>OY751314.1:29673334-30073334 GCA_963564615.1 Rhorus exstirpatorius | reverse complement strand
ACCGACTTTTTACGTTTCGCAATCGCTTGAAAAACGAACAATGCATATTTCATGGGCTGGAGTCACATCCGAAAAATATCTCCTAGCTCTCTTTGTCACGTTTACATAATTGTGGAAGATTACCTGCTAAGTTGACTAATAGACGGTGCTCTCGTAATCAGCGATTTTTTTTTTAAATTGAAATGTCGTAGAACGTTTAAGAAAAACATTATAAATTTCTTCAGATGTTTGGAAATTTTCAATGTGGAAGAATCTTACCCAGGCAACACAGTTTCGTAACAAATACATTTCAATTATGTTACACTCGGTTCCTTAAATGTAACAGGTATGTCGTATGTAACGTGAATGTGGCAGTCCAGACACTCTAAAATGTCCGCCACATATGAAGCTACAGTTACGTAACAATCGCGTTGAATGGCTGCATGCCAGTTACGTTGCTGATGCATAAATTTTACAGAACAGAGAAGTCACAATGTTACATTGAGGATACGTAGCAATCATGCATCACTCCGAAATCGGAATTACATGGCCTCCATGTCGCTAGGATGTTTCAGGTACCCCGAGTCGAAATTTCAGCCCTCCTTAAAACCTTTTTTAAGCCTCCAATTTTCTCCGAGAGTTGATCAAATTTTGGGAGTATGGAGGGTCAAAAGAGAAAAAAAATATAACAAGAAAAAAAAACTTATATTTCGATGTTTACCAGTTACACAATTTCTGCTTGAGCCGGGATTCGAACCGCCTACCTACAAGTTTCCTACCTAATGTTTGCTTACTAACCCGGGACGCTACCTATTGCGCTATCGACTACTATTGAAGTGGGTTTCATCAAATTCTGACACCAGGCTGAAAGGCTGAAGTGACGTGAATACCGGTGTATCTTGAAAAAAATTTATATCCTTATATAAATATTTTTATCGTTCAATGTGTTATTAGAATAATTTCGTTCCGTTTTCTCTTTTTGGGGCAGAAATGGTGAAAAAAAAAAGAATTATATACTTATATGTGCGCCTTCATATATAGTGGTATCGTTCCCCGATCAAGAGGTTACGTTAGTGTATTTCGAAATAAATACTGATTAAACAGCTATTAAATAGTGTTTAGAGCATGAATAAAAGAAAATTGTGTTTTTTTCCACGATATAACATTTTTTTTAATCAAAAACGAAAAGTCGTCAAATTAATATTGTGTTTTTTTCCCCGTATCGCTCCCCGATCAAGAGGTTATGTTAGTGTATTTCGAAAGAAATACTGATTGAACAGCTATTAAATAGTGTTTAGAGTATATGAATGAAAGAGAATTGTGTTTTTTCCCACGATATAGCATTTTTTTTTATCAAAAACGAAAATTTGTCAAATCAATATTATGTTTTTTTTCACAATTCATCATTTTTTGTCGAAAAATAAAAATCGTCTAATTAATACGAAATACTGATTAAACAGCTATCAAATAGTGTTGAGAGTATATCAATAGAAGAGAATTGTTTTTTTTTATACGATTCATCATTTTTTCGTTAAACAAAATAAATTGTGAAATTCTGTAGTATTGTTTTTTCCACGATTCAGCATTTTTTTTTAAATCAAAATACCTATTTACGACTTTTTTTCAACACCTTGTGATTTGAATTTTGACATACCAACTTTTGGCACATGTTTTAGATTATTCATTTTTTAGTATTTTTTCGATCCCGATCGGACTGATAGTTTTCACATTTGAAACTTGGCAGGGTAAATTTTACCCGTGTGTGATCAATAAGTTATTCTACAGAGATGTGACCACAAAAGGT
This sequence comes from Rhorus exstirpatorius, assembly GCA_963564615.1. Lineage (NCBI taxonomy): Eukaryota > Metazoa > Arthropoda > Insecta > Hymenoptera > Ichneumonidae > Rhorus > Rhorus exstirpatorius. The sequence continues at coordinate 30,071,551 of OY751314.1, read as the reverse complement.
TAAAAGTGACAGCATGTAAACATAACCTCGAACATAATCCTGCTGCCCGCAAGTTCCTATAAGTGAAGCATACAGCATTATGCTCACGTGTCGTGTGTTTTATTTATGATTTCAATACCCATTTCAAATTATACGTTTATTAGGTAAGTTGATATCTTTTTTATTCAAGCCCAGAGTCGTCAGCTTAACTATTATCACTCGGTCAAAGGAGTGAATTTGTATAAAAATAACGAAAAATTTGAGAAACCGAAAATCTCGACAAGAATAAGTTTTATTGTAAGTGATAATTTCGATAATTATGCTTCCGTGCTGTCATATTTGAGGAAGGCACAAGAATAGTTACGCTGCAACATGGATACGATGGATTACGGTTACAGCATGCATACGTTATGTTAGTTACACGTCACACTTCAATCCGCAAATATTATGTAAAGTATATATCACACTGCTCCATACACGTTATGTTACACTGCTCCATACACGTTATGTTGCACTGCTCCATACACGTTATATTACACTGCTCCATACACGTTATGTTACACTGCTCCATACACGTTACGTATATGTTACACTGCTCCATACACGTTACGTATATGTTACACTGCTCCATACACGTTACGTATATGTTACACTGCTCCATACACGTTACATATATGTTACACTGCTCCATACACGTTACGTATATGTTACACTGCTCCATACACGTTACGTTAAGTATATGTTGCACTGCTCCATACACGTTACGTACAAATGGTTCCGTATCGCTTACATCATTTCTATGGACAGCATTATCACAGTGACACCATAGCATATACTTTACGTAACAAGCTTACATGGCTGTGACAAGTTATCGTTACATGGAGGTTACGTTTCAGAGACGTTAGTTCCATCTTTATTACGTAACGATTACGTTCACAGATGAACGTATTAGGATCATCACATTATAGACGTCACATTTATGTCAAAAGATTAAATTGTTACCTGGGTAAGCTAATCGCAATTAATATGACTTTTTTAAAAATTAATTCGTTTCGAGTGTTTTTCGCAGGATTACGCAGGATTGAATCACGACATTATAGTTATATATTTCAATGACATAAACTGTTGAATGAACAAGAAATACAATGAGAGCAGGACGTAACTTTGTGCGCAATGATAGCAATCACGCTTACGAGGCCTCAGTTTTTACCAAGATTAATTTTATGCCGTAAATTTAGAGGAAATATTCTCGTCGAGGCTCGTCTTTTGATGGAATTCGTTGATCCTCAGTGTTCCTCAGTTCATCGAAGGTATTTTGTGGCCAGGACTCGATACAGAGAATAATATCGCTTTGACAGTAGTAATGGCTGTTCCAAGTAACCGATAAGCCAAAATTCTCAGCCTCGCACTCCCCGCTAAGAATAATGCCAGTCTTCTTCCTGTCTCTGTCTGTCTCTCACCCTCTCTCTCTCTCTCTCTCTCTGTCTCTCTCTATCTCTCTCTCTCTCATTTCTAGTGTTAGTTTTCCCTTTCTCAACACATATACGCGCATTGCTTCTTGTATAAGAATATAAATTTCGTTACACTATTTATAGAATGTCGTGCTTGCAGTATTAATTCATCCTAATTAACCACGACATTTGAAGTAAAAAAAATTACGTGTGTATGCAGGAAACACGGAGCTTTTCACGTGACATTTGTACAGCGACATAAATTCAAAGATAAACAATGTATATACGCTGATACAGCTGCGTTCTGTCTGTGTAATATAACATTTATTAGCACGAATAGAACGTACATCAACCGTCACCAAAACAAAATGGCATATTTAGGACTAAATAGTGATGGGGTTAACACCCTTACGCGTTCACTGGCATAGTACCTATATGACATGAGGTAGACGAAAGCGATTCGGGCTTTGCTCAAAACTTCAGTATAATTTTTTTTTTTTACCTCATGGCTGGCGTCATTGCTTTTTCTTCTATATATTGTGGACTTGCATAGCGTTAATTAATAATGACGCTCGCATAGCACCCCACCATCTTTGAAAAACTTGATTATAGAAATATAACGTTTGCGGTTGCTCATAAAAAATGGCAATTAAAACGGAAAAATGCTTCATGATGTAAAGAGTGTTTTTAATTTGAAAAATTCAATGAAAGATTTCGTTCGTTTACAATGATTGCGCTGGTGTGTGAGCATGGACGAACATGTGGTATGGAGAAATCTGGTGAAAAAATTCATTATTTTAGTGAAAGTATTGTCTGGTACGGACTAAACGTACACAGTTGTATCGATCCATAGTCAGTGATCCAAAACGTGAAAGCCCCGGTAATTTATGACATATGAGCCGAATTGAAAATTTTAAATTCGCGTTTAAATTCCTACACGTATACTGACCTCAACCAACGACCGATTCCACCTAGCATCGGAGACCTTATAATAATTATTATTTAATTATTACATTGTCTATACCTAGCACTAACAAATAGCACCATCCACTTTGGCCATTAAGAAGAGCTCGTATAATTAATTGTAGATTTTCATCACGTACGGTGCTAGACGGTACGTCGAGACGAACATATGACCCCGGGCGCACGTATAGCCCCGTTTTCCGCTATGTATTTATTGTATATAACGTGTGGGATGGCATAGCATGATCCAGGGAAAAGTGTGCTTGCTTTACGGTACCCCGAGGAGCATCTCATGGCCTTTCGAGCTTTCAGTACCCCGAGGAGCATCTCATGGCCTTTCGAGCTTTCATTTAACTCAAAAAAGCTACTGGCGGTACGACGTAATTTATAATAATTACATACCTCATTAAACTATTGATCATTCATCGATAAGGTTTCCAGACTGAGAAATCAATGCATTTAAATTACGGTTATTCGAGGGACCATAGAGAGCCAACCGACTAACGAATTAACACTTAATCTTCCCTCGTGAAAATAATGTATACGCAAGGTATTATTGAAGAATAGGAATGCTTTATTTATAAAACATACGTTCTCACGGTAAATTGGATATTTTTATACATATTTGAGTATACCTAAGTGAAAATGTATATTGACGTGTATATAGTTATTGCATATACGTGTAAGATACATACCAAGTATAGTAAAAGATATTTCAACTTTTTGTTGCGTCTGATCAAAATTTATCTTCATTGATTTGAACCATCCATTAAAATGATGGGAAACAACAAATATATCTTTCAGTGGATCGAAGTGTTGGATCAGCTTCACGAAATATTTCAATATCTCTGATTGTTTTATAAGCCGTACTTAGCTGAGCAAGTGACTGAGTACTTATGCACTGATAGTTAGTATTTCATAGATATTTTTACATCAGTTGGAGATGAAATTTGTATAATTATTCTCCACATACAGTTATATATATATATATCTGAGATGTATCTGAAAAAGTGGTCCAAAGTTCCTTTTGTCAGTGGTGAATCCATGCAAAGGTGATCCTATAAATAGTAGAGACTTTGAAAAATCTTCGCCCCAAATTTAGACCTGTGTGATATTGAAGGGTTAAGAATTTCAATGCATGAAATTCGGACAAAAAAAAAGATAATTGCTGTGGATAATGTACTGTTTGATGAATAATTATTTCCCAAACACTGCAGGATTAGCAGGTATAGGTTGAGGGGTTCTTTCTAGTCTGAGAATTCAGGCTGTGAAGATCCTCCATTAGTCAGTCCATGCTGTGAGGCATGCGAGGGATGAAAATGAGGCGGAGTGCTCTCTTTTTGAAGCGTCAGCATCAGCATAGAGTAGCATACAGTATCCGGTGTATATAGTCGGTCGTGGCTAATCGTACGTTACATTATCAAACATGAGGCTCTCTAGTAGCAGCACAAACTCTCAAATATATATACGTATGTATACGGCGGTCGACGCTGAGTGGACCCTGGCCTCATTGAGTTTGCATTATTAAAAAGCATGCTAATTGCATCCCCTAGGATGGTAACGTCCTCTCTCTTTCGTTTCCTCTCTCTCACTCTCTCTCTCTCTCTCTCTCTCTCTCTCTCTCTCTCTCTTGCTTATCAATTCGGCAATTTCGCGAAAAACCCATTACCGCGTCTAGCCCGTGGGTCTGTTGATGTCTAACTCTCGCGAATATACAGCACACCATTCTCTTGAGATATGCGATCGATTCGATCGCGAATGAAATAATAAATATATGAAACGACTCTACATAATATTATATAAGTAACTTCTGCTTTGTGAAAAGAGAAAATTAAAGCCAGCCCCTACCATTGACAATTATCGACTTCAACCACGAGAAAGGATTGAGATTCGATTCAACTTAAAAAATAAATAAAAATCATTGTAGACGAGAATAGGGAAATCAGTACAGGCAGCACTTACAATAAAACAAAAAGTACCAACTCCATCTATTCTTTACCACTTGCCATCCGCGTAGAACATTCACGGCAGTGATATATCCTACTGCCATTTAGTAAAAAAATCGCGCGTGAACTCAAAGCCAATGTACATTTAAATTTGCCGATGACATACAATACAAATAAATTTGTCGACTGCCAGTTTATCTTTTGGTGGACCAAATGAGCCCCAAATTTTTGATCATGCAACCTCATGCGAATAGTCTTGAATAAAGTACCGTGCTTTATCAGTTTAAATATGAACAAACTTATCAATTTCAGTATGGAAAAACTTCAAGGTCAAGGTTGTTTAAGTCTTGATTCAAGCAAGTCTCGATTTTAGATTTTGCCTGATAGTGGCACATACTTAACACGTATTTAGAAACCAGTAATATGACAAGCCGCGAAATACTTTTTCGAATGAAAAATAAAACACGAATCAAACCAACAATAGATCGAATAAAAGCGTTAAATAAATAAACGCAAATTCCCATCTGACACCACATAAAGTAATAGTAGAAAAATTTTTCAACGTATATTTCATAGCAATACACTATTTCATGTCTTGTCCTCATGATTCAAAGTCAGATCTTATGACGGAAAAAAGTTTACAAAAGGAAAAGTAATATTATAGCAAAATACAAACTGAAATACCTTGGTTCATGGAGCATTGACATTTTACTGAGTTGTAATTAGTAAACTATTAAATGTCAATTGTCACCTTGACTGCCACTACTTTTAATTAAAAATAAAAATATTATTCTCTGCGAAGAATTTTAAAAAAATTTCATCGCCGGTAGAATTCACCAGAATTCCAAATTCCAATATACGGAAAATTGGAAGTACCGTCTTGCATAAAATAACTTGACAGCGATTCACAGAAATTTTCATATATACTTTATGATTCTTCGACATTTTGCCTTTAACTTTTCGATTAGAAAAAAATAATCTTCCTCCTTCAACTGTGAAAAATATCTTTCTAGGCTCAAAAGTTTATGAACAATTATATTAATATGTCCTCTGTCAACCGGACATTCCTTTCTATAATCGTACAGATCTTGTAGGGCAAACTGGACACCAGTGAAAAAATTATTTTATCTTAAATTAAATATGACGATAATGTTTTTAATATCGGCGGACTTTTAATTGCAAAGGTTCGTAAACTTTTGACGAGAACTCGCGCGAGGGATCATTGTCGGGAGCACCAGTCACCGGTATCATAGTTTCGTGATCCTCGGAACTTCAGCCTCGACCCTCTTGTCTAGGAGTCAACGCTGCTTAACTCAGTTCTTGAGCCTGGAAAAGCTTCCGCCTCTCGTCGCTCAGCTAATAGTTATTCCCGACGCGCCCTCTGACACTGCAACTCTCTAGAGCCCTCTGAGAGTTCATCGTTCTTTACTCGCTTGCCATGTGCGATTTTGCAATTCAAACTACCGCTATAACGTCAATCTCCTTTCTTCTCTCTCTTTCACTCTTTCTCTCTCTATCTCTCTCTTTCTTTCTCTCTCTCTCTCTCTCTCTCTCTGTCTCTTAAAGAGCCAAAGGTCAATCATGGTGCTGACGCACTTTGCACGTTTTCTTGTGTACCTCTCTAAATTTATTACAAATCAGGTGAGGCATGCAACCTGTCAAGTCTCAAAGGTTTTTCACAACCAATACTTACCCTCACAGAGTGAGAGTACACCAACCCAGTTATGTAATTTTTTCAGTTCCCAGAAAACAAATTTTAATTCAGTCATTTCTAATCACCATTTCTACTCACTTGCACTCGGGGAGCTTTTAAATTATCAGTTCACAAATTTTTATTGCACCACATTTTCGTATTCCGAAGAAATAAATTTGTATTTAGTAAGTCTTCTAATTTCTCTGCCAGAGTACGAGGTGTGCCGTGGAAAATTCTGGAGTTCGCAGTTGTCAATGTATCATTGATAAGTGATGTAATGTTTGTGCATTGATGAGGAAATAATTACTCGGAAAAAATTACAGATCTTGGGGATTCGAGCAGTAAAAGAACACGTCCTTGAATCAAAAAATAAATTACTGGTTCAATAATTAGTGGAACTCTTCCACTGCATACTGTTCAGCCAATTCCTATCATTTAATTGAAAATCATTGTTTTGGACCACCTGAATTAATGAACATCAACTTTGTTTGTTGAACGATCTGTGAAGCCTTATTCAGGTAATTGTGATAGCCTTTACAAAATATGGATGGAACCGAAAGTTCCATGGCAAAAGTTGTTCATGCATTCTGTTTCCTCTCAGACCTAACCTGTATTTGTTAAACTATTACATCACGTGAAATCCCATGAATATTGTACAATATAAAGCTTCTCTTTGCAACCAACTGTATAATTTAAGTTATCTCCTCTTCTTCGTGTTTCATTCTTGTTCATAATTTTACGTTTTACTGGACCAGTTGCACAACTGATCAAGAGTCGGAGATTGAAGGAGAGCGTTATGGAGACCCTACTCTACAATGTCACACAAAATAATTTTTGTTCGTATGATTGTTACGAGATCGCAGCCTATATCGACCAGAAACTGTGGTCCACTTGTGTCCTCCAGTGCTCTCATGTATACGATTCTAATTTGGAGACCCTGAGATTTCGATAATTTAATGTATGCTACGAGCAAGCACCACAAACTAACGATCTGCATTCGAGCTGCCAGAGCAGCTAAGAAACTATTTATTGAGCTGTGGAAATCAGGGTTGGATAAGAGAGAGAGAGGAGAAATGTCAGTGTCCTAGAGGGTATATGGACTCTGGATAATACAGACGATGTATGAGAAGACGACGAAGATGACGAAGAGAGAGCGAGAGAGAGAGAGAGAGAGTGAGAGGGTGGGGGGGATTGGGGGGAGGCTCTTCAGGGTTAGTCGAAGAAGTGAGTTTGGTTATAACGCAATGCTGGTTGCATACCCACTGCAGCATACCCTCGAGGCAAACGAAACCCTTCGTCCCCCTCGTTCATGGACCAGCCCGCCATTGCTATATATATATACATATATATATATATATATATATATATATATATATATATATATATATATATATATATATATATATGCATCCTTCCTGTGCTGGAATGCGAGAGGAGAGTCCAGCGAAGGAAGAGAACAAGAGAGCGAGAGAGAGAGAGAGAGAGAGAGAGGGGTGTTTGGAAGAGGGGTACTGACTCATTACCGTGAAATTAACTAGGTTCTGTGGGTCACAAAGGCCCACTGCGGCTGAGCGCGTACAACGTAGTCGTTGTTCCACACGCATGTGTAATATATATATATATATAATCTTATAAACGTACACATACTTACAGAAAACTATATGTATACAGCAGAATATATACACATACATATAGTTTATATACCTAAGAGCAAGGACATGGAACATAGAACTATATAACGCGCAAAGTGCCCCCCCCCCCCCCCCCCCCCCCCCCCCCGCCCCGTAAGGTAACCACAAAACAGACAGTCTCACACGATAATGGCATTGAGTACTTTGAGGTAACTTAATTACAACGGTTGGCACATATGCACACACATAATCTCTGACACACACACACACACACAGGCACCTTGGGATGCTTCCTTGACGAATTCTTTCAACATTTTATACATTCTTGCATTAACTCCATGACCCGAAAAAAATATATTAAACATGAGGATTGAGGATAAATTGAAAGATTCGCTTGAAATTTAAATGCTCTTGCGTTAGCAGTTGAAACAATAAAGACGGTGAGATATAAGAAAGATTAACACAGAAGATGAAAAGGTAATCTTAAGATAATGAAAAATACTTTAATTCCGCGACGTTTATCTATCAACAACTGACATCGCGACGTTCCCTCTTTCGAGACTATTTGCATTGGAAAAAAGATGGTTGGGGGAGTACTTTATCCCTCGATGTGAGTGTCATAGCTGTCTCCTCATTTTTTCCTACTCATAATGATGAATAATTACGTCACTGCTGTCCTATGATGAGTTAATTAGGCAAAATAAAAGGTTCAGGATAATTACTTTCCTTTTTTTTTTTTTCAATCCCAGGGTGACTCGTTATTCATCTGGCCCATATGGCGTAGTCAGGATTCAGTTTCGAGCTTAAAGTAGATTGCTACTGTAGCTGAGAAAGGACCCGGGCAAAGTTTGCCGAGTGAAACAATTAGCACGTGTACGGGCTGGCGTTGTTTGCGTGTGTGGCAATGAATCTAGATACGTGCATGTGTGTTTGCGTGTGCATGTGTGTGGGTGTGTATGCGTGTATACGTGCAATGGTATTAGAAGTCGTGGGTTTCTAGCTGCAATTGTTCCTTACCTCGATAGAACCTTGGGAAGCCACCGAGTCTCTGAAAGTCCTATACAACATCCGGCTCTCAGAGAGTTGGCCAGAGATCCTATGTATTATATAGCTCTCTGTGAATATCCTACATTCGCGCACACGCATATATTGTATATATACTATATGCATATATGTATATTTCATTTCAGGTCGTATCGGTAGGGTCAGGAGAGAGGAAGTAGAAACTTTAGTAGTGCACATAAGTACAGTGAGCACTCGCGCAAATTTCAAGCCCTTCAAAGACCAAAGTAGTAGCAGATGAGGTTCGTCGGTAATATGCGAGTGTATGATCCACCATACAACATTAACGTATTGCGAACAGTATAATGAGGAAATTGTCAATAAAAAAAGAAAGTTTAAGGAACATTGTTGCAAGTGCCTCTTTGTCCCCTTGAGATTATTACGTCCTAATATACTCTGTAATGTAAAAATACAATATTAGAATATATATAAGAAAAATGTATGAACTTCGAGGCCCACCAAGTGTCGCACTACGGTCCTGCCCCTTTAGTCCAGTTATTCTTAGCCATTTTTTCTGCAATCTTCTACAGAATTGATTGTAATTTTGGAAAAGGTTCAAGTGTGTACCCTGAGTGGAAATTCAAGTTCGCGGGACGGGGGGGTCTAACTTCGGCCGCCATCTTAAAAAACACGTTTTATCATTTGCCTCATAAGACCTAAAAGTTTTTGGCTATCTGTCAATTATAAATTTTACGAGCTGAATAAAAGCCAAATATGGAGCCCGTGAGCTGAGACAACTGAAAGATAACTGAGAGATAACTTGACTGGTCCAAATCGTACTGTAAGAAACTTTAGTTTCTCTCCGTCACTGAAACGGTGTGCTTGACAGCGATAGTGACAGTTGACGCATACACATTTTTTCTACTCATAGATATGACAAATTTTCTAAAGTCACTTGAAGCTCTTGTGTCAACTAGAAAAACGTTCATTCGGTGAATAAAACGATATCGGAAACTTTTCAAACGATCAAATCGAATTTTCAAAAAGTTTACCAAAACGACCAGCAGATATACCAGAATCACCGCAACTACAAGCCCTTTGCATAGAAAGCATATTATTCATACGTGCGAGTGACTTTACCCCGCATCGAAAGAGCCTGGGGCAGTCGAAATGGCTCAAAAAATTTACACGAATTCTGGCACGTAATGAAAGTCAAAATTGACGATAGGTTAAAAAAAATTGTCAGAATTACGAACGAAAAAGATTAAAAGATGAGCATGAAATCCGGCAAAATAACCAAACACGCGTAAGCACAAAGATTACGTCTCATTGTTTTAAATGTATGTATGTATTTTTTTGATTATTCTTTTTTTATGATATGAGGAGAAAAATTCTCACGCGCAGTGAAATCCATGAACACGATTGGGACCTCTATGGTCCCATAAGCTTCGTGAGCTTTAATGTTTTAATACTCGCTCATGCTATCCAATGTACGTCCTCCCATGCTTTCAACTGTCTATCGACGCGGTAAAGGTATAAACCTATTAAAATACAGAGTATTAGTGACACACGAGTTTCATCGGATATATCTCTTGAGCCGATTTTTCCTTTTTTTTTTTTTTTTAAAGCTTGTCAGAGCCTGGAGCACAGAGTATTACAAATTGCAGCATATACTCTTTATCACTCGCCCATTTTTTTAAAATCTGATTCGCCGTATGAGGGACTACGTAGATAGTTAATATTTGATGCAGCAAAAAGCTATTATGGTATTTTAACCCGCCATTTTACGATTCGCAATCATTAGCCTCACGAATATCAACAAATACGTTTTGCCAAAGCAATGGATGTTATTATTGATTTTACGTAAAGTATACCGCAGGATGTTCTTGCTACGCTGACTCAACTGGTTTTCATACATTTTTTAACTTTATTTCGTTTTTTTTTTTCAATTTTCACTCTGCTCTCGTTTGTACAACGTAAAAAAGGTCACGGTATTGAGGATAAAAAAGCATGACAAATAACAATTTGTTTACATTTCATTTCAAAATTAATAAGCTTCTATACAAAAATAATTTTTCCTGTATGGGTAAGAATGGTCCTTCTTCCATTCTTACCCATACAGGGGTAGATCTCCAAGATCCATTCTTATTCATACAGGATAAGAATGGATATTCTTTTGCATTTTCAGTAAGACGCAATTAATAATATAACGGTATTGGAAAATATTTTTCAATCGTGCTATCAAGTTTAAAAATCGTGGATCTTAGCTAAAATTTATGTACTACAGTTCAATGGAAAATTAATTATTCGAAATGAAATTCCAAACATGTATAGAAAAATTAATATACCTGAATTGTACAATTAGCACATTCATAGACAAAAGTAGTTACCCGAGGCGCCGCTAGATAGCGAAAAGACAAAGTCTTTCTCAATATTTAGGCAATACTTCAAAGTATTCATGATCTGAGTCTGAGACTCGCACCTTATTTTTTTGCGAAGCTTGCTAAGTCAGGTTAACTAGCATAGTTGTGGTTTCTTGTTTCAAAAATTAAATCCCAGTCCTTTAGATAAGGTGCCAGTTGAGCACCTCGAGGACTCCTGACAAGTTTTATTGTTATTTATTTTTAAACGCACGCGCACATTACACATTAGGACCCAGGATAGGGGATGATATTTTAGGTAACACAATGCATACGTGCGTATACGATACGAGAAGTTAACATACCGAGGAGCCGAAAAATGCAAGTTACAGGCATCGTACTTTACTTCGCCGCAATTTTTATTGTTATTTCCGCCATTCGATGGCTCCAGGTGCCATTTCATTATAAAACCATCAAAGATGACATTCCATTACAATTGGATAACGAACAGTTATTGAACAGGCATATCAATGTTCATCATGAAATAATTATTACTTGAATTGATTTAATTTAAAAATAACTTTTCGCCCTTTTTTTTATTCGAGACGTAAAAATCTCATTGTTAGAAAATGCCAATGAAAATATGCGTCCTCACGATTCAGGAGCCAGAACAATGTGTAGTTTATAGTAGCGGATACGGCAATGAGTCATCGACAGGTTCGATTACGAAAAGGATATTAAGAGGCCGATGGCGTGTCCGGTGTAGACGCCGTGAACGTTTCAATCACGAACGAGAAAATCTACTATAACGAAACTGCTCGATTTTCTGAATCTATACAATGTGTATACCTATAATGGATACCTCTGATACCACGTAGAAACGATTCGAATGAAGCGAAGCACATAAACGGTCCGATCATTTTTGCCTCTCTCTCTCTCTCTCTCTCTCTCTCTCTCTCTATCTTTGTCTTTAGGTATTTCTCTGTATTCCCGGCCCACTTTTATGCTTGTTGCTCAAGCTGTCTGACGCAGAAATTGTACTTGAGCCGTAAAATGATTGATACGACTGCCTGGAAATGATTTGCTTATTAATCGGATTTCTTGACCAGCGAACGTAAATACACACGCGGGGCTCTGAGCAGGATCACGAAACACCGAAAATCACTCATTTTTCTTTCGATTCGTCCCTCCCGCATCCCCCGGTCTGTCCTCACGACTGTTAAGTCCCTTCTGGATACTTGTACAATAATTTCGTGGCTAAAATGTTGGATAATATTGAAATGCATTTTAAAAGTTTCATCTGATATCAGGACGTATCGAGTAAAAGAGTCTCTGTATGCGTTTGATCAGACACAAAGATCTAAGGTGCAAACGTTACGAAAATCAAAGCGTCATCGAAAGTCCTTCGATGAGAAAAACTCGCACGAGAAACTAAGCGATTATTACACGAGCCGTGACATCGAAAACCTCCGGGGAAATTAATGCCATTTTTTTTATCTTCATGACCCGTAGAAAACAATAAAAACTCTCTTTCTCTCTCTCTCTCTCTCTCTCTCTCTCTCTCTCTCTCTCTCCCCGTCTTTTTTAACCTGCATTTCCGATATCCATGACGATTCAGACATTGGCCAGGGTATTTTCCTTCATAGGAGAGGAAAAGTTACAGCGTTCGTCGTTTTCGTGTGTGTGTTTTTTTTAAAGATAAGGCGGAGCAATTCGTTGCGGGGGTAATCGTTTTTCCGCGCTGATCGAAGCTCTCCTCTGCCATACTGGTTTTCACGACAGTCATCAATTACATATACCCGTTTTTTAAATGTCACCTATCGTCTGGATGTGAGAAAAATTGGCAATTACCTGCATGAAGCGAAGAAACGAAAGATCATTGCACTCATTCCAAGGGGGATTCGGAGATTTTTTTTTCTGTCCTCGATTTCGATTGTGCGAAGGTTGATATATACTCTGTCCTGCTATATGCATACTTTGTGACAAAGCCCTCCGTCTGACCATACTCACGATAGAAAACCAAGAAAAATCTGCATAGGTCCACTTTTCCGAGTGCGGAGAACGTAAAAAATTTATGAACGTTGGTGAGCTTTGCTTCGAATGGAAACAAGAGAAATGGGATTGCCGATTGGTTAAATAATGAAGCGAATGTAAATGCACTTCACGAGACGACTAAAAGAGATGGAGATACAGCGAACGATGAAGTTGGAAACATATTTATGTATATATATATATATATATATATATATATATATACATGTATCTTTTACTACCATTGTCGAGCAGGGGAAAATGGAGTTCGCCCCCACGAGCACAAAACCATCACCACAACGAGTCTTCCTATCCTATCACCGTGAAAGTTCACCGGGAGTACTCCGAGAGTGTGCACTTAGGATTTAAATAAGCCCGTTAAAAGTGGGATAATTGAAATGGTATGGTAATGGCAGAGTGGTAGAGCACAAGAGGACTCAATGGAATGCTCGATTCGAGCGGTATATAGGACAGGGACAGGGACATTTCGGTGATATCGAAGAGAGACGCTCCCCGCGACGCGAATAGCAGACGATCGTTTCAACGGTATTTTTTAGCTCAGTCTTGTTTCACCTGTCGTGTCATAGTGATTTTCCGATGACGAGGGGGTGGAGTGAGGGTATACTCAGGTTAATAAGGGTGAATAAAGGACGGAAGGGGGGGGGGCATAATAATTGGAGTTATTTTGATCATATAGTTATACTTTTCAACCGCAGATGGCCAGCTGAAAACCAACCAAGGGAGTATTTTGGACGAAAATAGTCAACTCCTAAAAGCGTAATTCAGATGCAATTCAGCCGATTTTAATCGCAGTAACATTCAGCTGCGATTATTATATGTGGTCATATCATATTATTATCAAGGGGCAAATTAACCAAGAACAGTTGCAAAACAGTCGAAATATTATACCTGAATAAAATCAAAATAACAATGAAGATCGCACTAAAAATAATAATATTAATATTAATAATGAAAATGGGATTTTAAGAAAATTTTGAAAATCTTATCAGTCTGTTTATTGTATACCAACATGCTTGGCAGAAAATTGGCAGTACATATGATTCGCAGCTATCGTTCAAAAGAGCAACCGAGAAGTCTGAGTCATCGAGCAGAACAAAATAGTAATACATCCGCTGGTATACGTATAATATCGTACGGATATATAGATTCATTATTTAGTACAACATTTAGTCGTAGTGTACAACACGTATATACTGTTATCGATGAGAGAGTGTGCGCCTATACATGTGGTCTCGTTGAATAGGTATTTCGGGCCTATTGTGTCATTGGCATTATGCCAATACCTTCCATTCAATAAATATCATCTTAATGAACTCATGTATATTTGATTGGGAGCTCACTCTGCCGCCGACAATTTCCCACCCTTCACTTTCCCATCTGACGCGTTTACCACCCCTCACCTCCCCGTCTCGCCCTTCGCCTTTTAGTCCTCGTCGTCTAGTCGTACCTCGACGGCCCCCTATATATTCCGCCACCATTACGTTCACTCACTCTCTCTCTCTCTCTCTCTCTCTCTCTCTCTCTCTCTATCTCTCTCTCTTTCTCTCTCTCTCTCTCTCTCTCTCTCTCTCTCTCTCTCTCTCTCTTTCTCATTCCCTTCCTAGCTTTCTCATTGACACATCATGTCGTTCTCGCTCTCGTTACAAATGCGGGCAAAAACTCCGCACAATCTCATCTCAGTGTGCCGTTAACGGGAGAGAGAGAAAGAGAGTGAGAGTGGAGAGAGAGTGAGAGAGAGAGAGAGAGAGAGACAGGAAGAGGGACACAAGACTTTGCTGACTGTGAAGCTGCTAGGAGTGAGACGAGAGTACAACGAAGAGAAAGATAGAGAGAGAGAGAGAGAGAGAGAGAGAAGAAGAAGAAGAAGACGCACGTGCGAAAGTAGAAATAACATATCAGCTGTAACTGCGTGCACCGAACAGTGTTGTACGTGATGTATACGCGGAAAATGTTTGCGCGAGGAAAGAGAGACGGCTTAATTTCCTTCGGTGTCATCGAGAGACCGCATTGACTCGCGCTCACGCACTCGCCATTCGTTAATGACGGATACATATATAGATATGTTTGCACGATTCGATCACGAAGAGTTAATCCCACGTTAGCTATGGCGTCGATGACGACGCCACTGAAAAACGAACTCATTAACTGCGTCGAGCTATCACAGAGGAAATTAAAATCATTCTATGCATTAAAATAAGTAAATAATTCTACGGCAATATCTTCGAGTAAATTTTTTTTAAATTATTAACTATTAAGAAACTGCGGTAAACCTGAAGCTCTCTGCATACCAACGAAAATATTCACTTTTACATAATTGTATTCACGCAATGATTGATTGGGAGTAGAAATTGTGGTTGGAACACGCACGTCCGAGAGATGTTTTCCATTTTGCTCGAGAATGTAATATTAGCTGCGTGGGAAAAAAACGTCGTATTCAATAAGAGTAGATCTTATCAATATATATTATTGGTTTTTTTTTCTTTTTTTTATTTTTTTTATTGGTTTCTTATTTCACATATATGTGTCCACTAAAAGTTTACCACCGAAGTCTCCATAAGCTCGACTTCATAGTTTTCGAGGGAAAAAAAGAGTGTTAAAATTTCAGTCATTCGCAGCACCGTATCTCATGGCAAATCGTGAATTGAGACGTGTTATTTTCATATCAATAAACACTGTTAATATGTTTCGGTGGGAAACAAATTATTTTTAATCCGTAAAGAATATTCTCAAGATGCCTTCTGCAAAAGTTCAATGCTGCGTGCTGCGTGTATCACCGTTCATTTTGGCAATAAATATAATAATGTGAATCGGAGATGCAATTTTTTTCACGTATACCGTGTTCACGACACATAGAGCCACGGATTCATGTCCAGCCATCAAGGATTTAAAGCCAAAGGGCAGAAAGCCAGGGCTTTCTGCCCTTTGGCTTTAAATCCTTTTTTTTTACTGCAATCATGAAGCATAGGATCAAGTAAGGCACGTTGTGCCTTACGTTCCATCAAACGTCAAAAAATTACTCGACAGAATTGGGTGCATGGATTCTATATGACTAACGGTTCGTTCTTTCTTTTTAACAATGATTGCGATCGAGTATGTAATAGTAGACATATATTTCCGTCAAAAAAGATCTGAGTCAAAAAGATCTGAGAGCTTTTTGTCAGTGACAATAAAAAGTTAATGATACACTTTTCGAGGCATTAAGCAAAAACGTAAATTCCCCAAATTTCATTTAGATCATATAGATCAAATTTTCGATACATCTTCTGCTAAATTTTGTTATCGCATAAAAATTTGGTAGGTAGATTGATTTTTAGGTTAAGTTCTGATTTTATATTTTTCTCGCGATTTCAATTTTTTAAAGGATCGATAAAAAAAATGTTTTATCCAAATATTGATAGCAAGTTATTGGCAGTTTAAAAAAAAAGCCACCGTAAATATTGCCAGTACGTTGATCAGTGAACAACGAACCAAAAATAATGTGTTCTCTACAGTTTGTTCAGTGTGTGCTGCAGAGTTAAAGAAATCGAGAGTCCCGGTGACAATAACATTTCTTTAACTGTGTTTCGAACTAATTGAATTTGAGATCATATGCACGAATATATCCTCATAAAGTTAGCTCGTGCAAGAGTTTTCATAAAGTATGAAAGAATAAAAATTTTTAGAAAATTTCTCAACCGAAAAATGTCAAGAATATACATACTAAAATTATTCGGAATATATAAAATTCAATCATCATTCTCATTAATTAATGATAATAACAATGTACAATTCTCACCATACATATTCGCCTCCATCAGTGATTACATAATTTGACAGTTTCCCTGTCAAAATCGCATTGTTATCTCTTGCATTAATGCGAAAATATATATTTCCCAAAGAGTTTAATTCGATGGAAAGTAACATTTTTTTTAGAATTGATTTCTCAAAGCTCGCATGTAGCTCAACTATCCGTGGGTCGCAATTCGTGAATTCGAGATACACGGCGCAGCAAAAAAAAAAAAAAAAGTCAAGTCGTTTGAACTAAAAGCCCACCATTATCGCTGACCCAATCGGACCTATGGAGTAGCAAGTTTCTAATGAACAGCGAAAGAAAGAAAAAAAAAACGCGTGTGTTGAAGCTAGAGCTCGTAGTCTGGATATACCGCATATTCGTTTCTGTACGTATATACACTTTGTTTCTACCGACTGTTACTCCGTTGCTTGTGTGCTCGTGCGGTCTCTCATCACATCGTGTATCCAGATATCCGGAAACGTTTGGGATTGCAGGCGAGTCTGTGCATAACAGGAGCCTGTACCACCTTTAGATTTCGTATCTCTCCTTCGGTCTCTTTCTCTCTCGTGCTGTGCATATGTACTCCAAGAGCAAGAACCGCACAGGAGAAAAGAGAAAGCTATATATAAGGGTGCTTTGGACCGCGAGCACGGGGCTATCGCGGGAGGAGGCTTTACGCTGGAAACCTTTCGGGTCCGTGTGTATCTTTTCCGTTCGGCGCTATCTTTGTCAATTCGTTGAGGATGAAGCTTTTCAGCCCCGTTTCATCCCATTCGAAGCTATCACGTGTCGGCTGTAGTATACCAGAGGCATTACCCTCTAGCGTTTGTATACATGCATACACAACCCAGGCTCGTACGGATATCTAGAGCATATCGACTGTGACGACGAGGAGCCGGAGTGCGGCTTCGCTGATGCTGCTGCCTCCTCTGCTGTATAGATGCGCATAAAGAGCGAAAGAGAAGTAAAGGTGAGAGAAGGTTGAGGGTGTATATGCTACGGAGAAGGGAACGGAGAGGAAAAAAAAAAGGGAAGAAGAGGATGAAGAGATATACGCAGTGATGTTGTGGCGGTGTGTGGTAATGTTGAGGAAGGATGGTATGAAATTCGCCCACCCACTCGCGCGTTATTTATACGTAGCGGTCTGGCCAGGCGCGCGGCCAAAGGGTGAGAGGAGGGTGTTACATTAGCAGGATTGCCCCCCATTCCACTCGTGCTCCTGATCCTACGTGTGTGCATACGTGTGTCTATATTATAGGCATGTGTAAGCGCTCAGCTTCTCTTACTTTTGCCTTCATCCCTTGCTTAACACGCTTCTCAATCTTTTCCACTACCCACTCATCTTCTACCGTAGCTCAATCTTGCCCCCCCCCCCCCCGCCCCTCTTTCTCCCTATTTCTTCCGGGCTCACCGGTATACTTGGAACACTCTGACATTATTTCTATCGTGTTTTCTCTTCACTTCGGAGATTGTTGAAGATACGTCTTTGCCATACGCGGCGTATCCAGTTTGTATGTTACGTTGGAGCGTGAGATATCATTGTTTTTGCGATGAAGCAACTGCTATAATTTTTTAATTAAATAAGAATAAATATGTGTTTTTTATTTTCTTATAATAATATAATCATGAAGAAAAATAATGAAGAAACGATGAAGATTATTCCCGATCTTAAGAGGTATTGATATCGGCCAATACTGGGATCGGTGGCCACGTAGCCGTCTGCTAATAGCTTGCCTGCGCCGACCGCACTCAGCGAGAGAACAGTTTTCTGAGTTTCCGACGGCAACCGGACTGAAACTCAGTAAAACATCGCCGCTCGTATATCGGCCAGATTTTAGTGTACCGTGCATTAGAAAAAATTAGCTGCCGACAATACGAAAGGGGCAAAGGGTTCGCACATGGTGAAGGGCACCGTAGACGATTGGGGAAAAAATGAAGAAATTATGAAAAGAAAAACGAGAAACAATGGATAATCAAGACGTCTGGGGGATAATTATTCTTCTATTATGAATGTTAATCTTCTCGTGGTCGGCGTGTGGCTATATGGGCGGTCCCGCATATTAATTAGCGAAGCTTGTGACCATTCTATGGATGGGTGACCGCGTTCATCAGTGCGCTAAAGTAAATCGATTCGCTGAGCAGGAAGCCAATATACCAGAAACCGTTGATTCCCCTCCGAAAAAAACCTCAGATCTTTAAAAGGAGTGACGGATTTTCCACAGTTTCCCCGTGCCCTCGTGCGATATAAGCCCAGAGTTTAAGAATGCTATAAGCGCATATCCGGTTTTAAAAGGGGCCACGAAACTTGGAGTGAGAAAATGGTGAAACAAAGGCTAGGCAATGGAAGAGACGCATAAGCCCGAAATAGTGTACGTTCGTATATCGCATATATGAGAAAAAAAAGAGAAAAAAAAATAGTCCATGTATCCGCTATCGTGCAACAACATTATCAGACAAGATTTTCCGTTCCAACGTTATCGAAATTTCCATTTTGCTCGACGACGTAGGGCATACGTGTCTTACGAGCTTCGAGAATTCTATACATAGCTGAATGAAGAAACAGACGGACTGAGAAGCTTGTACTATACGTCAGACGCTCTATGCTGTTCTTGGCCTCCGCGAAATGCTGTCTCGTCCGACCGATTCTCCCTTCTTACACCGGTAACCAATGTTTATACGCGCGCGCGCGCGTGTGTGTGTGTGTGTGTGTATGTGTGCTATCCGTTACACTATACTTGTCTGTCGGTTTCCTTGCCATCTCGCATCGAAGCTATGCCCGGTGCTTCTGCCAGGGGTTTTGCGGTAATTGGCAGCTCCTGCCAATTGACACTCATTAGAGCGTAAGATTAATTACGGGGGACCCTACGGCAGGCCCTCTCCCGCGCTTCCCTACCTATATATCTTCTCTAGCCTCGCTCTCTCTGACTCCTCAGCAGAGGAGTCCTCTCCAATTAATGAAAGTTATGTCCGCGACGCTAACAAACCTTCCACCGACGCCACGGTCTCTCTCTCTCTCTGTCTCTCGCTCCGTCTACAACGAGCAAGAGACACGCCATTTTCGTAACTCCCCTCTTCCCACGTTTTTATTTCCTGTACAGCGTGTCTCTTTCGAGACACACCAGTTGGCTACGATTTGTTAAAATTCACGTTGAAACTGACGTCCGAATCCACATACATATGAACACGCACGCACACGTGTATATATAATATGACTGCTTTCGTTATCGGTGTCGCTTACAAAGCGGAGAAGTCTCTGGATTCACTTTGCAGATTTATCCGAGCACTGCGCCACAATTTATTTCATCGGTGCTTTTCAACTCTAACGAGGATTTCCTCTGAGGGATTTTGCTAAAATTAAGTATATGTGACATGAAAAATTGTGGCGTATGATTCACGAAGTGTATATTGCGTGAGTAAAGGGCGAAGTTTTTATTTTTTCAAACCCATTGTTGCATTGCATTTTTTTTTTCAATTGAATTCAACTCGAGAGGAGCATATATAGTCGATGAAAATAACTATCATTTGGCCTAAAACTGCTATGAAAATTTTGAGATAATTTTAGGTACGATATAGCATTGAATGCAATAATTCACTATAAAATTTAAAACATCATAGACGTGCCCAACTGAGGCCCTTAAACGGTCGGACCGGCTTCTGCCTCATCTATAAATGTGACGCTCGAAATTTTATCCTCGCGAGGAAAATGCTGCCGCGAGGAAAATAAAATATCTCGAAAAAGATGAGGCGAGGGCAGTAAACACCGCGGATAATGTAATGCACACGAGAATACCTTAAGGTCTTGGTGCTTCGCGATCTTTTTTTTACTTTCTTTCTTTCTTTCTTTCTTTCTCCGGTTATACGATGAGAAACACCGAGCTACAACTTTTATTGCGAGGCGTATAGAGCTGAGAGAAAATACAAGCGCGCATAGGATGCATACGAGTTTCTGCATATATATGTCGGGAGCGAAGATTGAGGTTAAAAAAAACCAAGTAGAGTGAAAAAACGGCGTCGCGTGTTTATGAATCTTTCATCGCGGTGCTTTTTCCCGAGCTCTATCCACGTGCTGTGCTACATAGACACATTTGCATTTGACTTTTTTTTTTAATTTATTTATTTGCCCATTTCAAAGTAAGACGAGAGCCGGGCACACGCGCGAGGGGTCGTGAGTCTCTCATTGCGAAACGATCTTCGACGGTCGCTGCGAGGAAGTCCACAGAAGTGTATACGGTCTCGAGACGACTGCTGCGCAATAGGATGACGAAATGTCCCACGGGCCCTTTGAGCGGAGAATTTTTTTATTTTTTATTTTTTCTGCAACTCGCGTTTATCTCTTACTGTCTCACATACATGCGAAGATAAAAATATGCATAGATATATATATATATATATATACTTGGGTTTTTCTAGCTTCTATAATACCACATGTGCTCACTGCCACGAATTCCAAGGGGTAACGTAAAATTTTTTCCAACACCCGTATTGACACGTGCTCACCGAGCGCGATGGCCTCTTAAAATATTTAAAGGCCATACTAAGGAAGGCAGACGGTTCGCACGTAATACACCACGTGTAACAGGTATCAAGGTACATATGTGTATATTGCATTTATCAGTTTCATCGAATATTTGCGATACTGCTCGAGCCGTCTTGCATCTTTCTTATCGTCGAAATAGCTAGACCGAGTTCCTGCATCCGTGTGCCAACACTGAGAAAAACGTGTACAATAATTTATGCTTTCCGTAACTCTTTTGAATGTACATCGATCTTTTTTTATGTTCCAAGCAGTCAAATTACGGCTAACATAACTGAAATAACCCCGATAAAGTTTTTCGACCATTGATAAACGGTACCCAGCATTGGTAGGATCCTAGAAACCATGTTTGGTTTCGTAACCACAACCCTTTGAAATAATCTTTTTTTTTTTCAATTTTCCTGCAGGTATGTTTCGAGCCCTTGATCTGCCGGTTTAAGAAACTAAAGCCTGTCATTTCAACGAAAAAAAAAACGTACATTTTACCTGCGACGTTCAGGTAAGATTGTTGGATGGAAAAAAAACTCTTGCACGCGATCATGCAGGATACTCTGACGCAAAAATTCTGCATCTTGTATCGATTGTCTCAAGGCTCATCGATGATCGTACTCAATAACATATGAAAAAGTTTTTAAAGGTTGTATTTTAACGAATTCCATTTCCTACTTTGCAGAATTTAATTGAAAACATCCACGTACGTTTGAGATTAGGTTTAACCGTAAATCGATGCTGGCACGAGTTCACGTTTCACCAGCGTCGAAGGTCTGGCAAGTAGCACTTCCAAAACCATTGACCATTCGTTAAACTTTATCAAGTGGGAATTCTTACTGAAATAATCGATTAATTTTTGCACCTTTTTTAACCACAAATTTCTGTCGTTAAAATTGACAAACGGTTGATAATTATTCATCCAACGTATACTGCGCTTACTTTCTTTTATTCGTTTTTTCAACGTTGAGAGATCACGTGGAAAAGTATTCACGATTAGTGCGCATAAAATCGGACACGCTATGAATTTTTCATATATTAGCAGTATTACAATTTCTCCAGTTATCGAGTTAAGAAAATGACAAATAGTACACCTTAGCTGATGTACGTATTTTTAATCCTTAAAGCACCGTTTAGTGCATACTTCCCCTCAAGTTTTTCTTTATTTAACATTAGAGAGGTTCGTTCAAGATCTTGCCAATCAAGCTGAATGTTTCTGCTTTGTATAGTCAATTGATACATCTGCAATGGTTTCCTGATCAATTAAACTCAATTTCTGCCATGACTTACCCTCCAACGATATAAAATATGTTGAAAATATCACCCCATGCGATCGTATTCACTTCGTATATATCTACAGTTATTCAAGGCTACTGAGAATACCACTTAAAAAAAAAACATTCTGGCATTGCTCTACCTCATAGCGATGTGAAAACGACCAATGCACAGTTTTCAGGATTGTCTATAAAACTTCGTATTCAAATATGTTTTACAAGCTCTCCAAACGTATTGTAACGAAAAGCTGTATCCCCAGCGAGCTTTCAACATTTTTCCGGAAATCCGCCAGGTGGCGTCTAACGTAGCCCTCTCGCGTAAAGGTAGCAGCGCTTCGATGCCTATATAACTTCAACATATTCCACTTATCGTATATTCTTGATTCTATGTACACCATATCAAAGACGAATCACTCCCAGCATTGCTCTAATTTTTGAGAGTATGATACTCGGTGTCATCTCTCGAACCATAATAACCTTTTGTTCAAAGCATAGCCCAGATTTTACAGGTTGTTCTATTCCTATGAGCTTTCTCTTAAGTTGCCACAGCTCCTCAACAACAGATTGACAAACCGTGCCCAGAAATAATCCAGCTGGTTCAGTACATGAAATCCAAAAATAACAGAGGGTGTACGAAATTTTAATTGATTCAAATATAGAAATTCCGAATTGCGCAACATTTCGTGCTTCCGGATACTTTATGCACAACGCATTAGTATACATTTAAACTTCACACATCGCCAGAGAGTCCCAAGGCGATCGTAAAGATATTTTCGGAGATACGATTGGGTGTCCAGACGACATTATTGCACACTTAAAATATGTATAAGACGAGAATTTGAAAGCGGGTCGCTTTCATGGTGAGGGACGTTGAAGTCTCTTCGCTCGTCTCAACTCATTTTCCACTGAGTCAAATTCACTCTAGAATCGATATGAACAAAAATTCATAAAGCAAACATATAGGAATCGAGAATTTCGTTCGTCGTCATGCTGCATCGAGTATGCGATAGACTCAATCTCAATAAGTGAATCTCACGTGCCATATAAATGGACCAGCTGAATATTGTTTTATATTTTTTTTTTTTGCCGACCTGATTCCTCACCACTTTGCATTATTGGCACACATATCAGTATTGCGCATCTGTACAGTTAGACGAGACACTAAACGTCAGAGGACTAAGTAATATCATGACGAAAATACGGTACTGGTAATGTCACTATTTTACGATTTAACTTTCCTATACGGGTGGGAATAATTATGAGATCAAAAATATATATTCGCTAGAGGCACCGAGAAATAATAGACGGTCGTCACATTTATCGAGGAGTGATGCAGTCAGATTTAATATTTGGTATGTCCATATCGTTGGTCGTATAAAAACAGAAAAAAAAAAATAAAAAATGCAAGAGTGTACGAGTATATGAGAATGTGCGCATATATATATGCGTGAATGTGTGTGTGTGTGTGTGTGTGTGTGTGTGTGTGTGTGGGAGTTATAAAAACCACCGCTAACTCGGCTTCTCCTATCACTGTGAAATGCTTCTCGGCACTTTTTTTCCTCGTCTAATTAATAAACGATCGAGTGACGCATGGACCTCGATGTCAGTCGAGGCCATAATTATCAGACTGACAAGTTTCCGCGAAAGAGAGAGAAAAAAGAGTGGAGCGGGGGAGGCAAAAAGAGAAAGAGAGATAAATGAGAGATATCGTGCTCGCTAACTCAACTCTTCTCTCTGCTGGGAAATATTAAATAAAATGCGGTCCATGTGAACTGTCGTTCTCCCTCCTCAGTCACCGCTTCCCAATCTGCGGTGACGAGCTATCGCCCATTTTGACTCACTGCATGTGTGTGTGTCCATGTCTGTGTGTCTGTATGCGCGGGCCTGCGAGTCTGCGTGAAGGCAAATAAAGCTTAAAAAAAAAATGAAGCTAGAGATTCTATCGGACCGACGAAAGCCACAGAGAATTCAATGCGCGGTGGTCTCGCGGACGGTGAAGTCTAGACCTCTCGCGTGATTCAATAAACGTCACTTCTCGTTTCGATAGATTGGCAGTGTGTGGGCTATACGGTGTGCAAAGCAACATAGTCGTATATGCGATGTATATATAGCGTTGACGAAAGTACGAAGAACCAAAATCCCGTCGCTCCTCAGTCATCCAGGAGAGTTGTTTTTTTTAACTTTTTTTTAATTAGTTCTTCAATCGTACAGCGTCCTTCGCCTTATACGTACCCCATTCCTTGCCCCCTTACTGTCCCTTTAATTTTTCATGTTCCATTTTTTATTCCTTACACCCCTCCCCCCCCCCCCCCCATTCCATTCAAAATGGTCAACCCCAAATGCTCATTGTATTTTACAGCTCGTGTCAGGTTACATGCGGCAAATCTTTCGATGCTGCATTAGCGTTGTATAAGCTCATATGCTGCTGCGGGCTGATATGTTGCCTGTGACGAACAATTTATTGCTTGTAATGAACAATTGAGGCGTGAGCAGAAAAAGAAAATCTCATCATTTTTGTGGCCCATGTATATATCGCCTGAGCATGGGGCCATCATATGTGGCCTCATTGCATCTGAAGCAGAGCTCGACAAAAAGGGCCGTTAAATCGAGGTCCTAGTGTATAAGGAAATGCATTCGAGGTGATGCGAGTTTCTTGACGTTTATCCATGAAAAAATATATTTTTAATTTACTTCGGATGCATGTATGTATATGTATAATATTTTACTAGTATGCTAAAATGTATATTAAATATATAATTTTTCGTGAACAAAATTTATTGAACTATATATTTTGTATATTCCATGTAAACTTCATTTCACTTCACTTCACTTCGAGTGATTTGGTGTACTCGATCCACCGGAACTATAAGCCTTACATGCTGTCGATAAATTAGCCTATCGATCAATCGAATTGATATTTTCTTTTGCACGTAAATGAGCGATCAATCCGAGAATAAAATATAAAAATAAAAACGTGATAAGTCCATCCGATAGCCCCACAGTCTCACCCACTTACTTTCAATAACTTTTTTTTTCGATTTCAAATGAAATCATATTTATTTGGAAATAAATTCATTTGGGTTGAACAAAATTGATTTTATCTGTCGAACGAATTTTTTTCGGTGTAAATAAGTGCCAATACCCTGGACAAAGATTCGCAACTTATATTGCTCATTGCCGTCGTGTAGCAATGTCAATTCTTCACGAAGCGGTTCAATTTATTTCGTATTATTGCGTCGAGCATTTGATATTGCGGAATTGAGATGAAACGGATACAGTCGGAGAAACGCGAGAGCGGAGAACGAGGAGGAAGAAGAAGCCTCGAGGCTACTGTGTGATAAATGAGAAAACGTACGAATAGGATCTGCGTGTATATAGACACATGGATAGGTTGCTAAAAGGCAGAAGGACGCAACTCGAATCATTTTATACACACACATACACACACACGCACGCACACACACATATCTATATAATGGCTTTGCTGCCGTGTATAATAAATTGAGGACTCGTTCGGGTTTGTTTGGGTCGGAGTGAGACGACGGTACGAAAACCAAACCATGTGAAACCTTAATACATATATATGATATTGCGTGTATCAAACTGCTAGCAAACGTAAAGGCATAACTGACGATTTTCCAGGTACAGCGACGAGCGTTACGCCCTTTTGTCTGCTTACAGTCGATATAGTACCGAATGCTATACATTTTGTCTCAGGGATTTAATGAGATTTTATTCGTGAGATAATTAGTGCGTCTCATGATTCTATTCCCCTGTCTCCTTCTCTACTTCTCTCTCTCTCTCTCTCTCTCTCTCTCTCTCTCTCTCTCTCTCTCTCTCTCTCTCTCTCTTTTTCTCCCCACTGCTCTCTTCTCATCTCATTTCCACGTTCTGACTTTGCCACTCATTCCCAACTCCGTTCGTCTCCCCGGTATATCTCTCATTTGCCGGCCCTTCGCTCTCATTTCTCGTTCTCCTCCTTTCATTCTCCATACTTCAGGCATAAATACATACCGTGTCTCCTTTATGTAATTACTACGAGAATTATCATGTCCCACGTCCTTAGTCGCTCGGTATTTCGAAGGCAAAACTTTTGCTCGACAACAAGCTGGCAGATAAGCCAGGGCCAGTAGTAACAGCAGCAGCATCAAGCCCACTAGTATAGTAACAGTGGCAACGGCCAGCCAGTAGTAACAGCCGTGGCTGACGGATTTTCACGTATCCACTGCACTGTGAACTTCCGGGCTAAGCGTCTGTTACCGTTATTACGTGGCGTATATTTCAACGGTTCCCAGGCATTTTAGCTCGTATCTCGCCCACTACATACCAGCAAAATGTATTATACAATGAACACTTCGATCTTGATGTGTTTACGCACACAAGTGTCAAATCGGGCCTTCCTTAATACGTCATTACGGAAATTGTACAGAATATTTTTCGTGCGTATAATTTTACTGATTGAAAAAAAATTTAACAATTGCAAATATGGATTTAAAGTTCGTTCAGGTTAGTAAGATCTAAAACGTGTCCTTTATTCAACACACTTCTACGCTATGGACTTTTTTCGATATCCTAGTTACCCAAAAACTCTTCAGTGCACTCAATTTCATTGATCATCAGTGTTTTCTGTAATAATTAAATGTAAAAAACAAAATTAGATATCTGAAAAAAAAAAAATTTTTTTTGCCGCTGTAAGATTACCAATTGAGGGTAGGTTGTAGTGAAATTTCTAAATCGAACCATATGGAACTCTAGTTTTTCACAGACCCAAATAAATAGGACCCATCAAATTTCATCCACAAAATATCATTCGGATTCATGAAATATGATCTTGGATAGTCTCTTGGAGCCCCAAACAGATTTCTCGTGTACTAAATTTTACCAATAAGCCCTCCTGATTTTTTATGGTGGCCTTGAAGTATTTATGCAAACGACATCGAGAAATTTCACTGTAACCATTCCTTAAAAACGTTTCCAAATTTTTCGAAATTTTATTACGATCAGTTCAAAATTTATTCCAAAATTATTGAAACAGATTGAATTTTTTATTCCGCCAACTTTGTTCCGTGATAATTGAACGCACTGCTTGAAAAAGCGCATACAGGCCTCGACACGAAGCTTTTTTGTCTGTCTTTACAATTTTTCGACTGTTCGTGTATCCTTGATTTTTCAAAATTTAATTATTACTTATAGGCATATAAAGTCACGAGAGCCAGATGTAGTTGTAACGGTAGGGCAGTTTATAAGTTGGTTGCTGCTGTTTCTGCTGCAGGCACTTGTGCTTGCGGAACATAATGGAGGTTAAATCGATTACACGGGCATCGAGGCAAACGTAATTCAAAGCCTCGGCGACGAGGGACCAAGAGAGAGCGAGGGACCAAGAGAGAGAGAGAGAGAGAGAGAGAAAGAGAGAGAGAAAGAGAAAGAGAAAGAGAGAGAGAGAAAGAGAGAGAGAGAGGTAGGAAACGCTGCCAGGATTCGAGGTGGTGTAAGTATATCGCGTGGTGCACAGGAGCCGATGTAAAGACCAGAGTGGTCGGATACGTAGAGTCTCTCGCGTCAAGTGCACCCACGGATACTAACCGCAAGCCTATGCGAGCCTCTTGTATAGAGCTGTTGCAACTTATTTTCGAGACTTATGTAGTAGCCGTATCCTTCATGATTTTATCTGCTGATCCTTGCGGAAAATTACGGTCCCGGTGTTTATTGAGTATGTATTTATGTACCAAATCTCCCGTGTAATAGGGGTAATAGTGATCCATGTATTTGCGATGAGGGAAAAAAAACTCAATATTCCGATCTACCTATACACTTAATCCCGAACAAGTTACCGACTCTTTCACCAGCCAAATAACCGAATTTTTATTCATTATTCGATGCTTCGATCGAATTAATTTTCAGACTGCTTTGTATTTTTATTCAATATTATTATCATGAAACCTTCATTTAATAAATTAAATTGAATTAAATTAATTAAATATTAATATTATAAAAAAAAATATTTATAATAATAATAGTAATAATAATAACAGTAATAAAAATTATAATGCGTATTACTATTATTATTATCGTATCAATATCGTGATTTTCATCGACAATTTTTTTTTACACCGAAAGTGCCCTCAATGCCTTGCAATCTCAATCACCATTTAATTATTTACTCATATATTGCGTTACTTGAGTTAATATTGAATCAGAAATAGAAAAATTGAGGTTCCCCGCGATCTGAAAAATGTAAATTCTACATATACTCCGGGTGTAATGAAATTTCTCCTGCAATGATAATACGTTGAGTATCCACGAGAGAAAAAAAAATAACATTGTCCATACGCCACTACGGTCGATCTTGCACAAGTCATGGACGTTTTTGTCTTCGAACACGGTCTCCTGACGCATTCAGTGTTTCACTATACCTTCGTACAACCGGAGTCTCCGTTACGAGCGATAAAACCACTCGTCAGCTGGAACACCGTGCATCACGCAACAAACTTATTTCTTGTACTACTCTTGGCTTTATCGTCCGTGTAAATCGCACGTTCCTGCAAGATATGTACTATATAAAAATTCACGATATGACCCGCAGTTGATGCGAGACAGGAAACCGCAGGATCGGACAAAAATTTTATAACAGCCTGCGCGTGTGTTAATAGAAGTCTCGCCTCGATGAATATCGACGGAGCGATCTCTATCGTTCTGCCAATTTTTGTGAGAACTCTCGAATCTCATATGACGAAAAATCAGAGAATGCGAATAACATTGCACACTGGGTGGATCAATTCAATTGTTTCTCGTCTCATTGAAGAGCCTTCATTGCTTTAAAAACCGCGGAACGACAGTGTGAATTGACAGTTTACCCAGTATAGATAAATTTTACAGTTTTTTTTCAAACTCCTTTTTTTCAACAATTTTTAAACAAAGTAATTTTGATCATTTGTACTGTTTTAGGTTCTCGTTTTATTTTCTTAACCAATTTTTTTTTTTTAGTACATATAATTTCGGATTTTCCAAAATTAAAAGAAAATTCAACAAATTTTATACAATGTAGTTTTATTTGAGAAGAAATGAGTTACGGTCAATACATATTTCAATTGGAGTTTAAAATATCATTTTTTTCAATGACAGAAGTACACGCTATAGAAATACACTGGCCATTGTGTTATTTCTATGCCATTTATATTTTATTTGAATAAATGAGTGAGTTAAATATGAGGAAAGAAAAATTATAAATTTAAAAATAGTCCAAGATGCTAAACTGATTTAAAGAGGGTGAAATCATTCACAATTTGATGACAAAAATTTTGGAATATTTTTCATGAAAATTCGTAAATTATTTTCACTGCTGTTGTAAAGCCAAGCACAATCGCACGAAGCTATTACACGGATGGTGAACGTTTGATCCAATAAAAAATATCGAGACCATAAGCCATTACAAGGATATGTAAAAGCCTTTTGGTCACCGTACGTACTGGCCTCTTTTCAAGTCCCGCCGACCCGTCTATAAGATTTTTCCTCGACTTCATTCGCGAGGCTTCGTCCCATTCGAGAATTGTTGTTCCTTCGACTCTCGATGCTGAAAACTACCCCTAGAGAGCATTACAATTTTTCTTCACTTTTCGAGAAAAAAAAAAACGGGTGCATGTACACACGGTACGCGCGTCAGAAGTGAATACTCGTATGTGATCGACGGAACTCGCTTATTGCCCTGCTAACACAGAACGTTATCAAAATGTTGTTAAGTACGTTTACAAAAACACGCAAAAACGTCTTTTGAATGGTCGAAAAAACGTCTTAAGAACGTCTTTTAAGCGTTATTTTGCCGCAAACGTCTTAAAAACGTCTTCAAAACGTCTTTTAAACGTTTTTTTTGCCCCAATTTTTTCCCCAAAAAGTTTACAGCGCGTTTAACACATTTCTGTCAGCTTCTATAAACTTTTTTAGGAAAAAAATTGCGGCCAAAATAACGTTTAAACGACGCTTTCAAGACGTTTTTTCGACCATTCAAAAGAGACGTTTTTGCGTGTTTTTGTAAACGTCTTAACAAAGTTTTTATAACGTTCTGTGTTACCAGGGTGTTATTCTCATCAGATGAAAGAATAGTGAGAGGGAATGAGGATAGATTGACATGCATGAAAACACAAAATGACAGGATTGTCCTTATTTCACACTGTTCTATCCGTTGTATGTATGAGCTTACAGCTGAATTTACTGTGGCTTCGTACCTCGTGTTGACGTTGGCGTTAAAAATTTTATTTGTATAGAGGGGGGGGGGGGGGGGGGCAGAAAGAATTGATAGGGTGAGCAAAGAAGTAGGAATTTGTTATAGATATGAAATCAATTTTATTTGTATAAGTATATGTATCTGTAAGTAAAAAATTGGGATAAATTAATTCTGTTCTCTTATTCTATACTATTCTCATTGCTCTCGTGTCTATTATTTATAGAATCGTCTAATTCTACAATACCAAAAATTGGAGTATGATAACTCAAATATGACAAAATGCTTCAGATCTATTTTGTCGATATTTTTTGCAAATACAGCATCTATCGTTGAACGGCCTTTAGTGGTCGGATCATTCCTGCCGTTGATCATTTTTAACGAAAAATGTTTTTTTCTAAAAATTGATGGAGTGATTCGGCCTGTGGCAATGAAAAATTGACATTAAAATCACCTGCGAGAATTACCGATTCATTACGGTAATGCTCAAGGTCTGCTAGCATATCGGCTAAAACTTGAGAACCGCCTATTGCTAATGGCAATAACGCTTTAGCGATTAAACCTCATAATATCTTTAAGCGATGTATTGAGCGAAATATAAATTGCTATTAAAGATCGAACGGAGGAAAACTTCGGAGAGCGTATTTCATTTTTTTTAAATTAAAGCACATTTTTTAATATCTGAAAATACCTCCACATTCTACCTATCAATCAACCTTAATATTTCTTCCAAAATTTTGTACCGTCAGTAATTTTCTCATAGTTATTATCCGAGTATGTATAATATGTAATATATACAAACAAAACACAAAACAGAAGCTTAAACTCGGCACGAAGCGAAGACGGTGTGAACTCACGCATGGATGTGGACTCACACACAACAGATAGAACGACGCGTATGTGCGCTGCTGTCCTAATACATATAAAACACGTACACGCGGGCATGCTATGGATCTATCGCTCTCTCGCTCGCTCACGTATCATTCTCTCTCTTTCTCTCTCTTCTTCTATTCCTTCATTCTCTTGTCCGGTGGAACAACGCGGCTGGGGGCGGGGCCTAATGTAGTCGCATAAGAAGTATTCACTTCAAAAAAGTCTTCTCTACGCACGCATCTCTACGCACTCGCCTATGAGATTTTGCACCAAAAATTAATTTGTCAGGCAATAGCCTTCAAATTCCAGTGATGCGAAGTAGCTCCAAAGAACTTCATCGAATCTATTCGCAAATATGACTACGATGAATTTATTCACAAATATATGCAATAAAGAGAGTTGAGTCAACGCAAATCGATCTTTTCTTTTTATTGAACTCGAGTTGAACATTAACATCGCTCCCAATCTACTTGTTCATGTATAATTCGTTACCAAAAAGTGTTTACAGCAAGCTTTATATACAGATACGAATATTCAATGATTTAATTATTTATTTATCGCGAAATATTAACAATCATCACTTTTGATCGAACGGTCGCGAATAATTCGTAGCAGTTAACCGTTTAGAATACATTTACAATATTTATCTTCTGTATTCAATCGCTTTGCGAAACTTTATCTTCTGAAAAATTCGATTAACTTACCAACTCTCTTTTTAGTACGACAGAGGCCCATCGAGCTTGGAACATCCTGTAGTAAGAAGTGCAAGGCAAAAGCTCTGAAGGGTGAATAGTAGGATGGGTGCGTTCGTCGAGCAGGGGTGAAAGGGGGGGTGGAGGCGTTGGGGTAATCAGTAAATGCGTCCATCAGCGGATTACGGGGACCGCAGTCCCACCTACCATGCGAGCCCTCCACCCCCGACCTCCACCTCATCGCGACTCAACGCACCCCAGTGGCAGCATCGGGGGATCACCTCTTGTCCTCTCGCCCTTGGCCATTCCTCCACCCCCGCAGCACATGCTGCAGCCACGTTATTTCCACATCTCTCTCCCTCACTCCATCTATCTTTCTCTCTCCTTTATCCCCCGCCATCGATCACTGATCCCGAATCAACGGGTGTTATCCACCACCACACGATACAATCTCACACACACACACACTCATACATATATATACATACACTCATGTCCAGTGATGGACCATATACTGGGATAGGCTTTAAATATTGTCAAATCCCCAGTTTCTATGATTTTTTTTTTGCTGCGAAGCCGGCACAAAGTAACATTTAAAATACTTTATGAATAAAATCCCTCGAAGGAAACAAATATCAAAGATAAATCTCTGCTTGCACGAGAAGAATCATTGGAAGAATTTTGGAAAGAGTAAAGAATCTTGCTCTTCAATTCGCCGGAGCCAAAGAATCTGGGAAAAAAATCCTGGTCAAATGCTATCCAAGATTCTTATCTCAGATTCAAGATTCTCCTTGCGGATTGGAAGAATCTCTCGAAGATTCTTTACAAAGATTTATCGTAAAGATTTTTCTCTTGCAAGCAGGATATAATTTTTTTTCTCTGCGATAAAATTTCCCAAACCAATTTTAAACGAGTTTTCCGTGTTCAGAAATTAATAAGCTTTAATGATCTGTGATGAAAATGCATTTTTCCTTTTTTTTTTGCAAGTCGAAATTTTTCTGTCGTAAATATTATAATTGCTATGTAAGCACAATACTTTTGTTCAAATAGGGCATTAAAGAACAATTGAAATGAATCAATATCACTGCATAATATCGTTAAAAAATACATGACTACCTTACAATTGTCATCCTGTGTACATGTATATGGGGAATTTCAGGTGAAATTAACAAGTCCGTGACACCGTACCCTCTCTGGGATTCGGCTCAAATTTTTTTATATTTTCGTTACGGCCCTAATCCGTATCTGGTTTTCATTTCGATAATTTCTTTTACACCAACTATTAAACCGATTGAGTGGCATTGGCACAATGGCAAGAATTTTCGACTCTGAAAAATCAGAATTAGATGACAGTCAGCGGAAGCATATAAAATCTAAAACGATTCTCGCATACGCGCCCACACCCGAACGCTTAAGGGGATTCAGTCACAAATAAAGAGTCTGAAATACGAAAGAAAAATTTAATTACCCGAAAATAGCTGCTCGTAATCATGGTGATTCAAAGTTAAGTTGCAGAAAAAACTGCCAAATTAGATGATCTAAACAGCCATTCGATTGACCAGTCTGCTGGAAAACACAGCTCAACATTTTACGCTCCACGTGACATCTCTTACTGTACGATCTCTTTACCAATGTCACCTGAATTTTACGGGTATAGCGAAAAATATCCACAC
Source organism: Rhorus exstirpatorius (assembly GCA_963564615.1). Taxonomy (NCBI): domain Eukaryota; kingdom Metazoa; phylum Arthropoda; class Insecta; order Hymenoptera; family Ichneumonidae; genus Rhorus; species Rhorus exstirpatorius. Next base: position 30,037,453 of record OY751314.1, on the reverse strand, counting down.
ATGTTTTCCAGTAGCCTGATCAACTATACGGCTCTATGGACCATTCAAATTGACAGTTTATGGGACACATGCAATACAAAGCTCATCAGGATTCCCATTTACTTTTTTGCAATCGGCTTTTTTTTTTATTTCTCGTTTTTCTTGATGACCCGAGTCTCATAATTTAAAAAATCCCACACCGATAATAGATGTCACTTTCTGCATTACCTCATGGCATTATATACATCATCTGTAATCGTTAAACAATCATCCCGTTGAATAATTTATCTCTGATTTTCCACACGACTAAGGGTCATTTGTTCCACCTCCGGGTAAAATTTATCTGGCGGGGTTAACCAATTCAATGGTTATCCTTCAGATCAATTTTATCCAGAGATGGAACAGGCGGCCCTTAAATTAAAATGTCACCTAAAACTGAAGCAAAATTATTTGAGCATCTTCCAATGTAGCGCCAGCCTGGTTTTATGTAAGCCTTATACTTTCTCTCTATTAGATTGTCTTTCAGAAAACCATCTTGACAAAAACGTTGGAAAATTTCTTTTAAATATCCTGAAAATATATATATATATATATGTATATATCCGTTTTATAAACACGCTGCATTTCATTGTGACGTTGGAATGCCTAAAAGAAAAAGAAATTATTTCGAGATAGCGGTAGACACGAGACGGGGCAAAATGGACGTCGTCGTCGTCGTCGTCGTTGTCGTCGTCGTCGTCGTCGTCGTTGTCGATTTTTCGTTGTACGATACGGGCAGCCACTCGCTCGAATTGGCAAAATTTTCGAGAGGATGAGACACAGGGTTGGACGTCGGCCGGTCGGCGATGTTTCGCAACGAGGGGATGGAAAACAGAAGAAGAAAAAGACAGAGAGACGAATGAGCCTCCGGTCGTACAAAGCAAATTGAATTGTAAATATAAAGCGTTCAAAAACAGGGACTCGCAAATGGATTCCCTAATGAGTGGCAAGAGGGGAGTACCGAATAACAATACCGGAATACATTAAACGCTTGAAATGGCACGGAGGGAGAGCAAGAGAATAACGAAGAGAGAGCTATAGGCAATTCTCTCTATCTTTCTCTCTCTCTCTCTCTCTCTCTCTCTCTCTCTCTCTCTCTCTCTCTCTCTCTCTCTCTCTCTCTCTCTCTCTCTCTCTCTCTCTCTTCTGGACGGCATATGCCAACAGTAGAAAACTCGCTGGTTACGAAATGCAAAAAAAAATTTTCAACGCTCCCACAAAAGTATACTGCAGAAACGAGATTAGCTCTCTCCGGCATTCGGACTAATGAAAAATATAAGTCGCGATGTCTTTTATTTCCTCCTCCCCCCCCCCCCCCCTCTCCCCGCCTATTTATCTTGTTTCATCTGCTCATTTTATTTTTGCTCTACAAGTTTTTCTCCATAGACAGAGAAAACCGATGTGCGTCGTGCAAAATTGTATCTGGGATGTGAGACGAAACCTTTTACAGCGTGTCATTTTATGAATGTTCCGAATAGTCGAAAATTTGAATTTAAAAAAAATGTCCGCTTCGTTAAAAATGAGAGAAAGTCACGGCCAGGAAAATTATTTGCATTAAACAATACGAAAAAATAATTCTTTTCGCATTCCCCTCGACTCCTCTGTGGTCGGCTGTAGATCTGGAGAAAATTTTTTTTCTTCAATATAGTTGAAAACAAATTTTTTGTTGGTCAAGGATTTTTCGATAGTTCTAATTTGGATTTATTCATTCGAATTACGAGAGCATTTGCTTACCAACGCCGATCCTACAATTAAATATCAACATGAGCCTTTTGATTTTTCTGTCCTCTGATTTGGCAAGATACATAAGGGAGACTGGGGTAAAATGGGCGTCGGAGCAACGTGGGCAGTTCAGCTGAAAATTCGGAATTTTTCATTTTTCATTTAAAGTAGTTGTCCTCCAAATAATTATAGTTCCCATTGAAAAATTTTCTTTTTCAAAATAAAAAAAAAAGAAAACGAGTTTTTTTTTCACAAAATTTTTTAAGCACGTTCGAATTCCAAGCAGAAAAAAAGTGATGAATGAGAGCCTCGTGTAAGAATCATTTGCCCGCAAAATTAGTAAAACTGTAATACGAGGGTGCCAAATGCATGATTAAATTTAACGAGAAAGATAAATGTAACGTTGAGAGTAATCGCTAAAAAAAATAGCGAAGATTGGCTTAGGAAAATAGAGGCTTCTAACGAAGTTGTGGAAAAATATATATATTTATATATAAACAACGATATTGTAAAAATGTACGCGTGGAAAGTGTATCCTAAAAAAAAAGAAAATAATTATTCAACTGAAACGATTGAATAAATATTATTAACATTATTATTATTATTATTATTATTATTATTATTATAAAATAATAGCCACAGAGCCGGGCAAAGTACCTGAAAGTACTTCAAGTATACAGAGTACAGAGTACTGTAAGTAACTTGAAGGACTCGTGTATTTCGGGTACCAAGTACGATAAATACTTTAAGTACCAAGTACTTCGAGTACTCAGTACTTGAAGTGCCTGAGGTACCAAGTGCTTGAGGCATTAATTACTTGAAAGACGTCAAGTAACAAAAGTGGCAAATACTTTTCAAGTTTTCAGGTATACATCTCGTATGTTCTATAGTGCTAATCTTTGATTTCTTACGTACTCTTTAAGCTGATTTGATTTTGATCCGGGTACTTTTCGTATCAAGGCATATTTTTACATTGTGCAATTTACTCAGGCTAGGCAGATTGGAACAGAAATATTTAAACGAGGAATTAGAAATAATAAAAAAAAAATAGCGTTGACGATTGTAATTACGATTTATTTAGCTTCAGATTTGAAAAAGAAAAAATAAAGAATATAATACGCGGATTGTTAAAAACGGAGCCATGCATTGACAATGACACCGTAACTACCGTAGCCTTGCATGAGCCTTTGAACGATCATTCCTTACAGTCTTAACCAAAGATGGCACAGAATGTTCCTCAATTATAAATTCAAAGGCGTTATACATGCAACCATTAGCAAGACGTGCTCAAAAGTACTTCATACTTGGTACTTGAAAAAGTACTTGAAGTACAGGAAAGTACTTGAAAATTTAATTACAGATACTTAAATTACAGATCGAGTACTTGAGAATTCAAGTACTACAATACTTTAAATACTTTTAAAGTACTTTGTACTGCAAGTACTGTACTTCCAGTACATCGCAAGTACCGGGTACTTGAAGTACGGCCTAGCGCTGCTCGTTTCTCAAAAACTTTCCAGGAAAACAAATATTTCGAGGGGAAAAAAATCAGGGGAAAACAATTTTTTTTTTTTTAGTAATAAATTTGGTTTTGGGTTTTTTTTTAGTTTGAGTTTCAATGGAAACAAAAATTTTTCGAAGAAAAATTATTTTTGAAAAAAATTTGAAAACAATTCCAATTTTCGAAGCTGCCCACTTTGCCCCGGTCTCACCTACGTTATCTCTCTGGTCTTTTCGTAGATCGTTGGGATGGTGTTGGGCAGCCCCAGACGTATTCGTGGAACCATGAAACGTGTGCGATGCAATATTGTGTCTATATCGCCGAGGACGTTGAAATATGAATCTGAAATCGTTTGTCCGCAGCTGAATATCCTTGGCACCAAAACTGTGGCACTAAAGCACTGATGTCAAAATGTACTGCTTCAAATTTCAGCTGGTAAAGCCCGTATACATTTTTTTCGCTCGCATACAAACGCTCGTATGACTTTTCGCATTCCCATGATACTTGAAATACTTTTTCTGGGCTCTGGTGAAAATTTTTGACTTGCAAAAATTCGTTTGTAAGATCATACAACGAGGACCCTCGGGGGAGTTTTTTTTTTTTATTTCTCCCTCTTTGCTCGCTCGTCTCTTCTTCTTCTCGACTCCATCGAAGGTTTGAATAAAAAAAAATCATTCTATGTGTGTTTCAAAAATGTGAACGTTGGCGTTTTTAACATGGAAAACGCGATATAACGAAAGGAGAAAAATGTTTTCGTCATAGAGGAAAAGAGTTTCGTCGATGTTGAGAGAAAGAGAGAGAGAGAGAAAGAGAGAGAGAGAGAGAGAGAGAGAGAGAGAGAAAGAGAAACGAGGCAAAAGGGTAGTCGTAACGAGAAGACAAGAGGGAAAACGTAGAGTGTCTCTCTTGGCTGCAACGCCGGTATACAACATCAGGTAAGCCCGAAGAGTTTCGTCCTCATCCCCCGGCGTATCTCCTCAGGCCTCCAACGTCGGTGAATATCATGCATAAATAGGCGAGTGGTCGGAGGTGCGTTAAACAATTTCAGCTAATGAACGAAGTTAATTACCGAGCTCTCCGACTCTCGTTCTCTTCCTTTCTCAACTATCGCGTTTCCCCTCTCGCTCCTCCGTGATTCCCTCCTCGCTCACGATTTAATCTCTACCTCTTGCTATCTCTCGCTCTTTCTCCTCTGCAACAGCTTTTCAAACTCTCTTTCTTCTTCGCTCGAAGCTTCGAGAATCCCGACCACCACGAATCCCAATGCATTTTCTCCACATCAAAAAGCCCTCTGACTATACGGAAAATAATAGTGAGCGAGAAAGCCTGCGTCGATTTATAAATTTCCTCGAGGGGACGAAAAAAAAATATCCAATGGAAACGGTTGAAGATGCAGCAGTTGTGGGGGGGGGGGGGGGGGGGAGAGGGGTGGACTAGAAGCAATTTTCATTCAATTTTTTATTGTATATAGACGCACAAATGGTATCCAGATTTTCGAAATAAAATTGGTTCTTTATTCCTAGAGGAATATTAATTTTTGTGATAGTCAAAAAAAAAAATTTCCAGTTTTCAATTCAAATGAGTTGAATATATCCCGAAAAGTCGATAAATCACATTTATAAAAATTTCCGGATGCGCGAGTGTGTGTGTGTGTGTGTGTGTGTGTGTGCGGGCGCGTGTGCGTTGCCTCTAAAAACTTTAACCGGTAGATGGAAAGAATTTTTTATTAATTTTTACTGTGAAATCACAGTAACGGGCGGACAAACCCATAATTTTCCAAAATTTAGGAAATAAAAGGTAAATTTTCATGGAAATAAGTCAGAATTTACTGTCGGGTGACGTAAATTTGAAATGTTTTCAAGAATTTTTACTGTAAAAATCAGTAAATTTTACCTAAATATAAACATTTAATACTTTTTGGTACACTTGTCCCCACGTTAAATTTTTAAATGTTATTTTTACCGTGATTTCACAGTAAAAATTAATAAAAAATTCTTTCCGTATATACCTCGAGAACGAAATTACCGATCTCGCGGGAACTTTGCGCACACGTCGAGCATCAAATCTCATTCGTTTGCTGCAATTTTCGTTCAAATTCCTCAAGGGTTTTAATTATAATATGAGGTTATAAAATTTTTTTTAAATCTCTGTAATTGCTCTAACACTCGTAAATTTTGCGGTATCGGGGTAATTTTTTTTTTTTTTTACATGAATAGGGTATCATCAAAGGAAGGATTGATAGTGAATGGGTCGACAGATTGACGGTTCATTTTTATAAAATTTTGAAATTTCTACCAAATTTCCCTGACAGCTCGACTTTTCTCAAATTTTAAGATATCAGGCTAATTTTTTTTTTCATAAATAAAGTATCGTTGAAGAAAGTTTGGTATGAAATTTTGCGAGAAACGATGAGATCAGATTTTATGTAATTTAAAATTTTTCAGATAACGTCTCTTGCAATTCTAATTCCCCCGAATTGTGAAATATCTCTAGCCAGGACATAAAGGTCCGTTTTATCTTATAAAATAATGAATATCTAGAAAATTTTTACGTACCGGAATCTTAAAAAATGAAACTGCGTATGACGGAAAGGAGGAATAAAGCGGCAAAAACAAACTTGCAAATTACTATCTCCAAAAATTCCGTCCAATGCTCAATTCTTCCTCTAGTAAGTATAAGCCGAAATTCACAAAAGTAGTTTCTCATAGAGGTAGCAATAAGCATTGTGCAAAGTTTACAGACAGCAATTTGTTTCATGTTTGTTTTTTTCTTTTTTTTTTTTTTTTAATTCCGTCCTCACAGAAAATGACTTGAAATTAAATTTGTGTCTCGCGTCTCACGGTTATGCCAGAGTTTCGTAAAACCGAATGCCTTTGCCAGCACTCGCTCCAAGGTGTCTCACATGAATGCGAGTAAATTGTATAAACGTTTTTCTTGGCTGCTGCTCATGCAATAGCACGTGATCCACGCGCGAATCTTTAAGCTCATTAAGCGATCAGTATATGCGTGTAGAAAGAGCTTTTTCTCAGAGACCCTCACGAACGAAAAAAAAAAACGTATATTCCTCAGAAGTTTCTCGACACGACTTCAGTCGTCTGCTGATAAATCGTTTACGACACATCGTTTGAAGCTTTCCAGAAGTTATTTTTTTCCTACAGACGATACGCAGCAAGTGAAAAGACATATTTTATCCTATACGCATGAATGTGATGCAAAAAATAATACAAAACGGAAAATAAATATTGGGGGGGGGGGGGGGGGGGAAGAAGAAAAAGTTAAATCGGGAAAGGAATGAACTGGGAGAAAAAACTTTAGCATGAAAAGCGATCGATGAGAAGGTTCAACGAGTTATGTTTTATCGTGCATGAAAGCGTGAGCCTTTTATAAAAAAATTTTATAATAATAAGATGTTTGATTCACTCGTATTTATTTTTAAAACATGCGAAAGTTCTGTTTTTCATACTTTATTTTAAATGTGAACACGAAATTCTGGGATAGATGCTAATGTTCCAAAAATTCAAAGACTCAAATACAGTAATGTAAATTTTCGGCTGAAACCGGAGATTTCTGAAACAGAAATGGTTGTACTAATCATCGTTATGCGGTGTAATTCAGAAAAATCTGGTCACCAGCTTCTATAGATAGGTTTGGGTTTGATCGATCCAGCGAGCATATTTTTTTTTATCCACTTGGTTAATTATAGGAATAGCATTGATTCAAATATTTACGTGGATCGTAGATAATTTATGAATTTTGGACAGTTTAATTTTTGGATGATGCAGCATTGTGTCACAGACACATAAGGCATATAATATATTACATATTTAACATTAGCATAATACATATTATAATATAATTAATATTAATTATATAATATACATTAATATGTATAATATAATAGTAATATTAGCTATTTGTTTGCGAGCTAATAATTGCACTGAAAAAAATGGTTCGGGATTTACAATAATACTGTTATTGTTGGCCAGTTATAGGTATACTGGTGAAAAAATATTGCCCACACAGAAAATGCAGTAGCCCTTTCAGAAAATCCCGATTGCCGTAAAGTTCATACAAATATGACTAGTGAAGTATTTCTAATTCAACAATAATATCGCTGGTGAAGGCAAAGCAGTTTTGTCTACGGCGCCTATACTGTGCCTTTGTGGACGACACTCAATCGTCTGGCTAGCTTAGTCATTATAAATAGCTAGAAATTTATCGTTTTTGTAAATCAGCCATACTAACATAGCTCGCGAAACTACACTGTATTGTTCAAACAGCTGTAGTAGCTGATTTTTACATGCCTAGCTATTTCAACCATATAGTATGGCTGCGAGAATAACGTTGTGACACATAGCTATACTAATATGGCTCGCGCAACTATACTACGTTTTTGGAACACCTACAGTAATCTGTTAACGCGTGGTGTCTATGCCTCTGCCTCGCGCGAAAACGAGACCTCGCTACGCAAAATTTGATAATGAACGAGTTTGTGAAGAAGAAACTGAACGAACGGAATCTTGATGAGCTTATACCAACATTTGAAGGTAAGTCTGTTCTCACTTATCTACGGAATATGTATATAAAAAAGGACTATTTTTCCTGTTATATAAACGCCAATCGTATAACAAGCGAATTTTTGTAGGTTAGGTCAACTGTCATTTTCCTGCAAGGAGAGTATCATATGTCTCCGGGCCATGGATTCTCTCAAACTTCCAGGTGTGTTTCATTAGCTCTAAAAATCAAGTCTCTTTTGCAAAATATTTATGTATGAATATCATTATCGATAACAGATGATTAAAATAAATATTCATGATTATGAAACATATTGGCTGAATTTTTACTGTGACCCGAATATCCCCTACTATATATACCTACCTATACGAGTATAGGTAGGTACAATATCCTGTAATTTATCTATATAAAATGAATTTATAATTCAGCCATATTCTTTTGGTAGTATGGCTGGTACGTCTACCTCGTATGCTAGCGTTTATAAAACAGCTCTACTAGTATTGTTGGTATACAAATAATTCTGCCTACACTGACAAAACTGCTATCCACGAAACAACATTGTATATGCTTGCTTCGGCTATACTAGTATGGCTGGTGTTCGTCTACCTCGTATGCTAGCGTTTATAAGACAGCTGTACTAGTATGGTTGGCATACGCATAACTCGTGATGGTGAACTCAACCATACTATGGTATTGCTGAAATAGAGATACTTGTCAGATTCGCGGAGCTATTGGGTATATGTCTGTCATGACATAGTGGTATGCTTACGCCAACGATATTGTGTCAGTCATATTTGTATGGCTTTATTACCTAGATGGTATGGCAGTAGCGTATTTTCCCATATAATATGGCTGAAGCAATAATAATTATGGCTCGAATCGGGAAACTTTTTTTTCAGTGTGCGAGGGTAAACCCAGGATTTCCGCAATTCCTCTGGCTCAGTAACCTCACAACATTAACCGTAATAGAATGAGGCTTGTTTCAAGCCAGCGTGAAGACTAAACGACTTGAGAAATAAATTCGGGAATACAAATAAAAATAAATAAAAAAATATATTACACATCGATGATTTTTTTTAAATAAATAAGGGTCTAAATAATCGGTATGAAAGAAGGGGTTATCGGCCTAATGGATCAAATTCTGATACACGCGCTGAGTGGGACGAGTATTGAAGTCCGTACCATCATTGATCACGACGAATTCTTCGTTGTAGTCCCGGTATTTTGGTCTCTTCGGTTAATACCGAAAATTCTAATATACAAAGAGGCATCCCCGAAGAGCGACATTCGCACTTGCGGATTTTGGCTACAGCCTCTCACTTTATCTTCACGAATCGCTGAGCATGTATAATATGCGTGTATATGTGGTAGCATATGCACATAATCTTGCTTGGTGTCGTTCGCACGCGACTATAGATCCCAACTATTTCGGTCCATCGGATATTTTAGACGCTTGTACTGACCGCGCTTCTGTAACGCCATTACACCACTTTTGGCGATACTCGTGCTCTATAGTACATAATTAGTCCAGGAAATGGGTCGAAAAAGGTAGGTAAATTCTGCATAATTCTACGCGCATGATTTATCGATTGGGAATTATTTAGGGGTGTTATTCAGCCGCCATCTTGTAGAATTGTTTATCTGAAATACCTCATAAACGGTCTATCCTATCGGAAAAATGAATATAACCTTTTTCATAGAAAACAAAATTCCCTACCTTTTTTATTGAAACTTTTTTCGGTAAAATGCATATTTTTCAAGTTTCAGCGCATCAAGAAAAAACTAGTTTAACGGTTTTATCAACCGTTGACGAGATTTTTCATAAAAACCATCAGCACGAAATTTTTGCGCGCTATAACTTGAAAAATATGCGTTTTACCGAAAAAAGTTTTAAATAAAAACGATAGGGTAATTTTTTTCTTATGAAAAACATTCCTACCATTTTTGCCGTAGGATGCACTGTTTACGAGATACGTGAAAAAAAAAACAATTTTTCAAGATCGTGGCTGAAGCACACCTCCGCCATGTCACACCATTTTGCATTTACACTCAGGGAGCACCTCTTAATCATTCCAAAAGGAAATTGCTCGCGTAGAATTATGCTTAAAAAAGTACCCGTTTCCTGAACTAAATGTAGGGGAGTCCGACGTGTTTTGAAACTGAGGTGATTTGAAACAACACTGATTTGGCGTCACTTAAAACCGTTAGTGGGGCTGGCAATGTTGCAATTCAGCCGCTTCCCACCGCCCGTGGGCCCCTCAGTTCGCGTCCGTGACTCAAGGTGATTTTCAGTTCCGCAAAATCAGTGCTGTTTCAAATCACCTCTGTTTCAAAACACCTCGGTCTCCCCTACGTACTATATATATAATATACGTACAAAATATAAAATAATAGTAATATGAATAGTATGTAAAAATATAATACGTACTAAATTTTAAACGTTTATTAATAGCGAGAGTTAAAAGTGGACTGATTAGTTGGAGAAATATTGGAGTTCATGTGGATCCTGAACGTTTCCCATAGTAGAGTTTCGATAAATACTTCCGATCAGAACTTTCAAGATTTTTCCTTGGCTGTGAAATAATTCTCGTAAAAATATAATATCGAAATAAATGTGATACGTGCTGATGTGCACCGAGGAGGTAATAATCGTTACAAAAATTTTCCCCTGTTTCACGTTGATGTTCTTTCATTCAGGTTCATCGTGACTATACACACAAATAAATCGAACAATATACACCTATGAAACATTAAATGATGTGTAGAAAAATTAAATAATAAAGCTAAAAACTATTAATTTTTTATAGTTATCACTTCCCTGATTATTTTAACGACTCTAATTTCCCTCTGTTGCTTCTTACCTTCCCATTGACAATGTGTAAATTAGATTTTTCAGAATCCTCATTTTTGAAAATTTCAGGACTCAATTGAATCGGCCATGAGCCTGATGCTTTTTCGATGCGTGAGTAAAGTGGCTTGAAAAAAGTAGAATAAGAGGCAGTGTTAAAAGAAAATTTAGAAGGTACTTGTCTATTTTTTGTTCTTTTAAGCCACGATTCGCATGTTTTAGCAATCGGAAAAGTCGTTCCCCTTTCATGTGATATGCCGCATAGAAAATTCGGTGAAGCAGAAGAGACTCGAGTAACTCATAGATAGTGAAAAATAGACCAAGACCTGTTTCGCCATGTTTCACGGTCTCTCTTCCTCTCTCTCTCTCTCTCTCTCTCTCTTTCTCTCTCTTTCTCTCTCTCTCTCTTCAGAGTACCGCAGATCCATTCGAGCGCTTTTCGCTAAGCCTCTTTTCCTTTGGACGTTGGATGTGTATACATTATATACATTTTATATATATATATATATACACTTATAACAAGAGCATGAGAGGAGGGTGCAGTGGTAACGTAACGGTGATAGAGACAGCGAGTATAAGAGATCTATATGGAAAAGCTGGCAAGAGAGAGAGAGAGAGAGAGAGAGAGAGAGAGTGAGAGTGAGAGAGGGTGGCTGAGACGACGGGGGCACGCTGCAGGGTGAGCCGGGTTGGACGAGAAGAAGAGGGATATAGGCGGCCTTTAATTAACAGAAAGTGGTTCATTAGAGCTTATTCATTAGAGAGAGCGCGCGTAATTAGCAAACTCCACCCTTTCTCCAGAGCCTCCTTTCGCGATTCACCCTCCACACACTTTCGTACCCTCATCGTACGTACCCCCCTCTGTTTCACCGCCCTGCTCACCCAACAACCCCCGAGAATCTTCACCGCTCACATACCCATTTGCCAACCGCCCAACACTCCAATCCTCAACCCCTTCTAGTCTCCTACATCGTTCCTTGCTTTTACTCGACACAGGCTTTTACCCCTAAGCCCCTTTTACTCCTTTTCGCCCTTTCCCTTATCCCCACCTCACCCACTTTCATCGTGTGCGCTTTTCTCTCTCCCTCTACCAGTCTAGTTGTTTTACACACACATATACATACATTCTCATCTCGTATATCCGCCTGCGACCCTTTTAGATTTTTCTGTCTTGCGCCAACGATTAATTTATCATTTTCCTCGGTCAGTTCTTTCATTATTTCCAATTGGTATGCCCTTCGGATGTCCCGAAATCTCTTCACATGCTCAGGAGTATACCATGTATCCGATTGCTAAAAGTCAGAAGAATGAGTCTCACATCGTTCTGCATATTGAACTCTGTCGACTTTATGTCCATTGAAATTTTTACGTGCTGCTCAAATATTATTGTACACAAATTCTTTTTTTTTTTCTGGAAAAATGACGAAAGACTAATGATGCATCGTCGCTAAATGAGTGCATTCAAAAAATTAATGAAATATTATCCCTTTGATGCGAATCAACATAGCATGCAGTTAATTAAAAAGAAAAAAGAAACAAAATCTTAGACAATATGATAGTCCAGTCATTCTAGCCAAAAAGTAGGTTCATAATGCAATCTCCTACAGAATTGATCTTGCTTTTGAAAAAGGTTCAGGGGCGTTTCCGGAGTGTAAATTTAAGTTGTCAGAACGCGGGGGGTCGAGCCCCAGCCCTCATCTTGGAAAACACGTTTTATCAAATATTTCGTCAACCGTGCATCGCACGACAAAAATAGTAAAAACTTTTTTGTAGGTAATAAAAACATTTACAACTTTTATCTTAAAATTTTTCCTGTAGAGTGCATGGTTTTTGATTTACAGCGTGGAAAACATTGCCAAAAATCATCAGTTTTACTGTTACATCAACCATTAACTATATGGATGTTTAAAAATGACTATGTTTGGAAAAGTTTGCCACGCTATCAATCAAAAACCATGCTCTATGCAGGAAAAAGTTCCAAATAAAAGTTGCAGAAAATTTTATTATGTATAAAAAAGATATGAAATACTTTTATCGTACGATGGACTGTTCACGAGATATTTGATAAAATATGTTTTGCAAGATGGTAGCTGAAGCTCGATCCCTCCCCCCTCCTCCCATGGTCCGCCAACTTGAATTTACACTCAGGGGGACACCCCTGAATCTTTTCCAAAAGCAAAATCAATGCTATAGAAGATTGCAGAAAAAATAGCGAGAATGATTGGACTATAAGGTCCGCAAGCGTTTCGGTTTTCCAAAGAATAAGACGCATGCAGGAGTGATCTCGATCGCGGTGGATATTGGGGAGGCGTAATCAGGCAACGATCCAGAAACTCCATCGTCGTTTCCCCTTGTACATGTATATATCTACAGCGGGCAACATCATTACCGGGATAAACGCAACGCACTATATATATAAGCGAAAGGGGCGAAGAAGACGGCGTCTTGGTGGCTTCGGGGAACGCAAAAGAACCCATATATGTATATATATATATATATATATATATATATATATATACAAGCGAGGGTGGAGAACTAAAACTTCTAATTACCGACGCACACACCGTGGCGATCTAATGAGCGTCCCGGACCCACGGCACAAAAACAAAGTTTCCTCGCTAACGAGACCGATTTATTATACAACGTAGAGGCAGCGCGGACAGGAGATATTCTCCGAATTTGCAAAGATCGGTTTTTATGTAAATAAATGAAACGAGAGATCGTTCCGCATGTTTCCTTCTCTCTTTATAATTAATATCCGTTATTCTTTTATTTCATTTGATACGTTATATCAATATATACATATATGAATCTGGTAAAATAAGGTAAACGTTTCCAACAGCCGCACGTGTACCAGTAGCCGGACACCCCATGTTAAACTATATCTATATGTATCGTACTATATCTGCTGCTGCACGAATTGTTCCAAAAATTTTCAAAAAATAGAGGAGTCATGCTTTTTTTTTATATAATATGGTTGTGAAACTGAAGGTCCTGTTGTTCAAGTCATTCCTTTTAGTTAAGGACTTTTGAATTTTTCAAGGATGCCGCTCACACTCATACGTCGATATTTTCTCCTCACTCTTGATATTTCGACATACTTTTACATTTCTACAAACCGAAATTGAATGAATACTCTAAAACTCGGGGTTTTTTTTTTACCAGCACGAAGCTTCCTCCTCGAGGAAGGACAAATACCACCATAATGTATGGTGGTTCGCGAAGATTTAAAAAAAAAAAAACCTTTTAATTAGCCGCATGAGCGCTCGTATTGATGGGAAACTGATGAAAAAAAAAAAAACATGCTTGATCCGCTAATGACGCTAAATCTGATATTCAATGTTTCGAGAAAAAGCCCCATCGTACAAATGCTCATACACATATACGTGCGTATATCCGGGGTATTTTTACATTTCTATCGAGCAGTCCGTGGCCACTGACGATGGCGTCTGGACGAGTGCGCGCTCGGTGTAGTGAAAAGCTGGACATATAGGTGAGCACGATATAGCGTAGGGCGGGGACGAGCGAGCCGGCACACAGACAGAGAAACAAATAGGAAGAGAGAGAGGGAGAGAAAGAGAGATCTCATCATTTTTATTCATTTCGCGCGTTGATAATGAAACGGGCCGGGGAGAGAAAAAAAAATCGTCGGTGCGGGGCTCGCGAACTCGGTACTAATTAGCACACCGGCCACGAGGGTACATGCGATATTCAGCTACGAGCATATACACGCAAAACACATAGCCCACGTATTACCCGCCGGTATAAGTATTGGTATGATGACACACAGCGAGTGAACCACCGAGGCAGATATGCATGTCCAATTAAAGCGTCATAAGTTTGCATTACACGCTTTTTTGCGAAAGAAATTTATTACGCGGTCCAACCAACGCCCCCTCGTGTCCGTTCATCCGTTTCCCGCGTATGATACTCGTCGCGATAGAACTATATATCTCGAGCGACGCGCCGCAACATGAGAAGCGATGTGGACTGCTCTCGGGGAGACGCAAAAATGACGCGTGAGCTGGCGAAATTTTACCAAATAACGAAGTGACCCCGCGGTGGTTATAACTCCTATATCAGTGATGGTGGTCCGATCATTCGTTTTTGCTTCCACATTGAGGAAGCTTTTGTTATGATTAAATTTTTTTTTCTTCTTTAAATTTCAATGCCAAATTGAATATCTGGAAAACTTTTAGTAACTTGAGGCTCAAAAAAATGAAACTACCTACGTCAGAAAGGAGGATAAAAGCTGCAATTTCAAACTTGCCCATTGCATGCTTCTTCCAAATTTCACACAATGCTCAATGCTTGCTCTATATAAGGGAGCCAAGATTCATCAAGGTAGCTCGTTGTAGAGGGAACGATGATGAGCATTTTGCTAAATTTTGAGAAAGCAATTTGCAAGTTTAAATGCGCAGCTTTTTTTTTATTGTGGTCTCCGAGTGCCAAGTGTAGACACTGGATGGGTAAGTATCATTGAGGGTGGACCTCACGGATCACAAGTTCGGATTTAAGGAACTTGCAAAAAATCGTTCCCTCATGAGATGCTAGGCGATAATGAAAGAGCGACAAAAGGACGCACCAGGAGCCGATAGGGTAGAACAAAAAAGGAATATATCGTTAAGTTTTTCTGTTTTTGTTCTCATTGTCAAGGAAACGGATGAGAACACACACACACGTACACGCACACGTTGTGTTCAAGACGGAAACGGGCAAAAGTAGCGAGATCAGGGTTATAATGTGAAATCTCTTTTGGAAAGCAACGAGTTTACAGAAGCTCCCGCGGTATAACAAACGCAGACTTAATTAAACGTTTGTGACTCTCAGCTTGGTCTCGTATTTGTACGATATGAGAGAGTGGGATAAGAATGTGAGAGAGTGAGCGAAAGAGAGAGAGAGAGAGAGAGAGAGAGAGAGAGAGAGAGAGAGAGAAAGAGAGAGAGAGAGAGAGAGAGAGAGAGTGAGTGAGCGAGGGAGAAGAGTCTCGCGCAGTTATATAATGAAATCTTCCTGTTGCGGCAAAATCTCTGTGTGACCCTCCCCCGCTGATCGTTTCATCTTTGTTCTCCTCTTCCTCCTCATCCTCCATCTGTTCTTTTTCTTCCTCGACTTCTCGACACAACCCAAGGTTTGCCCCTTCGGGCCTCCGCATCACTCGCGGTTTCGTTACTTCTCTCTTTTTTTCCTCTTCCCTTCCTTCGTTTCATTCGAATTCTTCGTACACATGTGCCATGAGGCATTCCAGGGAAAATCGACCGTTAATCTCGGATTTGGTTTGTAATTTTTTATTTTGCTACAACACTGAAAAGCATAGAGCTTTTTTTGTCGATTTTTCTCAAAGGCAATTAACAGAAATACTACGAAAAGTTGGCTATTAGGTTTTGAAATCACATGAAATACCCAAAAATCCTGTGTCAGATGGAAAAAAATTAATCACCTCAGGTTGCACCAGTTGTCGCTGCTGTTCGTGTGGATATTCGATGTATTTTGGAAAAATACTTGAAAAATAAAAGACCGAGCACGGGCTTCGACTATCTACCAAGTTAAGGTGGTTCATGCATTCACGTCAAATCTAGATAGGCTGATAAAAATAAGGAAAGGTTGAGGGTCCTGCAGCACGCTTGCAAAGTTTCAGGTTCTTTCACCGTTTGCCTCCGGAGATATACGCTCGTAAAATTTTCCAATTTAACACGGTGGGCCCCAAAGCGGAAAACGAGGCTAGAGCGTAAGGGATTAAGCCACAGTAGAAATTTCAAAAAATCGAAGTTTTTTTTTTGCTTCGAAGATGCCTCAACAACGGAAAAATTATATACTCAAAGGATTATAGGGCGGGCAAAATATCTGAGCTACTTGAATTTTGAATTTTGGCACAGCCCCTCCCGGTCCGCTGCAAGCGTACTGAAAACTTTAAACGCGTTTCTCCCAAAACTACATTTTTCAAGTTGGCCGGACTTGAACAAATCTTCACCGATTGGCTTCAAACTTTAACTGTATATTCAAAATTACATTTTTCACAGAAGCACGTAAGATTTTTTAAAATTATATTGCACAGTTTTTTCGTTATAAACAATTGTCCCACAATTGTTCTTAAAAATTTTGAATTTTTTTTTTAAACGCGCTATTCTTGCAAAAATCGATATATCAAAAATATCCTACGTACTTCTGTAGCTATTCTTATGTATAATCGAAAAATATTTTGTTTTTCGTCGTAACTTAAAAATTGCAGGTGCCGCTGGTCCGGCCGTACACCCTTACAAAACAAAGGCTTCAGCAAAGAAAAGCTGTACAGCCGCCATTATATTTTGTATCACGTTTAAGAAATTAATTTTCACAGTTCATTAGTCGTATAATAAAGGACCTTTTTCGGAATTTTGATTTATTTCATTGTCCTAATGAAAAAAAAATTCCCAAAATATGCTTATTTTTTCCGCTGCTGATGCCGTGGCTTAACCCCTTAATCTGAAAAAATTTTAATACGGTGTACCATAAAAGCAATAACAATTTTGAAAAATAATTGAACCAAACAACGCCTGACGTTATGATTTGGCTTTTTTCTTTAATCTGTAAGAGAAGTTTTCTGAATTTTTTTTCAAAATTCTCAAACCTAGCACCCCGATTTGACATTCCGAAAGATCGAAGTTCAATGGCGGTTGGCTGTAGGCCATAATTAAAAAATTTGAAAAAATTTTCACATGTTCCGTGATACGTATAAAATTTTTGGAATTCGGTACGAGATTTTTCATGAATGTTTTGAAAGTTTTTTGCGAATGTGAATGATCGAAAAAAAAAATAGATACTAGCCCTGGGCCGCTATAGCACCTTGAAGATTGAGAAAAAAAATGGAAACGAACATAAGCTGACTCTCGGATGTGACTTACAATTTTTTATACATACCTAACGCATGATACTTTTTAGATTAAAAAAGAAAAGCAAGCCTTTTGGTCCACGCGAATCTTGTATGAGTCGAAACAACAATACAAAAAAATGTTGGACCAAATTTCGTGCTAAAAAGAGTGAGGGGGGGGAGTCATGAATCCGTCGATTCATCTGGAATTCCCCATACATTTATATATAAACATCCTTCCACCACGTCTACTCCTCTCTCTCCCTCGTGGCTCGTGGGTTCTTGCTGAAAGGGCGCTCGTTTAGGTCGCACACATACAAACTATATTATTTGCCAACAAAATAAGATTAACGTGTCCCCGATGTTTTGTTTTTAATTAATTGAACCCTCGCCCCCATTCACCGGAGCGTCCTCCCAAATTGGCAGGACAGCATTCTAATGCGTGCGAGATGGCGCCATCTCTCTCGGTCCCCTTATTGGTACAAAAGACATTCGTTATATGCACATCTATACGTATATATATATATATATATAAGGATAACCGGGGCAAAGTGGGCACCGGGGCAAAGTGAACATCTCAGCCAAAAATTGAAATTCTTTTTCCCTTTCAAAAATAGTTTTTCTCCAAAAAATTAGAGTACCCGATAAAAAATCTTTTTCCTGTGTAAAAACGTTTTTCCAAGTAAAAAATTTATTTTTCTTCAAAAATCTTTTTTCTCTTAAACTTTATTGAGAAATGAGTTGTCATACATGATCGTTTGCTAATACGTGGCTTCTAACTAGACAGCATTTATTCGCAGGTGAGACACCTATAATGGTTAATTTCTCAGACGAAAATGGGGAGTCAGGAAAAATGGGCATTGAGGCTGAAAATGATAATTTGATCAAAGTGGGAGTAAGCAATATTGCTAAAAACAAGAAAGATGTTCCGAATAAAATAATCGGAATGAAACCAAAATTGTTCACGTGTATATAACTCACATAACCGTCGCCCATCTGATAATCTATGAATGGAGGAGCTCCATCTACGATAAAATGCTATTGGCTAGAAGAAGTTAGGGATTCGTGATTCATCATTTTTGACGACTCAATTCTGGAAATATTTTTGAAGAAAAAAAAATTTTTTTTGAGACAAAACAATTTGAAGAAAACAAAAAATTTTCGAAAAACTTTATTTCGAAATAAATCTTTGGTTCTGGGTTTGTTTCTTTTTTTTGAGTTTGGGTTTCATTGAAAATAACATTTTTTTTTAAGAAAAACGATTTTTGAACTTTTCTTTTAATTCCAAATTTTGGCTGAGGTGCCCATACTTTGCGCTGGTGCTCACTTAGCTCCGGTCTCCCTTACATTACACGCACAACATGTATTTTTCCCAATCCTAAGGTTTCTCAATACTCGTAAAATCTCTGTCGTTCTCTCTCTTATATCCTATCCGCGTATCGTTATCTCACATTTCTCATCTCCTCTAGCCTCGTCTCTATAGCCCTTGTATACGAGGCATTCCATGTCAAGTAAAACAGTTTTTAACGAGGAGATCAGCGATTTTTACTCTTGCATGAAATTTACTTTTTTTTTAGTGGGTAAAGAAACTTTTACAATTGTAGGTCCTAATTATAATTAGTGTAGCATTCACCGGTATGGCAGTTTTTACGAAATTTATCACTTATCCTCCTTCATCGCGTACATCTTAGCCATGAATTGACGAAGAAATGATAAAATCCATTGTTTTTCGGTTTTTCAACATTTCAGCCGTTAAAATTTTAATTATAAAATCTGGATCTCCTTTAATCGAGAAAAAAAAAAAAATTCTGTCAACGGGTAAAAAAATTCTGTCAATTCATGTCCAAGATATATGGGGTGGGGAATTCTGCAAGTGAAAATTTTTAAGAGAATCGCCGTAACGATACACACCCTACCAATTATAATTTTAATTCATAAAAAAATTAGTGAATTTTAGACAAACGTCAAAATTGCTGATCTCGCGCCAAAAACTTTATTCACTTGACGTGAAATGCCCCATTTGCTTCGCTACCCTTATTTTTGAACTTCACGAGGAACGAGTAACAGAGAGAGAGAGAGAGAGAGAGAGAAAGAGAGCAGAGAGAACGAAACTTTTTGCTTACCGCGTTTTTTGTCTAAATGAAAAATAAATCGAGCTCTATGGGAATGATTCATCGCGACCAAACGCGACAGAACGATCGTCTCGCGGGATATAAATTAAAGACGCTCAATTAAGAAAATCATTTCGTCACTCTGTGCCAGAAAACAGGCTCTCTGATGTTCCACATGTCGATGTGAACCGCGAGACTGGGCGTATCTTCCATTGATCACTCGCCAGTGCAGCGAGTCGGAGAGGGCAGGAAGGAAGAAAGAGAAAAGGGATGATTTTATGCGGTTGAGTATGTATGTATGTAACTTGGGAAGGGTGGAGAATCGAAACGAACGTGATCGAACGTACGTGCACCAGTAATTGACGGATCGTCTGGTAAACGATCACTCGACGATCTATCGAGGCCGACATTACCCTGCGTTCACATATATATATATGTATGAATGATAATTAGGGTCTGAGCTAACTCTGCGATGGGGGCGAGATTTTCTCTCTCTCTCTCTCTCTCTCTCTCCCTCTCTCTCTCTTCCTCTCGCTACGATAATAAATTCTGAGAGCGACGTACGCACGTGTATATACTGTCCCATGTGTATATCCCATGTGTAACGGTCCCATGTGTATATACCGTTCCTGCTGACAAACCCTTCAAGATCTCGTCGACGTCATATTTCAACCATGAGAACAAAAAAGAACACGATCCGACGCCATATTTGCAGTACAAAATCATTAGGTGACGTAAAAAAGAGAGATTAATGTATCATCCTTCGATTTTGTATCTTCGTTTATGGATATCATAAGAATTCGTTTATTGGCAACCTAAAAAGCAAAAGAATCCTCGTAAGGGAATTTTACAAAAAAAAAGTAAATAAACGACTCATGAAATGCCGATTTTTCGCAACCAATCCAATAGATCCTGACGTTGTTCATGAGTGGTCTCTTTTTTTTTGAATGCTCGTAGAATACCGACTCATTGAAAAAAAAAAAAAAAAAACATTTCAACTTTCTTATTTCAATATCTGGTATAGAACATTTTTATTTACTACTTATCTTCTTAGAGAGCAGTCACACAACGATTCCAAGTCATTCCGTTAATTTTTTATTAATCGAAATAATTCTGGTCCTGACGATAACAGCACTCATACTGATTGAACGTCGTTTTGAAATTTTTGGTTCAGACGCATTTTTTTCTGATTAAAAAAAAAGGTTAAAAAATAATTAAAAAAACGTTTATACTTTTAAAATATACATTAATAAATATGCAAAACTTCAAACTCCTTCATAATTTCATTTCATTCCATAAAAAAAAACCATGTTCCAAAAAACGAAAAATCTTCAATGGTTCACAGTGAAATGATCCCTTAATTACTATTAAATAGCACGATTCCTTCTAATACTTTCCCTATAATGGTTGTAATAATAAATAAACATGCGGCCGCACGGTGATGTATATCTACATAATATACAGACTCATAAACGCAGTGTCAATTTAAGCTGACTGGTGGACTCATTGCACTTATGTGCATTAACAATAAATGTTTTATACGATCATGAAAAAGACTAAAAATCACTTTCCCGGTGGTATGAATTTCTTTTAAATATTGCATCATTACTATGAAATTTTTCCATATCAAAATATATAGATTTATGACATCCGATGCGTAATACCGATGGTAATGAGCAAGAGTAAAATCGGTTTACTCGAAATAATGTAGAATCCCGAAGCGTCTGTCTAACTTAAATAAGCACGAACAGGTTGACTCATTAGTGGAGGCTGCGACAGCCATGCCCATATATCGGACGGGGAGTGGGTGGGTGTTTATGTATGGTTGCAGTTATAAAGAGAATAAGTCGATACATTCACGTACTGTGGTCAGAGAGTGATATGAACCTTTTTGGAAAGTATGGAGGTATACATATATATATATACCGCAGACTCCAGTGGACCATCACCCGGCCTACGTATATGCAATAGTTTTTTTTTATGCCAGCATGCACACAGCGTTGCAACTCGACAATGCATCTTTATGTTGGCACATTTACATCTCTACCCTAAAACTTCATTACCCAATAATATCTCTATCAGAATTAAGGCTCTCCAAACAAGCCTATATATACCACAAAACAAATCTACCAGAAATGAGCAGCGCATATAATCACTACCCAAAAACATCTGCACCGTAATGAGGCTTCCGCTAACATCGCTTTCAAAAACATCACTACCGAAGAATAACTCTCCGGTGTGGTTAATGGTAAGTCATAGCTTTTCGGTAAAGCAGCAAGCTATCAGTATTCATGTCAGCCGGTAAAGCTTTAAATAGATTTTGAACATGCTACAGAATGATTTTCTTGAGTCGACTATCCGAATGGTGACTTATGGCTCGTTTATTCGATAGTAAATTATGACCAAAATCACGAGTCAACACGAGCATTTATGGATGGTCATTAATAATTCACCATAGCAGAGAGCTTAGAATGACGTTTTATTCATCGAAAATTTCAACCTTCATCGACACAAAATATAGGAACTTCTTACTCAGCTGGGATATCCAGGTATTTTCCAATACGAACCCGATGAGCGTGCGTTCTGTATATACTCTTCGCTGTGCTATCCTATCATATGCAAGCCCTTTTGCGATATCGAGTTTTTACTTCTACAAGTCGCAGCCGAAGCATCACAGAGCGACTATGAAGCCAGCGAATTTCAAGTTGCGGATGTCTGATTTGCGATCAAGAGCCACCGACGAACGATCCACCATGGACCCTCTATAACTATATCAAATTTTACGGATCGTCACGAGATGCAATGACTACGCGATCTGTTATATTCACATTACTGCGCCAAAAGATGATTCGTAGAACGAGGTAAAAAATGGGTAAACGATGTTGACGAGAAAAGTCGTTAATAGTACACTAGGACCTCGATTTAACGGTCAGTGATGGGACCGGCTCTGCATCGCATCTTGTTAAATGGAGGTTGCGTACGCCCACCCATGCTGTATCTGCGCATCGGCACTCCGTATTACGGGCCTGAACGCGGAAACCCGAAGCATCGCCCACTATCTCCCACCACGCGAAAAACGGATCGAGAAAATCCGATCTGGTGGGGACTGTCGCTTAAATTGAAAACCGTTAAGGTAGTACGAGCACGAACTCAACGATTAGATAAAAATCTGACATTTTTTATATTGTGTAGCAGAAGTGTGCAGGATAAAATATCTGTAAAATTTCAAAGTGTTTCAACGACTCTTCACGTGAGTAATTAATTCGTAAACTCAAGATTTTTATCCCAACGCCATATCCGAATTCTGGGCTGACGCAATTTTGAAACAGAAATTCGGATCTTTCACGATTAGATACGATGAACATTAAAACTGTTAAATGTTCAGAAAACTACCACGATTACATACACGTTCCATGAAAAATAAGGATTGACGAACATTTTGACATAAAATTTTGACATCACCCACGCCAACATTTCCGCTTATTCCCCGCTCAAAGTTGTGCTCATACCACCTTAAATTGAGGTTCTAGCGTAGTTCAAAATTTGTGTAATTGCCTGCAGCCTAAAATGGGTATAATGTAAAGGCCTGGTATGCCGTAGAGTGGCAGGCGCAAAACATAGCATCGAAGATCAAATCATAATGATCGGTAAGATCTCTATTTGCAAAACCCCATCATGGCTAAGAGATCAAGTTATCCAATTGTTTGTAATAGTTTATTCATAACGTGATTTGTAAATTGGGTGTAAAACAATAGCCACATACGATCAATATATACAGACTATGGTGTTCCTTGCACACCCTTTGACTTATCTATTACTTTTTAAAAGCCTTATGTGCCAACAAATAGTATTTCTTCGTCAAAACGTTCAGCGGATCACGGTGAATCCAAACTCATCATGTACTCTTTGATCTCTGCCATTTGCTGCCTCCTCCATTCCACGTCCTCCTGTTTCTTCCGTTCTTCCTCCTGCTCCCGTTCTTTCTCCTGTTCCTTCCGTTCTTTCTCCTCCCGGTCTTTCTTCTCCCGTTCTTTCTCCTCCCGTTCTTTCTCCTGATTCTTCCGTTCTCTCTCCTCCCGTTCGTTCTCCACCCATTCTTTCTCTGCCCGTTCCCGATTTTCCTTTTTCCGCTTTTCCCTCTCCGCCCGTTTCTCCTCCAACCATTTGTTCGTCGCTTTCTGACATGCCGACTCCATCTCTATCGGCCTTATCGCATCCAGCTGTAACCCCGGCCAGTGTCATTTATTTCGCTCGTACACTTGTCTATTAATATCTATCGTCTGCTAATTTATAAATATTTGTCGTTTAGATTTTTTACTTAAGCGATTGGGACGAAATAATGTTTGTACATTTTTTTGAGAAATTCCACTTCACACCGTAAATCGTGAAGATTTCGAGCTATTGGCCCGTAACGTCGAAAAAAAAAAAAAAAAAGTAGTGACAAGGTCATTTGATATTGCGAGAATTGTCAAAGATGTTATCGAATCATCGAATTTCGATTTTTAAAAATCCCAAAAAGTTATTTCACCGCAGTAAATTTAGATTAGCCGAGATAACTTTTTCTTTGACATAATGGTCTGTTCTGACTCGAAGTCAAGATATTAAAAGCATATTCGGATCTAATTAATATTTTTTTTTTTTCTAATTTATATTACGAGTAGTAAAATAAAAACGACAAGTTTTGAATAAGATAAAGCATGATTTTGCACAACGCCTTATACGCTCCGCAATAACAAAGAATCAATTAAGCGTAAACGTTTTTCTTGCAACAAACATTCCAACAGCAGAAAATCCCAAGTGAAAACTCAAAAGTACATAACTAAAAAATTCTCGATAATAACTTATCGCTAGCCTCATAAATAATTAGAAGGAAGAGCAGGAATTAGAATAGTCGAAAAAAGGAAATGGCTATTTTCACATGGTCTCTGCTTTGCGATTGCACCGCCCGATTGTTCAACCCATGTTAACTACGATGTTAATCTTACAATGTCAAACCTTACGATGTTACTCTTACTCTAGTATTTAATACGTCTAGAGTTTAACTCTCGACGGATCGAAGATTCTGAACGCAGCTCGGCGGCCCTTATGTGTTCGTCTGACCAAGCTACTAAAATGTTGACTATTTTTTTTTATCAGAATATTTGAAAAAACTAGCTTTGTACTTTTTTTTTAAAGAAAATTTGTCAGTTTTTTTTTTTTCAAAAAATATAAATGGATATTATTCAAATATAGTGGAGACCTGGTGTTGTCAGGTTAGGAATTCAAATTATGATATTTCAGTCCACTCTCGTTCGTTTTCTCATTTAATAAAACTTTATTAATTACATTATAGGAAATAGAAAATTAACACGTATTTTCGCTTCGGTTGCGTGCTTGGTAACTGATATTTTTCCGTTCTTGCTCTCCCCCCTTTTACCCCTACAAGAGCGCTTTCTCGATAGTGCGACCATTTGGTTAATTACACTTTGCGCGCGACACTTAAAAAATATAATGCACTAATATAACTGCGCGCAAACAGGTGTGACGATACAGTATATATCCAAACTAATAGACGAGACGAAAGAAAGAGAATAATCGGTGGCCGTAGCGCAATGATTAGCGCTCCCGCATGCAAGCCGAGAAACCCCGGGTTCGAATCCCGGGCGCCACACTTGATTCTTTTTCTCTCGACCGACCAAATGTTTCACTGGGCATTGTGAGGAACCTCAACCAAAAATTGCAAATTTTCAATAAAAATTCTTGTTTTGCCCAAAAATTAAATTTCGAACAACGTTTTTTTTTCAAGAAAATTTCTTTCTTGTTAAAACCTTTTTTCTGAGTAAAAATTGTTTTTTCCTCAAAAATCTCTTTGTTAAATTTTTTTTGAGAAATGAGTTGTCACGTACAATGAATTGCTAACACGTGACTTTTAACTAATAGCATTTATTCGTAGGCGAGACACTTTCAGTGTTCGAATTATCAGCTCAAAATAGCATATCGGGGAAATGTGGTGAGAAGCAAGGCTAAAAATGCTAAATTTGTCAAAATGGAAGAAAGCAATATTCCTTAAATGGAGAGAAACTAGAGAAAAAGTTCTTCAAATAAAATGCATGGAATGAAACCAGGTTAACAAACCGTCACGCTATTACCAAAAAATGTAGATTTGTGCTACATTTAAAACAATTAAAAACATACCAATTTAATTTACTACGGCAAATAAACAATAAAAGGCCGGAGCGTAACCTCGAGCAGTCGACAGTGTCACGGTGGAATATCATGGACACGCGATAGCAGTATTTGTGACGGTGGTCACGTACAACTTACGGAACCACCTCCTGATAGTCAACTAATAGAGAAGTCTCACCTACCACAGGAATGCTATTATTAGAAGTCACCGATTAGCACTTTATCGTTTTTGACGACTCATTTCTTAAGATAGCTTAGAAGAAAAACGATTTGCGAAGATGAAAATTTTTTTTGTAATACATGCACGATTTCTGCGTTTTTTTGACCTATTAAGCGGGCCTAAAGTGACCTTTTTTTGAGCGACTGTATATACGACTGCGTCCAGGTCGCTCGGACCGTAAGACTAGGTGTCCAGGTCGACCGGAACGTAGTTCTTGGTGTCCAGGTCGACCTGCTGACCTGGATTTCGAAAACTATGGTCTGGTCAATCTGGACACGAAGACCTACGAAGACCTTACAATTAGTGCCGCTTATAGGCACAAAAAACGCAGAAATCAATACATGCGTTACAAAAAATATGCTGTGCACCAAGGGCTAAGTGGGCTTTTTGACCTCTTGTGGTTGCAGTACTCGTCTTCGGCTCGCGGACGCAATGCTAGCTCACCTGCGACTCGTACTGCAATCTCCACACTCCGTCTAAAAAAGACCACTTTACGCCCTAGGTGCACAATATACTATTACTCGGATAAAAGTTTTTTCAATAGAAAAAATTTTCAAGGAAAAAGAAAGTCTTTTTTTTCAAAGAAATTTATTCAAGAAAAAGAAATTTTCAAGGAAAAAGAAGAAATCTTGGGAGAAAGAAGTCTTGGGAGAAAAAATACTTTAGAAGAAAAATCATTTTGAAGAAAAAATAAAATTAAAATTTTCTAATTATCTAAAAACGCCTATCGTCCAAACTTAATGCTAAGTTACGACCAACCATTGGGGTGCATATGTTCAACGTCGAGATTTCCAAAGCTTACTTATACAATAATGTACTTACATATATGGGCCACTTTAGAAATTCCTTAACTGGAACTGCTTCGATAATGACGGCTTTTCGAGTGTTTCAGCAGAATTTAAATATGTTCCGTAACGTTGAAGTGCAGCCGTATGCAATTTGCACATGGGGACTGCAGAAAAAAATCTGTTTTCTGCAACAAGGATAATTTTTGGCTAATAAATATCTTATTTATATAGCTTGAAACACGTTTCATGCATGACCATAAAGATTGTGGAAGCCTTTTTTTCGACGAAAATTCAAAAGTATTCTTACAGTTAAAAAAACGATTGCATTATTATTATCCACACAGACTGAATTTATTGATATTTTTGACGTATTAGCGATGAAACAAAATAATTTATATTATATAAATAATCATGGGGATTTTTAAATACAGACACTGGTAAAGTATATATGTAAGTATATAAGTATCACTCACCTCAAAATCGATGGGCTTCGAAAAATTCGTAGATATCGAAGTAGCTCCTCGACAAATGTTGAACAAACTGTGTCAGCATTTCCGCAATATTTATACCCGAAAGAAACTGAAAAAGCAGGAGCGGGGGTTTCGGCTATCGCATTGTTTCCGTTCCATTGAATGTTGGTAAGTGAAAGAAGGCGGAGCTAAAGTGAAACGCTTTAGGAAAATATATATAATTTCACGTAAACTTCATAAATCAAAAAACATTTATATTAGCTATCCTTCTATACCGCAGCTACTCTCGAAATAAATTTATAATTCCTCGATAAACCGTGTATGGGGTTTCATGAAGTCCTTTGCTCCGGGAATACCCTTATTGGTATGCGAGAGAACGTTATAAAACTCGAGATCGTAAGCTTTGGGGAATCACACATGAACAACTATAGCACTCTTGTGCCGAAGCCACAATTTCTTCTTATCTATTATTTAATTTATTCATTAATCCAATCAGCACTGTGGCTACACTGGGATCCTCGATATCATCATTATATATACATTTGTAGATTAATTTCAGAAATATATGGGTATGAATACTATTTAATCATCTTTGCCTGAACGTTGATGCGACAATGAATCACGATTCACCATTCAAACATGAAATCTAAGTTACGCTGCCACCCTTGAAAACTACCATTTGCATTTCATGATTATAGATTAAAATTTATGATTTTAAGTACTAAAAAAACCCATATTACGACCATCAGCATGTACTTCCTGAGACGAAATGTCTTCAAGTATTCTTATAGAAAAATCATTGCATTATTATTAATATTCTGAATTAATTTCGTCTGTTTAGATTCAAAGTTTGTGAACATTTTTCTTCAATACTTTTCAACTCGGGGTTTTTTTTTTGTAATTCTCTAAGTTTTTTTTTTTTCTTCGGCACGTGCCGCAATCATACATTCATACATCAGCCAACTGCCACATCAAGGTCGAGACATGACGCATATCAGTCAAATGATAGTAACAGAGTTTTTTTTCAAACGTACACTCGACGAAATTTTTATAATCCTATAAGAACAATTATGCTTTCCTGCTAGAAAAATTGCGCAGCAAAAAATCGCGATCGAGGATTGCCAATTCCTCCATGGGAATTTTTTTTTGTGTTGCGTATACTTGTAGAGGAAACATGGGCGCACGGTAAAAAGAAATATATACAATGTTGTAACCCGATATCTGAAAGTTCGTGGCATAATGTATACGGTGGACATTAAAAAAAATCCTTAACTAATTAATGTTGAATAATTGCGCCTTTTTTAACGAAACTCAATGCCATAACTATTCTTTACATATAACCTATTTATGTAAAACAAATTAGAGTGGTATGTCAAAATCTACGCATGTTAGAGCGTCTGCGAAAATTTTTTGTAAATTTAAAAACGTCATTCCATTACAAATTTTTAAAAATACTTGCGATGAAAATCACCTCAAAAATTATAAGTCGTCCACAAGACACTGAGTCGGTATTTGAGAAGCTGCAAAATCAACCGGAACGAAAACTTCCGAAAATGAACCGAGAAACGATGTTTGCAGGTGCGAAAAAAGTCCAACAGGGTTAGGCGGCTGTCTAAACACTAACTAACGATAATTATTCTCAGAAGTATAGATCACTATTAGGGTGTGTCGAAAATGGACTTTTTTTTTCTTCGCTCCTACCACTCAAAACTTTAGGTTTTCACATTGAAGAGGTCCTCGTTCAAGGAGGGCACTTTCGCTCGAAGTTTAGAGATCGCTCAACGAGGATTTAGGTTTCCCATCTAATTAACACGTGAAAAATATTCTTTTTCGTTCAAAATGATATCAAGCAACCAAAAAATTGGCGATGTCTGTATTTCTTGGCTTATTTTAAAGCATGACTCGTCCTCTAAACGATGATAGGTCGTTTGTCGACTTACCTCGTTCCAATTTTTTTTACGCCACTTTTCGACCACAATAGTCACTTTTTCAAGTTTACAAAGTCTCCAAGGTATCAATGAGTCCAAAATGTATTGCTACAAGTATTGATCGTTAATTCGAATATAAATAACCAATTCTAAAAATTGGTAAAACATACAAAATTTCTCAAAATAAACGTGGGTTTTTGAATAAAATTGAAGATACGGAAATACGGAATTCAAATATACCAGATATACCTATTTGGGGTTCGATAGTGCTGATTTAAGGGTCTCTGGTTCAAATTCCGAATAATTACGTTTCTTTTCAAAGCTGACGGGATTTTCAAAAATAATGAAATATAGTTTGATAATTAGTTCAAAGTTCATTTTTGATTTTTAATTCATAAATAATAGGTATATTAAAGTTATTTCCATGACGGATTCCATACAATCGGTTAAGGATATGGTAAGACTCGGTTTAGAGGAGACACGGAATCCAGTCAGGAATCCCCATTGGGATTCAATTTACAATCGTAACGTTTCGGTGCTGGCATCCGATATGGTATCCATTCGGATGCTGGAATCCAGTTGGATCTCCATCATAATTTCACTGCAAATCCAAGTGTGTAGTTTTTACACACTTATGTGTGTAATTTCTTGTAGTCACTTTTTACACACTTTAAGGTGTTATTTTGTAGAATTACACACTTTAAGTGTGTTATTTTGTAGAATTACACACGTGAAAGTGAGTAAAAAGTGACTACGAGAAATTACACACATAAGTGTGTAAAAACTACACACTTGGATTTGCAGTGTTCTGCCTGAGGCAGTTCTTACCATATGCACTTGATACTTTTTAGTGCGCACTTGACACTTTTAAAAATTTTGCGGTGTAACGAATAGTACAGCAGCATAGCTGGGGGTAAGTTATTACTTTTTTTTTAAATATTCACGAGCCGTCTATAAACATCGAGAAAGATTGGAAATCTTCGCGAGAGTGCGATAACCGTTGACGCGAAAGAAGTGGCATGTGTCCGAAAAACGTTGAAGTCTGTGGCACACACTTGACATCATACAAACGAAAGACAAACGTATATTATGGACTCACGAGTTAAGTGTGATTTCACGGCTCGCGCGTTCGCTCTCGATTCTCGAAAAACCATCCCCGGTGAGCATACACCGTAAACCGCAACGATTTCAACGATCCTCAGCATCTTTCATACGCACCTTCTCATCTCTCTTTCCTTCTCTCATCATCTCTCGCGGTAAAGGACTCGCCATTTTGAACGCGGGGGTGTCTGTTATGACACCGCGAGCCCACAGGACTATGAAATGATTTCTCTGTCTCCGGGACTCGTCGCCGCAGACTCGTACAATATAAGACGGTAGAATCGGAGTCGTCGACGAGAAAGGAGCTAGATGCACACGGAAATTTTACTGTGAGACGGTAAAAGTTTATTCGTCAATGACAGCCGATAGATCCAGGCAGATTCACGCTTCCGGTTCCCTCAGTTTTCTCATTCTTCCAGCACATTGAGCAAGTGTTTGAAAGAAACGATACAACCAATGAAAAATTCGTAGTTGAAATTGCCGGAAACAATAACATTCGATAGAAAATTAATAATTCTCTTCGTCCTCGTGCATATATAACGTAGATATACTATGCAGTATCTACATGGAAATCCCCTTATGCGAAACGATGACAAACGAGCGAGACGCAAAAAAAAACAGAATGGACGCAACGACCATTCAGGACATACGAAACTGACCGCATACACAGTGCGTGTCACTCGTAAATCTGTTAGCGTTTGGGAATATATACATTTTTTTTTCCTCGCCTTTCTTGAGCCTCGACATTTACAGTCTTGGATTTCCTTTGTTTCGGCGATGATGCCGATCACACCTTCGTATCACTTCAACACATGAGATACGACGCAGTTCCGAGCGTATTATCGTCTACCAGAGATTTACGAAATTTTTGCACAGCTAGCTCATTAAAAGGACTGGGAGTTCTTTTTTAAGGGGTCATGTGACCTTTGGATTTTCGAAAAATTGATTTTGAGATTTTTACATTTTCTGAAAGTGCTATTGATCTTATTATATTGTCTTTTATACACAACAGACAATATGATAAGCCTTAATGAGGCTTATTATATTGTCCCAGAATCGATGATTCTATGTAAATAGCCAAATTAATTTTTTTTTTAGTTACATACTTATAAATAATAATAAAAACTTTGAATTTGATTTTCTCGAAAACTACCTTTTTTGGGCAGTGCCAAAAATTCCGCTGAAACGGCTCAACCAATAGTTCTGAAATTTTTGTCAGTTATTCGGCGAACTTATCGCTTGTCTTTTGGATCGAAGCTTTTTTTTCTACGATGATTTTTTTTTATAGCCAAAAAACTGCGATTATTTTGTGGAAGAAAACGTTTCATTTGAAAAAAATCCTGCCATTTTGTCAAAAATCGAAATTTTTTTTAAATCCTTCGGTCCAAGACAAGCCAACATATTTTACAAAAGAACTGCATCGGTTTTTTTTTATTGTTTCAGACAATCCAGTCGACTGATTTTTTTTGGCACCGCAAGAAGACCTTTTTCGGAGCTACACGGGATTGCGCATAACTCGCTTATTTATGACTATTTTATGGCGAAAATTTTTTGGTGATATCTTCAAATGTATATTTATTAAATAAAAAAGAATGATCGAAAAATATTTAAATCCGTCTTCAAAAAAAATTCATAAACATTAACTTGATTTTTGAATCTCAAAGGTCACATGACCCCTTAAACGAAAACTACTAATAGATAGTTTTCGTTGAAAAAAAAAGGTTAGTTCTGTGATCGATCAAAATAATCACTGAATGAGAGGGGCGAGAGGGAGTGAAAGCAATTGACTATTTATTGCTGTGCAACGCGCTGTTTTTCAAATCAGAATGACCCTTGGGTTTCGACCCTTCACCCATTTTTTTTCCTTTAGCTTTCCGCCACTGTACCTCATTCCTGTTATTTTCATTTGAGGAGATTTCATTCTATTTTATCCGGAGCTCCGTGTGTGCGCGTGTGTACGTGTGTGCGTATGTGTTATATGTGTGCGAGGTAAAGAGAAATGGAGGGGGAGCTCATGTTTGATGCACTCAGATATTTGATTTTTCCATATGGATCCGCAGAGTTCCAACCTCTTTTGCTTTTTAGCACATACACACACACACACACACACACACACACACACACACACACAGGTATGCGTACACGCAAATTGTTATCGATCGTTTGCAATACCGAACCATCGCTTTTTTTCCACGCTTGAAAATGTAAAATCCAGTTGGTGGCCATTTCAGAGAGGGAGAGAGAGAGAGAGAGAGAGAGGGATAGGAAGAGAGAGATATATAAAGAGCGATAAGCGTCAAGCATGGCTTCTGCAGCTTGGATATCGCACAGCAACACAGAATTACCCCCGTAATTTCTGCGTCTCTTTATCGAAACCATCGATTTGTGAGAGGGTCCATCCGGTTGGAAAAAACCATAGAAAATGAGACATACAAGGTGGGATTAAAAAAAAAATAAACAGTGTATAGAGCGAGAAAAAAAATGAAACTTCAGACTGTAAACAATGCAGCCCCTATTTTCCAAATGAAACGCTTTCTCTCCCTCTCTCTCTCTCTCTTGCTACAGCTTCATGGATTTATCCATGCTCACGGATTCGCGGTGCACCGATTCAAATCGATACGAAATATTGCCTTCGTCTCTCGCACGCGGATCGCGCTGCTGATAGTAAATTATCGCTTCCGTATGGATAGCTTTCCGCGTTCGTGTCGTAAAAGTATTTCATTCGCGCGTATGCGTGCGCCCATTTGGACCTCGAAAAATATTTGGACTATCTATTTGACTCACTCGCTCGAACCCCCGCCTATCTCAGCGCCAAAGGGTTGGTGAACGGTGAACGCGAGGTCGTTTAATGCGAGTGGAGAAAGAATTCGGGCGTGAGGACCGGCCGGAGTGTTGATCACGCCACGGTGGTCAGCCCGAGCATCCCCGAGGTCCGGTTGTTCTTCCGGCTCGATGAGCCATCAGCCAACGAGCCAGGAAAAACCCTCTCTATTATATCATCTGTTTGTATTTTTATGTGACCCGGTTGTGAGTAACGAAGAAATAAAAATAAATACGATTGCAAAGAGATGAACAAAAGTTTCTCCAAATTTCAATGACGTATCGAGCTTGTCGACTTTCTAAAGCAGGGATGCGATCGGGGATGTGTCTGTTAATGAGCTTAGTGAGAATGAATAGAGTATTCGAATCGTATTGAAATTTGAATTTTTAATAAAAATAATTGGGCTTGGTTATTTTTCAAGGCGACTTTTTTTTTTAAGCAGCATTAACGCTTTGGGTTCAATAAAAATGGTTGGATAGAGCCGATTCTTTTTATCGAAATGGCTAAATGTTAAGCAAAACAAAATCACTGTGTGAATAAGAAAATTTATGCATTCTTAGTTAGTAAAATGTTTGTCATTCCCGAAGCTTTCACTGTGCAAAATTGTCCAATAACTCTTTGATCGTTCGCGTATCTTTGTGAACGATAGATATGTATTGTTAAACAGTGCTTAAATATATTTTTCACTTTCACCAACAATATAAGCTCGATCCAATCACGAAAGTTTGTGTTTTCTTTCAAACTAACGTTTTTTTTTCCCGAGTAATATCGAAAATTTCGAACGCTCCGGTATGAATATCTCAAGAAAAAAAAAATCCCCAGAGCGAAGCATCGTCCGAGAGGACGCAAAGCGGAACGATAACCAATTATGTTTTTTTTTTTTTTTTTTTCCAGAACGTGACGAGGATGAGCGTCGAAAGCGAGAATTCTCGTAGTGTATGCCTGCAAATCGTTAATGATTATATGCTTGCGGTTTTAACAGCTCAACACACATCGCGTCAGCGATATTTGGGAGTTCCTTGGCTCCGAAAAATATTCCAGAAGATTTATGGCAACCAATCACTAGGCTAATTTTATGGTACCTCGTGCCGGGGAGAAATTTTATTTATTGTTAATTGCGTCGGTGGTCTCGCCTCTGCAAGTCCCATTTGCGGTTTGAGTATTCAATAAAGACGGATTATAAATTTTCATGTATGATGTATCGTAAGGAAAAGCATGAGAAAAAAAAAATAAGCACGAACAGATTCATGAAAATCATTCAGGGACTGCAAAGCCATGAGAGAATTAATTATCTAGAATGAAAAGAAAAAAAAAAAAAATCTGCGAACAAAAATGTGCTTGCACTGATTCAATCGTCACTTCGGTCATTAGCACACATCCTTCCTTCTCATTTTCCCCAAACCATTTCTCCGACCTTTCGCGTTGGTTCGGTTTGGCCGTTTCAGGTAATAGCCGAAAGGATTGAGCGAGTTCAACCGTTGGTTTGCCCAAATAATAAAAAAAAAAAAAGCGCAAATGATGAAAGGGAATCGGGAGGTCTGCGATGTGGTGACGAGACGAGTCTCTCCAGCCTCGTCAGGACCGTTGAAAGAAGAAAATCTAATTAAGTTCCTCACTCTCTTTCTTTCTTTTTCTCCCGGTCCGGGTGCGTGTGTACGTTTATGACTCTCACGGTTGGCTAGAGTGAAAAAAAAAATCGTGCAGGGGGAACGTGCGAGAGTGTCCGCACGTCGTTGAAGCAATGCCATGGCGGAATCGGAGTGACCAACGAGTGAAAGCAGGAGGAGAAAAAAAAAGCGAGTGAGATAAAATTTCTATATGTTAATGTAAAAAAAAAAACATGTGAAGCGTAAAAAACATGCTGGTAGTAAATTCTGTTTTAGGCTTTTGCGTACAGAAAAAAGGAAGAATAAAAAAAAAAGAAAACGATAGAACGTGTAGCACCATTTTCCCTGTCGCGAGGTTCGAAGCGCGTTGGCTCAAACACGAAACGAATTTAATTTTTTGTTCCTCTAGCACTCTGTTATGTACAATTTTATCCTCCTTTATCTGTATCCTCTCGCCTACCTACCTCCGCAATTAGTAACGAGCTTAAACGTTCGACATCGAACCTCAATGCATCAAAATCAACGGTTTCCTCTCTTTCTCTCTCTCTCTCTCTTTCTCTCTCTCTCTCTCTCTCTCTTTGTTTTGTGGTTCTTCGTTCTCGCCACCCCCCATCCATTTTACCTTCAAAGCTTGTTTCCTTTCATCCAGCCCCCGCAAAATTTCCAAAAGTGTTGCGGATGCTTTCGTTTCATTCGAGCTAAAATAAGAGAGGAGGCGACGGTGTAAGGATAAAAAGACAAATTTGACGCAAGCAAACAAACGAAGGTGCTCTCCACCCTACTACATCGAGTCACACTCGAAGCGACATCAGTTATATCAACTTTACTCCCTCGTAATGTACAATACATGTACATGAGATATTCCACGAAAAGTAGGACGGTCATTGACCAAGGATCAGAGATATTTTGGAGCTCCCTCTCAAAATTTATTTCCGTTAGATCATGTAAAAAAGTCTCTTGTATTCATACGGTGCCATTATAATTTGTGTGGGCCATGAAAGAAACAAAATTTACGTGAAAATTTTTGCCCAGAAACACATATTTTTTTATATTTAATTGTACTTTATGTGAACGATATATAATTTACGTATGTAACATTGATCACATGCAGTCCGCAAACATATTTAAAATATAAAAAGTAAAATCGTACAATTTTTTGAACGAATATATCCGTATACGAGGATAGTAGGTATAGTTAGTCATGAGATATATACCCATTATATATGTGTGTCCCAGGTAGAGTTAGTCTTTAGAGTTATCCTCGATTTATAACGATCTCATTGTTGTTTTTTTTTCTTTAATCGTAGATCTAAGAATGTGTGATTCATTCGATAATCGAAAATCACGTAGAAGTTATCGAGTCGTTTGAAATGAAAAATTACCAGGAAAATTACCAAGCTAGGATGATCTAATGTCGTTTACATACTCCTTCGTCTCTTCTATCGGGTCATCGACTGCGTTTCTTCTTATTGTAATTCTTTTTTGTCCGCCTATTTCGCATATGCAACGAGCTAACGTGAAAAAAAAAATGGAAACGGTGTATCGAGATCGATATCTGTATATCGGGGAAATGAATGAGAAACGAAGAGACCAGTGGGATGAGCATATTGCTCGCTTTCCGTAGCTTTCGGAGTTCTTCGTCAAATTCAAAGACCGATTCGAAGCCAATTCTCGGCAATGCCCTGGCAATAACTCAGGGTAAATGGCCGAGGCATTACCAGCGCTATACCGTTCGCGAATACTTTATTCAGTTCATAAAATGCGTTCCCATAACGTATCGTATCGGTACGTGCTTCAATTTTATCTGAACACGGGGCGCACTCTCTCCTCTTTTTTTCTCTCTCGATTTCTCCCCCCCCCCCCCCCTCTCTCTCTCTCTCTCTCTCTCTCTCTCTCTCTCTCTCTCTCTCTCTCTCTTTCTCTCGCTATGTTTCTTTTTCGTCTTCGTCACTGTACTTTTATATCCTACATTTCCCAGTCACCCACTACCTGTTCTGTTCATTTATCTCTCTTCTTTTGTTCCGGTCTCGTCCATTAAATTTGATATACGAGACCACATTTTCCAACGAACTATTTCACTCTCTGAGTCACCGTCGCTTATCAGAAATCTCGGGATTTAGTTACTCTTTCAAGGTTGTAAAGAAAAAGGATCAGGCTCATTCGTACATCTGTAATCTTGTAGCGAAACTTCTTCCCCGTGATCACAAAAATCCTTTTTTTCTTCTTTTAGACTCAGACAAAATGAACGACCTTCACGTTCACGTTCGGTCGTTCAGCGGAAAATTTACGAGGTCAAAAAGGCGACTAAAGGACTTAATTTATTCGCACACCTCTGCGATGAGATGCGTGCGTGAAACAAGCTCCAAGCTCTGCCAGCAAAGTTGTTCGGGTCGCTTCGTATTTATTTCGTTCACGCGATCTTCAATATACCAGGAATCAGCGCTGAGAAGCCAATCAACTAATGACTGATACCTCTGGGCTTCATTTCCATCACTTTATTCGCTCACTTCATCCCTTCAATCCCCTGCCTCACTTTTGCTTCTCACCCACACACACACACACACACACCCATAATCGTGACCTCTGACTTTATCTCTTTTCTCTACATTCCTCTTCGAGCTCCGCAACCTTCGCTACCTACGGTATCCTTTTGCCCACCTGAGGGAAATTATTTCGATATACTCTGACGCTAATGAATTAGAATTCGATGCATCCCTCGGCGTCATTTGCCCTCTTCAAAGGGGTTAAAATGGATAGAGATTCCGAAACCCGGGTTGGCTTGATTTCTGAGAGTATCACCAGTGTTTTTAACGTATTGTCTGACAGCAGGAGGCTTTTTTTCTAGGTAGCTCTTTACAGACGACCGAGACGCATGTACACATATATATATATATATATATCTATGTGTTGCAGATATCAGTTGGAGAGGTTGGCGAGTTGGAGAGGGACGTGAAAGAAAGTTGTACAGTTCGTGTGTGAAGGAGCATCCTCACTATATGGTCCATATAGTAGTTCTCTCGAGACGGACCGCATTGAGGATAGACGCGGCGAAGAGTGCGGGTTTTTACTGACGTTTCCATGCACACGCAAACACTAGCACGCATTGGGGCCTTGTAAGGGATGAGAAAACAAAAGAGAATAGAGTTCGAGCTGAAAGAAGATAAAGGTAGTGTTATATCGTTGTGTGTGTGCGTGTAAGTTTGTGCGTGTGTGGGGGGAGGGGGGGGGGTGTACGTATACAGTACACGAACATGACCCAAACACTTTTTGTATAAGGAAAAAGAAATTCCTCCCCGGATTGGAGCCAAGAGCATTGACGACACAAGCGAAAAAAACGAGAGAGAGAGAGAGAGAGAGAAAGAGCACGACTGCGAAGAAACCCGTCCCAAAAGTAATATTGTCTAATGTGCTACTGTTAGAACGACTGTTACTACCACTATCCTACTAACGCCTGTACATGCGGGCTCTTCGGCGGAGTCGCCAAATGAAAAAAGCAGTCATTATTCGCGGCGTGTGAAAGCCAAGTGTCCTGGGATTTGCTCTTATATACTTTTCTCTATCGCCCTTTCAACCCCCCGTTTTCCGCCACTTCACCCGCCATCTACACCGCAACGCCGTGCTGGCAGCTTGGCGATAGACTCGCTTCCCGAGGGGTTGCACGCTCAACGCCAGCGGCAGAAGACTTTCGCGTCATGCGACGGAGTCAGCAACACCAAGACACAAAATCTTCCGACTGGCGCTTTCATATCGCACTCGTTGGCATGCTTCTATTCCTATCTATCCGATATTCTTCATCGACCATTCACGGGTGGCTGATGATTAATGGATGGCCTGCAACGCGTGTCACGCTTGTGTATCTTATCGCGCGCGTGTGACAGTCACCGCATTCAAATCGTGTGGTTCCTTACACTTCCTCACTTGTTTTCTCCTTCGGCAGTCTCTGTTTTTCGATGTTGAACCACGTATCTCTCGTTGGGAGAGTAAGCTTACGAATATTGCCGCGCGAATCGGAAAGTCATTCCTCCGGAGTATGGTACGATGGCCGTGAGGATTCGGCTCACGACGCTATTAGTTAATGATGATTTTTAATCACATAATGAAACGCTCTTTTCACCATAGCTTGGTTGTCAAGGACAATTGGACTCGTATGCCATTTGATACTACAGGACTGCGTTTGATACTACAGGACTACGTTTGATACTACAGGACTGGGAGCTTGTTTTTTTTTTTTTTTTCACGCCCGGATTTCGTGACGAGGTCTTTCATCCGCGGTTCGTACTGATGAAATTGAGATTAGCACGTATTCGGTGGAATTATCGCTTATATTCATTGGTTCTTACACTAATTAGTAAATATATATTGAAAATTATCGATTTGCGTGATCATTGATTAAATAAATTTATTATTGCATTCAAACAATTCTGAATGATTTTAGTCTTTTTTGACCTAAAATTTACACGAATTTTCTTTTGGCCCCTTGCGACAAAAGGTGTTGTATTTCTAACATTTTTCTTTCATCTTATATCTTCTTGACATGTCTGGTGACTATATTCGGGCTGAATAAATCCACG
This sequence comes from Rhorus exstirpatorius, assembly GCA_963564615.1. Classification (NCBI taxonomy): domain Eukaryota; kingdom Metazoa; phylum Arthropoda; class Insecta; order Hymenoptera; family Ichneumonidae; genus Rhorus; species Rhorus exstirpatorius. Next base: position 29,998,220 of record OY751314.1, on the reverse strand, counting down.
TGATTTTGAATCTAATTTTATTTTATTCGTCTTTTATTTTTGTTTTTTTTCCTTCGTTGCACACTGCTCTCAATATCGAGGTTAGTGTGTCTTTTTTATCAGACAAACTTGAATAACCAAATTTTCGACGAGAACTCCCATGGATGAGAATAAAGAATCGTAAGCCATAAAATTTCGGAAACATACTTTTTAAGCCTATTGTGTTTCAGTTTTTATTTCAACGTCATTAAAGACATAAAGGTCAAAGATTTTTACAAAATTATTTGGTTCGAGTTTTGGTAAGGCTCGCATGATCAGGATACCCGAATCACACGCTCAGATACGAGCCGGATCGTATTTTGGTGAGGGATGTGTTATAGGGACAGCCTTACATCAATTATATCACGCACCGATCGGGTGCGGCCAAGGCATATTCAGTGAAAAAATTTACGGTCTGATCTGGCTAAAATGAAATTCTACTCATCCGGCAAGGAGCAGGAGCTGGTGAGGCATTTCCGGAAAAAAAATGTTGGCTCTGACGTGGCCAAATTGAAAATTATTTCTCGTCCGTGCCAGAGCAGGCGCCGATAAGGTATGTCCGGCAAAACAATACACCCTCCCACTTCGATAAGACACGAAAATTTGATTATATTTATCGGATTGGGGCTGATTCACGTGAATTTTGTAAGTCTTTAGATAGTCACAAACATTGCTAGATTTTTTCTTTTTTACAATAATAAAAAAATTAAATTTTGCTTCGAACATTGCTGCATGTTTCACGAAGAAAATATACGAGTATAAGGGAAATCGGGGCAAAGTGAGCACCTCGGCTGAAAATTTAAATTTTGTTTTTTCTCCAAAACTGTTTTACTTCGAAGTTTTTTTTTCGTATATTATAATACTACAAGAGCTTGAAAATTATCGGATATTTCACGACAGGTTCCCTGCAAACAAACGAACGATTTAAGTTTTTCTGAAATACTTAACGAGTTCGTTTGTAAGCAGGGAACCTTGAGGGAAATATCCCGATAATTTTGAAGCTCGTGTGGTATTCGGAGGATTATTTTTTCCATCCAAAATTCGGTCGATGGAATTGCACCATGAGACATCACACAATTAATAGTTATACAATTCAATTTGGGATTAATTGAACATTTCCCTTCACTTTTTCATCAATGGTTTCCAAAGAATTAACTCCGAATCTACTCATATTTTATTGTGATCCTTCACTTGCCACAATAAAATTCAATCTGTCAGTTCTGACACGGGGTTCACTCGATTGGGAGATCTTTTGTTTTTCATATACAGCAACTAAGAGAGAAAATTATCAGAAAAATTATCAGTTTCAAACCGTGTAGGTTGTACCACGTGACGTCGAATGGGGCAATTCTATTGGCCGAAATTTGGATGGAAAAAATAATCTCCAATAAATTTTATTTTGCTTAAAAATCTTTTTCCTGTAAAATACTTTTTTCCAAGTAAAACATTTTTTATCCTTGAAAAATATTTTTTCTTTAAAACTTTTTTGAGAAATGAGTCGTCAGACATGACGAATTGCTAATCGGGGACTTCTAATAATAGCACTTTCGCGGTAGATGAAACTTCTGTATTCGTTGACTATCAGAAGGAGGCGGTTCCGTAAGCTGTACGTGACCAACTGCTATCGCGTGTTCATGAATTCCTCCCGTGACTCTGTCGACTGCTCAAGGTTACGCAATGACTTTTCATTGTTTATTTTCTCTAGTGAATTTAAAATGCGATTATTTTGAAAGGTTTAAATGCAGCACAAATCTAAATTTTCGTCAAAAACGTGACGGTTTGGGTTGGGTTTCACGCGTGTTATTTAAAGAGCCTTTTTTTTTCTTTTTAGGACTATTGCTCACTTCCATTTTGACAAATTTATCACTATCAGCGTTGCTGCTCGCCACTTTTCCCCGATTTACCATTTCCAGCTGAGAATTCAAACACTGAAAGAGTCTCATCTACAAAAAAAGCTATTGGTCAAAAGTGACAGATTATCAATTAATCGTCCGTGACGATCCGTTTTAAATAATTTTTTTTAAAGAGATTTTTGAGAAAAAAAAAATTTACTTGCTCTAAAAATAGTATATTGTGCACCTAGGGCGTAAAGTAGGCTTTTTTAGACCGAGTGTGGAGATTGCAGTACGAGTCGCAGGTGAGCTAGCACGAGTCGAAGGCGAGCTAGCACGAGCCGAAGGCGAGTGCAGCAGCGAGCCGAAGACGAGTGCGTCCGCGAGCCGAAGACGAGTACTGCAACCACAAGAGGTCAAAAAGCCCACTTAGCCCTTGGTGCACAGCATATTTTTTGTAACGCATGTATTGATTTCTGCGTTTTTTGTGCCTATAAGCGGCACTAATTGTAAGGTCTTCGTAGGTCTTCGTGTCCAGGTCGACCAGACCATAGTTTTCGAAATCCAGGTCAGCCGGTCGACCTGGACACCAAGAACTACGTTCCGGTCGACCTGGACACCTAGACTTACGGTCCAAGCGACCTGGACGCAGTCGTATATACAGTCGCTCAAAAGCGGGCGTAAAGTAAGCACTTTACGCCCGCTATTTTGCCCGCTTTTTCGAACCAATCAAAAAAAGGTCACTTTAGGCCCGCTTAATAGGTCAAAAAAACGCAGAAATCGTGCATGTGTTACAAAAATGTTTTTATGAGAAAAAAATAATTTTTCTTGGGAAAAACGTCTTCGAAACTAAATTTTCGGGCAACGAGCATTTTTATTGAAATTTGAAATGTTTGGCTGAGGTTCCTATACTTTGACCAGGTCTTCACTATATTTAAAAATATCTATTCGGATTTTTGGAAAAAAAACTGAAAAAATTTCTCTTACAAAAAAGACAACAGCGTTATTTTTTATCGACCTCTTTTTCAAAGATTTTTATGTCTACCTTATTTTTAAATTTCGCTCAAAAATGATATTTTATGCGATTTCATCTTTCAGATGTCGAGAATAGTTCGACGTATCCATTAGAAATTTTACATACATAATACTGAAACATTACACTCGCGAGTATTTACATGTTTATTCAATTCATTCTCATTGGCAATATGGAATTTTAACAAATATCCATATACATCTGAGAATAGTTAGTTCGTATGGACAGCTGTCTAGCCCATCGTTTCTTGGTGCATTTTCGGAAGTTGTCGTTCGAGCAAATTTTGCAACCTTTCAAATAGCGACTCAGTGTCTTGGGAACGATCTCAAATTTTTTAGCTTATTTTTATCGTAAGTATTTTTTAGAATTGCAAAATATATGACGTTATTAAATATGCAAGAAATGCTCGCAGTCGCTTTAACTTGAGTAGATTTTGACATGCCGGCCTAATTTGTTTTACATAAAAATTTCGTCGAGTATGAGTTTAAAAAAAAGTCTGTTACTGTCATTTGACTGATACGCGTCATGTCTCGACCTTGATGCGTAAGTTGGTTGATGTGTGATTGCAGCTCGTGCCGAAGAAAAAAAAAACTTCGAGAAATACAAAAAAAAACCCCGAGTTGAAAAGTATTGAAGAAAAATGTTCACAAATTGTGAATCTAAATAGACGAAATTGATTCAGAATATTAATAATGCAACGATTTTTCTATAAGAATAGTTGAAGACATTTCGTCTTAAAATGGGTTTTTTTAGCGCTTAAGGTCTTTAATCTATAGTCGTGAAATGCAAATGGTAGTTTTCAAGGGTGGCAGCGTCGTAACTCAAATTTCATGTCGGAATGGTGAATCGTGATTCATCGTCGTATCAACGTTCAGGTAAAGATGATTAAATATTATTCATACCCATATGTTTCTGAAATTAATCTACAAAAGTATATTTAATGTTTTGCTATCGAGGATCCCAGTGTAGCCACAGTGCTAATTGGATTAATAAATAAATTAAATAATAGATAACATGAACTCGTGGTTTCGGCACAAGAGCGTATAGTTGTTCATATGTGATTTCCCAAAAGCTTACCATCTCGAGTTTTATAACGTTCTCTCCCGGAGCAAAGGACTTCATTAAACCCCATACAAGGCTTATCGAGGAATTATAAATTTATTTCGAGAGTAGCTGCGGTATAGAAGGATAGCTGATATAATTGTTTTGAAATTTATTAAGTTTACGTGAAATTATATATATTTTCCAAAAGTGTCTCACTTCAGCTCCGCCTTCTTTATCTTACCAACATTCAATAGGACGGAAACAATGCGATAGCCGTAACCCCCGCTCCTGCATGCTTTTTCAGTTTCTTTCGGGTATAAGTATTGCGGAAATGCTAACACAGTTTATTCAACATTTGTCGAGGAGCTACTTCGGTATCTACGAAATTTTTGAAGCCCATCGATTTTGAGGTGAGTGATATATACTTATATACTCATATATACTTTACCAGTGTCTGTATTTGAAAATTGCCATGGATATGTATACAATATAAGTTATATTGTTTTATCGTTGATACGTCAAAAGTGTCAATAAATTTAGTCGCCAACCGTACTTAGCTTTTAAATCTCATAGGGAAAGTTATCAATTCGAATAAAATCATGTTTTTCAAGATTTCGATGCCAATTTCCGGCTATTAAAAGTATTCTGGAGTCACCAGAAATCGTGTTTAAAAAAAAATATTTGGATAGATGCGTCTGTATTTAGTGCATTCAGCGTAAGCTCATTTTGCGAATTCAATTTTGAACATTTATTTCGTCCGATATTATCACATCTCATTTAATGTGATTAGTAGAGATGATGTGTGAAGTTTGATCTCCGAAGTTCTAGAGGTTTTTGAGAAAAAATGATGTCCCATATCAATGAGTAAAAATATCAGGTACCAGCGGGAGGTGTGTAGGAAAGGGTGGGGCATGACCGTTAAGATTTCTGCATCTGCACTTTTAAACGTTTGGCCAGCCAGAACTACGAAAATACAATTCGGGGACTAAAATGTCCAACGAGGTTTTTCTGTATCTTTTTATTCTCTAAGCGCGGATGTTTTCGAAAGAATTTTCTTTCGAATGCGAAATTTTGTTGTTTGTATTAATACTTAGGCTCCCTGCACGTCCTAAACCATGACTCGGGTAAACATTTTTTAAGAGAGACTTCTGTTTTTTTTTCAATTCTCTGAACGCGGATTTTTTCAAAAAATTTTTTTTCGAATTTGAAATTTTTTTATTGTATTAATACTTTGGCTCGCTGCACGTCCTAAGCCATGACCCGGGTAAAAATTTTTTAAGAGAGACTTCTGTTTCTTTCCTAATTCTCTAAACGCGGATTTTTTCAAAAAATTTTTTTCACAAATTTGGAATTTTTTTTTTGTATCAATACTTTGGCTCACCGTAAGTCCTAAACTATGACTCGGGTAAAAATTTTTCAACAAAGACTTCCGTTTATTTTCCAATTCTCTAAACGCGGATTTTTTCAAACAAATTTTTTTTTTCATTTGAAAAATTTTTTTTTGTATTACGCATTGCAAGAGTTCAAGAAAAAAAAACTTGGTTGTCCCGAGGTGGACGCAGGTGAATAAACCAATCAGGTGATTGATTTAGAGCCCTTATAATCATTAGGAACTGTTTGAGTAGAAGACAATTACATTATTATGCCCAAGACTACCGTGATTCGCAAAAAAAAAACCGAGTGATCGATGTGTCGAATTCGTAATCTTTGCAAAAAAGTTTAACGCATTTGACTCTGCTGAACAACAGAGAGTTGGATCTGTGTTCCATAAATTACCACTTGAACAAATTGATCGATGGTGGGTAGGACTCTGTCGATCTCTCTGGTAAGACCTACTGACCATGTGCATAATAATTATCCAATCTTTTTTTTTCACCGTAATAATACTTTTAAATTCCCGTTAAAAAAAGGCTTCTACAACCATTATGGTCATGAGCTGTATAAATAAGATATTTTTTACCCACAAATCATCCTTGTCGCAGAAAACAGATCTTCCCTGCAGTCCACATATACAAATAGCATACGGTAGCACTTTAACGTAACGGGAAATGTTTAAATTCTGCTGAAACACTCGTAGAGCCGTCGCACTATCGAAGCAGCTCCAGTTGATAAATGTCTAAAGTGGCCCATATATAAGTACATTATTGTATAAGCTTCAGAACTCTCGAAGTTGAATATCCGTCTCAATGGTTGGCTGTAACTTTGAATTAAATTCAGACGATAATAGGCATTTTTAGATAATGAGAAAAAAAATCCTAGATTAGGCCTGATACTGGTCCATGGTCGGTACCCTCTAGTAGGTAGGGAAGACCGGGAAAAAGTGGGCCTCTCAGTCAACAATTCAAATTTTATTTTTTCTCCAAAATTATTTTTCGTCGAAATTTTTTTTCTTCCAAGAACATTTCTTTTTCCTTAAACATTTTTTCTTTTGAAAAAACTTTTCTTTCAGTAATACATTTTTTAGCTTCGTAAATCTTTTTTCTTCTAAGCTATCTTGAGAAATGAGTCATCAGAGACGATAAAGTGCTAATCAGTGACTTATAATAATGGCATTTTTGTGGTAGATGAGACTTATTCTCTATTAGTGGACTATCAGAAGGAGGCGGTTCTGTAAGTTGTACGTGACCACCGCACCGTCCCAAATACTCCTATCGCGTGTCCATGATTTTCCGCCGTGACTCTGTCGACTGCTCGAGGTTACGACCTGACCGTTCATAGTTTATTTGCTGTAGTAAATTAAAAATAGCATTATTTTCAATCGTTTTAAATGTAGCACAAATCTCAATTTTTGTTAATAACGTGACGATTTGTTAACCTGCTTTCATTCCGTGCATTTTTTTCGGAGAACTTTTTTCCTTGTTTCTCTTTATTTGAAGAATATTGCTTTCTTCGATTTTCACAAATTTATCATTTTTAGCATTGCCGTCCGCCATTTTTCCCCGATTTGCTATTTTTAGCTGAGAACTTAAACAGTGAAAGTGTCTTGCCTACGATGAAATGATATTAGTTAAAAGTCACAGATTAGCAATTCATCTTACGTGACGATTCGCTTCTCAAAAAAAATTAAACAAATAAATTTTTTAGGAAAAAACAATGTTTACTCAGAAAAACGTTTTTACAATGAAAAAAAAAATTCTTGGAAACAAACAACGTTGTTTGAAACTAAATTTTTGGGCAAAATAATCATTTTTATTGGAAATTTGCAATTTTTGGTTGAGGTTCACCATTTTGCCCAGTGAGACGTTCGGTCGATCGAGAGAAAAAGAATCAAGTGCGCCGCCCGGGATTCGAACTCGGCTTACAAGCGGGAGAGCTATCCATTGTGCTACGGCCACCGATTATTCTCTCTTTTGTGTCGTCTACTTGTATGGATATATGCTGTACCGTCACACCAGGTCTTCACTATATTTAAAAAATATCCTTTTAGATTTTTGAAGTAAAAAACTCACACATTTGCTTTTAAAAAAAAACGACAAGGTCAGTTTTTTCCAATATCCTGATGAAAAAAAGTAGTAAACATTTTAGTAACTTCGTTAGACAAACACGCACGTATAAGTAAAAGTCGAAGCTATACACGATATTTTGCAGTGACACTGATCCGAGCAATTTACGGGCATCCATCATATTGCATTTTTTATTCTGCTCTTTCCGTTAGATATCAGTAGTAGTCCAGTCGGAATAAACATGAGTTCTATTCAACTGACCTACCCAATCGCCGATTTTTTTGTAACTAGTTTGGACCCCAAAGAATGTACTGTGAAAAATGTCAAATCGTAGGAGTTGTTTTTTGGCCGCAAAAATTGTTTAAAAAACAAAAAGTCACTATTTTGATGTTATTATTTTTGGAATGAGATTTATCGAAAAATGTTTCCTACAAAAAATGTGCGCCGTAATGAAATCTACAAAATAAGTCATATACGAAAATCACGTAGAATTATTAGTTTGGCGGTAAATCACTGTTAAACAAAACTTTTTTTAATTTTTATTTATTGTATTTACGTGGATTATTTATGAAATACTGTTCTGAAACTCATCCATCACCTAAAAGAAACTGTCCTAAAGAGATATCGGTAAGTTTTATCCAGCTATGTTATATAGTTTAGCAATAATAACTGATTTTCGTAAATCCGGCGTTTCGATATAGAAACTGTTCCACAAGGCCCACAAGGTGCAAAAAAATTAGGGTGGTTATTTTCAATACGTACATTCAGGATTTAACTCAAAAGAATGGTTTTTTTCTTTTTTAACCATGTTTTTCGAGGATATAAAATTTTAGCTTATAAACAAATAGAAGTTACTCCTAAAATATTTGAGTTACGTAAAATATTCTTCAAGATTCTCATAGGTCTTAGCGAGACGCGTAATTGAAAAAAAAAGTCTCAATATCTTTATTACAAGCCGAGATACAATCATTTTTACATTTGTTTAATTTATTACTGTTAAAATCAACATTTTCACGAAATTCAAGCTCGTGAGCATTCGTAATAGTGTTAGGCATAACATTCGATATCATACAAACCGTTCTGAGCATTAATCTCATGGCAGATCATGATTGCATTCGGTCGCTCGCGCACGGAATAGCGGATGGCAGCGTCGGTGCAGTTGGGCGGCGTGGTGGGGGCCTGCGTCTCGCCCCGCGACTCCTTTCGCGCGGCTTAGTAAACTATTTCCGTATCTCCCTTATAAATTGTCGTAAAAAGTTTTTTTTAAAAAGCGAAGTTTATCAAAAAATGGACAAACGCTCTATTTCGTCCCAATTTCTTAAGTAAAAAATCTGAACAACAAATATAACGATGAACATTTATAAATTTGCAGACGATAGATATCAATCGATAAATGTTCCAACGAAATTAATGACACTGGCCGCTGTGGTTACAACAAGATGCAATAAGAACGATGGCGATTAAGTCGAATGAGGAGCTGGCGTGGAAGATATAGTTGGAGATTATACGTGTGATGAAGGAACAAGTGGAGCAGAAGTAGCAGGAGGAAGAATGGATCAAAAAGCATGGGAGAAGCATGAGGAATACTTAAACTGGCTGCAGGATAAATATGATCGAGAGAAACTGCAGGAGGAGGAACGGAAGGAACGAGAGAAACAGCAGGAGGAGGAACGGAAGGAACGAGAGAAACAGCAGGAGGAGGAACGGAAGGAACGAGAGAAACAGCAGGAGGAGGAACGGAAGGAACGAGAGAAACAGCAGGAGGAGGAACGGAAGGAGGCATGGAGGAGGGAGGAATTGGCGAAGATCAGAGAGTACATGATGAGTTTGGATCAGCCGTGAGCCGCTAACGTCTCGACGAAAAATTACTAGTTGTTGGCACATATGACTTTCATAAAGTAATAGATAAGTCAAAATACCTCAATCAAAAGATGGGCAAAGAACGCCATAGCAGTCTGTTTAATCGTGCAAGGCTATAATGTTTTACAAACAATTCACAAATCAATGTTATAAATAAACTATTGCAAACAATTGGATAACTTTATGTCCTAGCCATGGCGTAGTTTTACAAATAGGGATTCTACCGATCATTATTATTCGATCTTGGATGCCATATTTGGCGCTCACCACTCTCAAGCATATGTCAGGCCTTTATGCACCTAACATCCATTTTAGGCTGCGTGCAATTACACATATGTTTAACTACGATTAACCTCAATATTAGCAATTAATTATACGACTGGTTGTGCCAGATTTCACTTCAGTCACCCGGCGATTGAAAGACAATATGTAAAATGTGGATATGATTGAAGTAAAAACTAAATCTCAGTGCACGCAGCAATCGAAGTAAGGTTACTCTTTATTTTACAAGATATTCACGGTTAAAGATTGATTAACATTGGCTGTATTTCTGTACGCCTATTGATAAGGGGGTCGAGCCCGTAAATAATTTTATTCCCTTATTTCTATCAGCAAAATAGCAACGGGTGTACTTGGGTAATTCAGTCCTCCCTTTCGTTCAAAAGAACACCAGGTACCCAAGGAACTTTTTTACTTCTGTTTATCCCAATTACCAGGTGTTATCATACTTTTGCCGATTAAAAAGGCCGTAAATATTCATGATCGGTGAGTGAGAGGTTAGTAACGTGAAAAATAAATTCATCATTCGAGATGCGTTCGATCGAAAATATCGATTATTATGGGAAACTAACATAATCGGAATTATTGTATAGATGAATTTACTAAACTTGAATATTTAGACTGCAGAAAATCAAACCTACTATCATTGGTACATCGACTTTATTCGAATTACATTTCAACTGCGGTTGCACTTCGAGTACAGTATTACATTGCAATCGAAGGTTGTACCAAGTCGTCAACTCAAAGGGAGTAAGTCCAATTAGGTGATTGCCGGGACGAATAGAGAATCCCCATTAGCCTCGTGGTCGAGGCGACCTTTGGCTCGCGTTCAACCTAACTCTTGTTACGCTGAATACCGCTCAGAACAATTGCGCTGCTTTTTTTCCGACAACTCCCAGATTGAAAAAAAAAAACTCCGGAGTACACATTGACGCACGCTATATGTTACCGTTAATTTGCGTCTCGTTTCGTCTATCAACGATGGATATCCTTTCACAGGACGTTTCTGGAACTCGTTTACAACAATCAGACGAAATATGCTAGGAAAAATTGAGGTAAGAAGGACGTTTGATCGTTCAGACTGTCTCTACGATGCCTTTGAATCGACTTTTCTCTTCAACCTCTTTATTCGCCCATTTTTTTTACCGCGTTCGACGAACTATCCTTCGGCGCAGTGATATGGATATAACAGATCGTATAGTCGTCGCATCTCGCAACGATCCGTAAAATTTGATATATATAGATGGGGCATTCCAGGTCAATTCGACAAGGGTCTGACCCTCACCCTCTCCAATCTGAGTCTTAATGATCGGAGGTGTTTCGTTAGTCTAAAATAACATCTCCAAATTTTTCTCAGATTTTTACCAACCCCCCTGACGCCCCCCCCGACCCCTTAAGTGATGATATTTTCGAAAACGGTCCATCGGACATTTTTGAAAATTATGAAAAAAATTACATAAATTCTGTAGTCAAAAAGAAAAATATCCCAACCAAAATCGAAGTGGGCAGGCAAAACGGTAATTTTTTATCAATTTTTTTACCGAATAATTTTTTTTTTTTTTCAGTAATTTTGACTTTTTTCGCATTTTTCAGGATTCAATATATTTTCCTAAATGCAACACCATCGGGAGAGTAATGTAAATTTAGGAAAAGATTTTGGAAGGATTTTTACAAATGAATAAATACTATTGCATTTTATGATCTGAGAATTTTATGATTTGAGATACCACGAAGTTCAGGTTAGAACTAAGGCGAAACACGCGTTAATAGTACCAATATTGTCCATTAGAGTGCATGTGGCAAGTTCTCGCACGTGCGCGCTCGCGCAAACGGTAGGAATCCTTTAGTATGCCGTTATCAGCTCACGATCCACAGGATCGTTCTCACTCACCCAATCACAGCGTGCAAGCGTGGCACCACACTCGCTACACCAATGGGCGCTTGCCAACGTGGCCACTGGCACTCGCAACAGCGACACTAACGCCTCTCTCATACGCGGGAATATTTAAATAATACTACAGCTCTCAACAGAATGTTAATTACTTTCTAGATGGTTGTTGTATTAGGAATGGTGTATATAGAACTCTGGAAATTAAAAAAAAATCAAAATAACTGAAAAAAAAGTTGATGGGTTAAAAAATTGATAAAAAATTACCGTTTTGCCTGCCCACTTTGATTTTGGTTGGGATATTTTTCTTTTTGGCTACAGAGTTTACGCAATTTTTTTCATAATTTTCAAAAATGTCCGATTGACCGTTTTCGAAAATATCATCACTTAAGAGGTCGGGGTGGCGTCAGGGGGGTTGGTAAAAATCTGATAAAAATGTAGAGATGTTATTTTAGGCTAACGAAACACCTCCGATCATTAAGACTCAGATTGGAGAGGGTGAGGGTCAGACCCTTGTCGAATTGACCTGGAATGCCCCATATATATATATATATATAGTTAGAGGGTCCATGATGGATCGTTCGTCGGTGACTCTCGATCGCAAATCAAACATTCGGAACTTGAAATTCACTGACTCCATAGTCGCTCTGTGATGCTTCGTTTCCGACTTACCGAAGTGAATGCCCGATATCGCACATGGGCTTGCATATGATAGCACATTACATCGAAGAGTAAAGTACGCATGCTTATCGGCTTCGTAAAATACCTGGATATTTCAATTGAATAAGAAGTTCCTGCATTTCATATCGATGAAGTTGAAAGGCTCTGGTGAATTGTTAATGACCATCCATAAAGGCTCGTCTCGACTCGTGACTCTAGCCATAATTTACTATCAAATAAACGAGCCATGAGTCACCATTCGGAATATTGGACTCAAAAAAATCATTCTGTAGCGTATTAAACATCTGTTTACAACTTTACCGGCTGACATTAATACCGACAGCTTACTGCTTTATTCAAAAGCACACTTACCATTAGCGCCATGCTGCCGCGCTGAAGAGTTGTTCCCTGGTAGTGATGTTTCTAGAAATCGATGTTAGCGAAAGCCTCATTTGAGTAGACAAGTTTTCGGGTAGCGATGTTATGTCCTGCTTATTTCTGGCAGACTTGTTTTGTGGTAGGCTTGTTTGGGGAGCCCAAATTCTCGGAGAGATCTTATTGGGGGGTGCAGTTTTAGGGTACAGATGTAAATGTGCCAACGTATAGAAATGCATTGTTGAATTATAAAGCTGTGTTCATGCTGGGACAAAAAAACTATTGCATGTATGTAGGCCGGGTGAAGGTCCACTGGAGTCTGTGGTATAGATACATGCTTTACAGACAGCTTCACATCACTCTCTGTTCACAGTACATTGATGCATTGAATTATTCTCTTTATAACTGCATTTATACGTACATAAATATCCATCTACTCTACGCAGATATATGCATTTAAGAAAAATTCAAAAATATTTTAGAATCAGCGTAAAGAGTAAAACAGATAATACGAAATATTTGCAATACATTGAATTTTCATTAACTAATAATAGTCAGAATTAAAAATTTTTATTATAGTCGAGAGGAATCTTCGAGCATATCTGCATCATGTGACAGCTCTGTTTTATCGAATCTGACGGTAAGACAGAGCGCTCGTAATTTTTTTGCCATACGTCATTCCTAAACTATCAAAACGAATGCTCTGGAATTTGGCCATGTAATTATGAGGACCTCTCTCTAGAGAATTTGGAAATACAAAAATCTATATGCACATTTCCTCCAAAAATAGGAGAGATCCGGAACAAAGATTGATGTAATAATTATTGTATCGCTCGAATTCTGAAAAATCTTAAAATTGGGCTCTAGACGGATAAAAAACCTAACCAACGATTAGTTTTTTTTTGCCCTGCATGAAAAATTGGTGAAATGCTATTTTTCAAAAAAAAAAAAATTCATGCTATCGTAGAGCATTCGCTGTGCAAATAGTTCGCAAATATTTCACTGGTGCCACTTTCAACCTTGAGCCCTTGACCTTTCTTGCCTAGTTCTCGGTTTGCACACGATTTTCGTTACTTTTCGAAATGCTAACAGTCAAATTGCCCTGAATATTCTGAAGACTTGAAAGAAGATGGCTCCTATTATACTGACGCCGTTGGATGAGTTCCTCATCGTCTGTTACATTCTCTCAATGCGAAGCAACTTTGAGACAGTTCCTCAGGAATACCATAATCCTTGCCGTTAGTGACGTCATTATCGTTTTCCAAAAAGACCCATGAATTTTTCTTATACCCGTCGTTCTTGTTTGGAGATAAAGCACACCTCTCGCTATTGTAAACGAAGCATTATTCGCTCGTTTCATTTATAATTGACTTATTGTCAATTATTTAATATAAATTACCTACAGCGTCTACAAATATATATACTCTTTACTTTATAATCCAAATTATTTTCTTTTTCTTTAAGTTTTCATGAAAAAACTCTTTCGAAACAGATGTAGCGTGTGGTGAAGTAACGAAATTTTTGTCATGCAATCGAGTGAATAAACAACCATATGAAATATGGTGGACAGATCTTTTAATTTATTAGTTAAAAAAGACTATCGGTCGCTTTTATAAAATATTTATTGATCAACAAATTATAGAAAAAATAAACCAAGAATGCTTTTCTTTTTCAAGTAACGAGCGATGCCCATCTCTCTTCTTATTCTCTAGGGAACCCATGCTTTTTTTTTTTGTATAATTACGAACAAACGAGAAAAACCTAATCACAGCGAGGCCATCTACGATAGGCTTAGGCATACATACCCCGTCCAAAAAAAAGCTGAAATCCGCCTAACACTTGTTGTACTAAAGCTATCAAAGTTGCGCGTCAACGGTAGAAAAGATGATCGACCATACGATTGGCAATTTTTCAAATCGTAAATATATAAGTGTCGTTTCTGCATGGGGCTAAAGGATCTTCGCAATTTGAGAAGTAAATTAAAAATGTGAAAACTCCGCCATTTAAGGGGTTACCCCACCCTGAGAGGCTAGAATAAGACTCGGTATTCATGAATATTTTGTAGCTAAACTAATTAATATTTTTTATTTCTATCTTTACACACTTTTAGTACATGTTTTCAGCTTCTTATAAATGTATTTTTAAATCTAAAAATATCGTAAATTAGCGGAGATACACGCATCCACGAGCGTCTAGTTTTTTTTTCAACCTCCGATCTGCACGGTTCATCTGAAACATAAAAAAATGAAAATATTTTGTCAAGTTAGGTTAAGTTAGGTAAGGTTAAGTACACGGCGTTATATAGGATTTTCTTGGGGGAAAAGAATGGATTTTTAGTATCACGCAGACATTTATGTTTGTTTTTCATACAAAATTTCTACTTAAAAACATTGATTAAACAAAAACGGTTGACATTAGAAAAAGAAATCCTACGTATACGGATTGAGATAATTATGTTACAAATGTGTGATATAAATTTCAAATCAATCGGTACAGCTGTTGTTAAGTTATATTTCCCGCAAATTCGATAAGTATCGATTCGAGAAAAACGCGTTTTAAGTTTTGACGCGGCTTCAACAGTAAAAAACATTAAAAATTTGTGGCTTACCTTTTGTTCTATAGTTAATCGGCGAATCCTGCTCCATATCGGGGTCCTTTCTCAGCAAGTTGCTGGTCCTCGAGAGATAATCTTGACCTTCTCCCGAGCTGTTCTGGCCTCTTTTGTAGTTTCTTGCGCGAGTTTTTCAGCAAGCGATACACGCTGCTTGTCTTCGTCATCACACATGTCATGACAATTACCTCCGCCGGTTGTGTTTAATAAGTGTAATATTAATAAAATATTACAATAGCCATAATTATAAATACATGTATAGCGATGTATGTAGCTATTTCAACTACTTTTATATCACTGAAACTTATTTTCAGTACGATTTTCCATATCATAGCGTTTATGCTTTCATTATAGTTTTGATTATATCCTCCTAAATACCGTCCGAGCAGAGCATAGTCAGTGAGAACTTCGTCAACAGGGCGAATTGCTTTTTGTACATCTTTATGATGTGCAGATTTATGCTGACATTCGTGAAGATTTGTTTGCGCTTGTAGTTCGTACACCAACTCGTTCGTGTATACCTGCTCGAATGACGCATGCGGAGTGCTCCACAGGTCCAGACTTTGCATTCAGCTTAAAATTTTCTTTATGGTTCAAACTATGAGAAAAAAAAAAAAATTAAAACGAAAAATCGATTTTTCGAAAATTTCAAGGTGGTGTCAACTTAAGGTCAACTTGCCTGAATGGAATCGTTGAGGTCATCCGACGATGAAGGGGATGCATTGAATTTGCATTTTTGAAAAATAAGTAATTCGAAACGAACGGATATGCATATATTTGCACAAACATTTGGGTTTATCCACCGACAGTGAAGCACGTGAAAAATCATTTTGTTGCAATTTCAGGAAATATCGCAGATCCCAGTACAACCGATGGTGTTCCTATTTTTATATACACGGTAGTCATGGCAATTACGAGGAAGGAGAAAGACTTGAGCGAGGAGAATACGTCTAGTACCGCTGTCACAATCACTGTCAATTGTCACATCGATTTTAACGATAGAGAGAGAGAGAGAGATAGAAATAGAAAGAGAGAGATAAAGATAGAAAGAGAGTGAGAAATAAAGATAGAAAGAGAGGATGAAAGAGACTGCATGTAGCATTCGTCGCAAAGTATATAAGTCGTCTCGAAAGCATCCAATCAGCCAGACTTTTGACTGAGCAGAGAGGAACTGTGCTCGCAAAAATCTCCAGAGCCTCGCTCAAAAATGATTTCTCTTCTCGTGTCTTCATTTTCGATCTTGCATTCACAAAAGTTTGTAAAATTGAAAAAAAAAAAAAAACACTTCAACAGCAAGACGTAAATTTCAGCAACGAATCCTTCATTGTAGATTTAAACGGCAAAAACAAAGTACTCAAATTTCCCATCACTGATCTTTCACGTCCTCTCGCATTTCTGTCCTCGTGATCCGTGGTACGTCGTACAATTTTTCCATAATCAATGAGAAAAACGTGGTTCGACCACGCAAGCAAATCACACCGAGCACATATTGTTCAAAAGGGCTTTCGTATATAAAAGACGTTACGGGGAATTGCTTTCATACACCATCGTCTCTGGTCCATGGGTTCAGCCTGCGTGCCACTGTAAGTTACTTCGTGCTCTTCTTCTTTTCAACCGAACACATTATTCCCTAGATATGTATGGGCACCACCGACATCGGTGATGCGTCATCCCCGCTCCATAAAAGTTTAATAGCCCCTTAAATAACTCTGTGCCCACGATATTCATGTCGTGTTTTATCTACATACTGTGTGATATTGTATTTATGGTCCGATGTGTCGGAAAGGCATTCCTCAATTCTGCTAGCATGTCTCTTATACTACCGATCTCATTCTCAGTCGCGAAAACTTATTTCTTTATCGAAAAAAAATCCTTCCACTTATCGTAAACACGAAACAAAATATATATATATATATATATATATATATTTATCCGTGCGTAAAATCATATCGTCAAAGCTGGAGGAACATATTACGGTTTTTCAGCCATGAAAAAAAATAGAGGTAAAGGAAAAGCACAAAAAAAAAGAACGCAAAGGAAGTAAGAAAAATCGACCAATTTTTTTCGACTGATTGAGAAATATCATACAGCGAAAATGAAAAAAAAAAAACTGTGTCTTTATTCATCAAAGTTTTCGGCCAAAATTCGGTTGCACGTACACGACATAACCATTTACTTGGTTACTGATGACAGGCTTTTCCGTATCTTCAATTTCCTCGTGATGACTAAACAGTGAATTCTTAATTCGCTTGATGCCCTGAAAAAACGTTATCAATGGATTCGTCTCTTGCTTCTCCTGCTTCGCAGGTGGCTGCTGAACAACGATCTTTTGATGAATGGGAACCTGCAGGATTATACCGGCATTCGGGACTTCCGGTTCGTCCAACTTTTCGCCTGGATAATCTGTTAGAAATAGAAAGCTTGAAAAAGAATAATTTATGTTGAGGTGAAGTTTTTTCGTTTCTTCTTCTTATTCGATTAATTGCTACGTTGAGGCAAAATTGCTGTACTCACTAGGAATCTCATCGTCCCAGATGTATGGCCGAGTGATTGATGGCTCTGGGGAGGGATCGCGATGAGGCGACGTATGATAGATATCCGGATCGGGAACGTGCTGAAACTCGTGATCACCCCACCCGAGCGTCTCCAGATGATTGCTTCGAAAGAGTCAATTGGTTTTTTTTTTTTTATAAATCATCTTTTAGTTATTTTCTGCCCGGTATACTCTGCATACTACAAGTTAGGGTACTTTTTTTTCTATGGTACGAGATTAGGACAATGTACGAATCTAAAAAATATTTATAAAATAATTATAGACCGAATGAAGAATATTAATGAAACTTAGGGGCTGTACTCGAGCAATGACATTAATGTTCGTTCTTCGAACGTTTGACATTACAAGACATAATTTCAAGTAAACACACAGGGTTCTTCTTCGGACTAAAACGATGCTGTTTCGAAAATTTTAGCTATATTTTCCTGCTCGATCTTGGCTCGTGTAATTCTTTCATTCATACCTCTATTAGAGTCACGCTTTTCTGTCGAGAGCTTCTTTTAAGAAGGTTCTTAACCCAGAGAAAAACGGTAACAATGATTCTAAAATTTGAGGGGAGGTTTGTGCTGGTACTATAGGAATACACCGTAATTATTTCAGATTTTTCGACCACGTAGTTGAGGAGAAAAAAAAACATTTAATATGCCGCTTATACGTGGGCTCTTGTGGGAGAAGTATTCGAAGCTATGATTGGAGATTATTTTAGAAGTGAAAAAACGGTAACATTTCCCCGAAGAACCGCTTAAACGACAGATTAGACCTTCATAGATATAATTTGCCGATAAATAAAGTTTTTCACCGTGCCGATTGTGAACAGAAATTGTAAACAGAATTGAGCGTGACTAATGGCAAATTAATAAAATGATAACGTATTTGGTGAAAAAAATGCCGAACGCAACCTCTGCCACGCACGTCGCCCGCGCCGCGCCATCACGTTCCCCTTGCCGCACCCAATCGATGTTAAGAACCTCCTTAATGAAAACTTTTTTTAACTGCACCTTTTTTTTCATCTATTTTGTCACAGCCCACTTGATTTGCCACCAGCAGTTTCAACAAAGGTATGCTGTATGCTATTTGTTCTTCTGGCTCATTATTTATTCATGTTTTTTTTTTTTTTTACTAAATCAAATCGAAATTCCCTAAATTTTGAACGAATGATATTATTAATTAAATCTTTTCAGACGCGAAGAATAATACTTAAAAAATCGCGCGTATTTGGGTAGAAAGTTGATTCATCATTCTCGATGATATTCATTAATATGGATGAATCGTTCGGATCGGAAATTGAAAATAATTTTATGGTTAAAAACTTTGCTAATGTCGATAGAATCTTCCTTGAAGAAATATACTTCGAAGAATAATACTTCGAAAATTGCGCGTATTTGGGTAGAAAGTTGATTCATCATTCTCGATGATATTCATTAATATCGACGAATCGTTCGGATCGGAAATTGAAAATAATTTTATGGTTAAAAAAACTTTGCTAATGTCGATAGAATCTTTCTTGAAGAAATACTTCTTTCGTTCTATCATCAAAATCGATTTCCTACCTGAAGCAACTCCTATATCCCTCCCTATAATTCGATAGAAATATTTTTATTGTACATCCAAATACCTGTGCAATTTGTCGAGCTCAAATTTCGTCGGTGCTTTCACGGGTTTCGTCAAAATTTGCGTATGCACCGGATAATAATGCAAATGATAGTGATGAATATTTTGCGGCATCTTCTTCACCTCTTTTTTCGGATGAAGAGATTGGAAAAAATCGAGAAGAGCATTTTTCGGGCTGCAATAATAATATTTGAAAAATTCACTCTCATCACTGTCGTTCTTTCTTACATTTTCGGTTTCGTTTCCTCCATAATTTAACTGGAAATAAATAAATCGTACTCACTAGTGAAAAAAGAGTCCGTTTATCGACGTTGCAAATATAAGGACAAGAAGGGTCGCGAGCTGCGAAAAAAAATATATATATAGTGATACAAAATATCACTGGGTCGAAAAAATTCACTCGAGAGTCGACGATGAAATAAACATTTTAACACTGCCACAATGAATTAGAATTTAAGGGTGATTGATAGAATAGAAAACTAGGGGAAAAAATTACTTGTAGAATGATGCGCGTCCTCATGGCTTTACAGTTTGCCGCTGACGGGCGTTCACCAACCGCGAGAAATACATAACTGAGAATTGCGGTCAATCAGGATCTCCTTATATCCACTAGCAATGTCTCTCTCTCTCTCTCTCTTTCTCTCTCTTTCTCTCTCTCAATTTTTTTTTTTCTATTCCCACTCGATCTCTTTTTCTCCGCGTTTTATTACTCTCGTCATTTTTGTTTTCTCATGCCTGCCAGAGTTCACTAGCACGCATGTCAGTAAAACGCTTCCACCATATTACGCGGACATTGAACGTGACAGTAGCACGTAACGCTGTCCATTCGTACGTTTCGACGACGCTGTTTGAGGCTCATTAACTGAAATATACATTGTTCTTATACAAATACCGTTCGTTCATTATTATAATTTCGAGCGAATATCAGTGTGAAAATCTTGGATACACGCATGATCAGAGAAAATTCCAGCTGTCATCCATCTTGTCCCACTGACCCACGTTCATGAAGTCCGCTTGTCACTCGTGTGTGATTATTGTTTCCGAGCTTGAGCAATTGAGCCTTCCACAATGAGACTAGTCTGTAAATTTAACATAAATTTGAATCTTCAAAGTCTGCATACGTTCGTTTCAATCATTTTGAGCAACAACTCTTTCGTTTTCTCCCGATAAAATGAATGAGGAGATATCGATGGCTGTTGTCGGATAAAAATGCGCGTAACTTTCACAATTCAACACTTCGCTATATTGTGCCACGATTATCTCGCTAACAGGTGACACGTAAAAAGGCAAATTTGACCGTAGCGAATTTTTTCAGTGATATCGTAGACCGTGGATATTTAGTTGCGGAAACGTCGCTGGAGTAATTCCGGATATTGTGCTGGGTGTCGAATTTTTGATCGGGACACCGAAAAAAAAAATTAATTCTTATGATCAGCGTTCTAGAGTCAGAATTAGCTAGAACCAAATACCTGCATATGGACCTGAAATATATGACTCTGTGTGAGCTTAAGAATACATTTTTAAATTGCATTCCATGGAATTTTGAAACTTTAAAAGCATTTTTCTCGAAACTACGTGTTGCAAATCGGCGAGGAAGACATCGAAAAAAACTACTGCCTGAATCTTTCGGATGTTTGTTCCTTCTTTTAGATACGAAAATCTCGTGTTCGATCGAAAAAAAAAAAATTTTTTGTGTATAATTTCGATATATTTTAACTTAAATTCCAAAAATCTCATTGATTAATCATTAATCACAGGATAAACTAATATACTAACGAAATCTTTTTGGTTTTATGATTCCACATGACCTGGTTTCAAGCAGCCAGTGTCCATAATGCAAAAGTACTTTAAAAAAGGTGCTTCGCGAACATCGACTTTACCTTTCTTACAGATTTTAACACGAAAATATTACAGAATATTCGTCAAATGTTACTTTATCAAATGCAAAATTTCTGTACAAATACATGTGCTTAGGATTTTTCAAAAAAAAAAAAAAAAGTTCTCAAAAGTTCGCTTTTTTCAGTCTTACGTTTAGGTATAACCGCTTAAATCTTATTATACTTTCTAATGGCACATTCAGGTAGACAGACAGATGGCTTTGCAAACGTGCTTTTTCGTATTATGGCATATCTAAAACGTGTATTGAAACGATAATCTGATGATCGATGTTTTTTTTTTCGGATTAAGATATACTTTCTCTTTTACGTACTCCGTATGTGACAAGACACTGTGTGATATCCACCATCGACGAACATAAAATACACGAAGCGAGAATTGCAAACCGTCGTTGACCACGTCTCTAATCACCCTGGCAATCGTCGCAACGTTGAATGACACAGAAAAAACGCTATTCATGATCTCGAAACTCACAAAAATTTCATCTATACTCGAACGAACGGTATTATGAAATTTTTATTGCAATCTGCATATGAGAAAAGTGCAAATTCACTACGACTTGTCGTCATAGCTCATCGACTATAAGGGCAATTCAAATTTTGTAGATCTAATGAAATCACTGCCACAGTATCAAAAGCGTCAAATTATATTTCAACAAAGTTCAAGTTAGTTTTTTTTTTTTAATTATTGAATTAACGAATACAATTTTCATTTTTCATTGTCGCCGGCCAATGAATCTATCAGCATCGGAAGAGTTAAGATCTTTTCACTCTCTAGCATGCATAAACTTTCCACGCAATTAAATGTCAATATAGGCGTCGGTTTTGATCGCGACAAGTTTACTCTTCCGAATCGGCGCTCGTATAGCCTTGGTCTATTAAATCGTATCGGCGTTTAGACATTACGATCAATTCCGCGGACAAGTTTTTTCCGTCGTTTCATACGCGTGTACAAATAAAAATGAAAATAAAAGATGTATAAAGCGCGGCTCTGTGCTCTCGATATACTCGATGTCGGCGGCGTCATTTCTCGAAACCACGGTCGACAAGAATCTTTCGGCACAAGAACTCGGCCTGCTGAGCAGCCATTATACGGTTAATTCTGATTCCGGTTTGCCTGAGATTGACAATAAATATATATATATACATCAGGGAAAGCAATGAAAAATTATGAAAGATTTCAAAGTTTTTGTCTCAGGACACGAATCTTATAACACATATTCATGCTGCTCTACCGTTCAAAATAAATATCTGTATTGTGGCAAAAGATCTATCGACTTTGTAGCAAAAAAAAAATCCCTAACTCTCGTCAATTTGTGTGTTAAATAATTCGAGATGCGTCCTTTTGTTTGCTTGCAATCGGCACATTGTATGCGAACACGTTCCAGTGGCACAGTGAACTCGTCAAAGTGCACGAGACAGAGGGGGAGAGAGAAAGAGAGAGAGAGAGAGAGAGAGAGAGAGAGAAAGAGAGAGAGAGAGAGAGAGAGAGAGAGAGAGAAAGGCAAACGCAACTGTATACGTGCAAAATGCAGAATGCACAGCTAGTGCATGCGAGAAGCGCCAGACAAACACTTTCTCGCGGTCGTCGCAGAGCGCCAGGGCTTCTCTTGATCGCATTTCTTTTATTGATCCTGCTTCGATGCATTTAAAGATCGTCCACAATACGATAAGGATGAAAAAAAAAGTTGTAAGTGTCCACATTTTTTTTCGCTGCCCTGACCCATTAATTCTGAATTGACGGGTTAATTTGCTAATAATTAATTAACCAATTGTTTATAAATTTACAAATTATCGGTCATATAATATTACTGCATACGTGAACATGAAATTTCGTATACTGCATATGCATAAAAACTTCATATTTTTTTTTATATTATAATTTTCAAACGAAAATTTTCTTTCAGTGGGGGGAAAATAATGTCCTGCACACTTGTCTAAATTTTTCCAAATTTTTATCCCGCGAAATAACGGAGATATCGTGACTACGTTGAGTGACTCCCTTACCCTCACTTTTAAATGCATTTAGATCAATAAAATCACCGAAATGAATCTCATTAGACCCATAATTATATTTAACGAATATGTTTTCTTGTTAAATTTTCAAAAAAAAAATATACCTTTATTTAATAATTTCAAATGCTTGGTTAATAATAATTATAATTTCAAAGACTTAAAAGCATCGACAGTTCGACGCGAAGCATGTGCTTCATGCTGCTTTACGTATGTGAACTCAACTTGAGGTAAAAGTGATGCTGAGAACGACACTGGACAAAAAGGAAGCCTAGAAAGAAATAACCGATCCAATAACTTTCTAGTTCGCTGCTGAAAGTGCGTGTAATATAAACGACAGGTATATATCATATATATATACATATACATGCATGTATGTATAATACATATGTAATTTATTTATACATCGAACACGCAAAACAACCGATCGGGCTCGAACGTCTGGTCGCGTGCCTTCTCCACTATCAATTTTATGTACAACCGAACCTATTTTTATTTTCTCTCGTTACGACAAAATTTTCTCATTTCCGCGACCACACTGCCATCGTCGTCGTCGTCGTCGTCGTCGTCGTCATCGCTTGAGGTCATTCTCAAACGTTTGGAGCATTCTAGCACATGTTCGTGCGAGCAGTACAAGAGTATACTTGTAGAAATTTGGTGAAATACGATACGAAAATTTTCGTCCCAGGCGTTTGACAACATTTTATTTTTCATTCTTATACAAACACGTTCGACACATACTGGAAATATTTCATATGACGTGGACAACAAAATTCCTGCATTGTTCAATCCGTTGAATGTCCAAATAAATTTCTCAAATTTTTCAAAATATTACGTGAAGCTTAACGAATATTATTTATCCAATACTTTTTGTTTTATCGGTGTAATCCATCTTATACCGTTTTCGGATATTCACGGCCCTTTCCTTTTTCTTTCTATTTACATCCTTTTTTCGTTGATATCCTCGAGAGTGTTGTCACAGCCACTTTTTCGTGAATAATCAGTCACTTAATACAGAACAGAGCTGGACAGAGTACCTGAAAGTACTTCAAGTACAAAGTACAAAGTACTGTGAGTACTTAAAGTACTCGTGTATTTCAAGTACTTCAAATACGTCAAGTATCAAGTATCGAATACTTTTCAAGTTTTTCGGTATACATCTTGTAAGTACCAGTACTTATATTTTATTTCTCACGTACTCTTTCAACTCATTTGATTTTTATTCGAGTACGTTTTATATAAAAAAATATTTTCACATTGTGCAATTCACTCAGATTAGGTAAATTGGAACAGAAATATTTAAACGAAGAATTATAAATAATTTAAAAAGTATCGTTCACGATTGTAATTAAGATTTATTTAGCTTTAAGTTTCAAAAAGAAAAAATAAAGAATATAATATACGGATTGTTAAAAACGGAGCCATGCATTGACAATGACACCGTAACTATTCCTCACAAGCTTAACCAAAGATGGCGCATAACGTTCCTCAATTATATATTCAAATGCGTTATACACGCGACCATTAGCAAGACGTGTTCAAAATTACTTCATACTTGATACTTGAAAAAGTACTTGGAGTACAGGAAAGTACTTGAAAATTTGAGTACAAATACTTAAAGTACTTTTTATTTCAAGTACTGTACTTCCAGTACATCGCAATTACCGGGTACTTGAAGTACTAACCCGCTCTGATACAGGTGGGTCGGTGGCATCATTATACGGGTCCCTAAAATCGGTGGGAATTTCGTAAATACGTTGTTCGTACGACCCTATACGGTGCTCAAATCTCTATCCTCTATAATCTCCATAATTACGTCTAAACAGGAAAAACCTAATCATTTGGCCCAATCATTAGGGCCATCCATGAAAGCCATAGCCACATAGGATCCGTCGAATACAGACAGAGCTGAATGAAAAAAAAAAAATCTGCTGTCCTAAATTTCAAGCTTAAAATCACATCACTCGACTTCCGCATCACCTCTGTCTTTCTCTCAAATGCGAACCTCGAAAAAAAAATTCGAACGACCTAGAAGCCGTACATTGCTGTCTCGCGTTAGCGCTATAATGCTCGTCCAAAAGCGCGTTAACTCCACGCATGGAGTTGCTTGATAGTTGACATAGCAATCTATAAGTGATCAACGCGCGAGCCAGCGATCATTCAGAGAAAACAATATTGTCTTTTTATACATAATTATCCTATCATTTTCAAACCACATTTGACTGCAGTGACGTTTGTGCCACCTCGGACGAAAAATATTTGACTTAATTTACATAAGAAATGTAAATAGTTTATTCTCTGTGAACCGTGTGTGCCTACGATCCGTCTGATCCCTCTTCGATGTTTTTGAAGCTCCGTCATATTCCCGGGAAACAATAGTTTACGTGTAGGTAGATCAAATTTAGTTATTTTTCAGATCAACGCAGACGTAAATTTTGGAAAACCGTAGATTTACTTAGACCCCAATTAGATCTATACCTAAATCTCAATTACATCTGCCTATAGACCTCCGTTTGATCCACTCAGATCTAAGTTAAGCCTATACTGATTTAAGTATTAAGAACGGATCGAAACCTTGATAAAAGTATTTCCAGCGTTTGAGACAAGCGATGCCACGGAAATTAGAAAACAGAGAGGGAATATCGCGAGGATATTTGAGTAAAACTTTCGCCGAGTCAACCGAAAGTATATATTACACTGTGCTAACGAACGAATAGAGTTAAACCACGTCTTGCTGTATAATCGTACGATCGGTAATGAAATTTAAATGTACATACTATCATGAATTGTGAAAGAAATCCACCTGTATATACACATAGGCGCGTCCGACAAGGGTGGCACGAGGATATATCGTAGATTAAGTGGTGTATCGCGTGTGCACTCTGTTTTGCCTGTAGCCTCTTCATCAGACTGCGATGCGGAGCACCGCCGAAAAAAAAAACGTGGGTTGGGGATTTCGTTGCCGATTCCTGTGAGCATTCGGGCGAGTCGTATATATAGGGGTTGATTTTGACCGTAAATGAGAAAGAGATACACAAGAAAGAAAGAGTAAACGAAAATGCCCAGTCACCGGCGAGACGATGGTAATGTTCTCCCGCCGATGCCCATGTATGTGTATTACGTTTTCATACACTCGCCGTATACCATTTTTCTCATTTTACATCTGTGTATTTATCTGTATATATTGCCGTTCGCGAAGGTGGACCCTATAGAAGGGAGACGACGATACGAGGGAAAGAGAACTCTGGGAATGGGAGTAAGAGAGTCAGGAATGGAAGAACCTCCGTGGTTCTTTCTGTATATCGAGAGGTCGACCGGTAGCTCATTTGCGAGTTGTTATAAGAGCGATCCACCCTCTCACCGCATCGACAAACCGTTGCTATTCCCCTTTTTCCGACACAGAACCAGCAGCAGAAACGAGCTCTCGCCCTCTCTCGGTAGTCCAATTCGCGTTAATGAGGTAGATATAAACATATATGTATACATGTACTGACGAGTATGTCGCTGGGAAAAGGGCTTCGAGGGTATAACAATTATATACACATACCTGTACGTGTATATATTGTTATGAACATGGAGAGTAGCCTAATAAAATACACAAGATAGAAGAAACGACAAGCGAGCTCGTCATTGACAGAACTGACGAACTGACGATCGAACCTTCAGTTGTTTAGGAGTCTCGGGATAAACGTCATGATGTGCGGCCGTACTGTGATAAGCGATCAGGGATCATATTGTAATTAATAAACCCGCCCCGAAAACAAATATCCGCGTTGTCATTTCGTTACATTGGTGTCAGAAGTGGGATTTAGAATACGCGAAACCAATAAAATTAAATTTAAAATGATCAATAAATAAATATCGAAATGACGTTCGCGATCGAATAAATTAATTTAAAAAAATGGAATAAAAATAAAAATAAAATCCGGGTTTCGATAACTCAATTGTAATAAAAAAATTAAAAAAAAAAAGTAATTTGTTTCGGAAGATAAAAAAAAAAAAAGAAATTGTGATCTCCATGGCACATTCGTGAAAAAGGATCGTGAAAATACGAAGAATACAAAAATTGAGGCCTCGACGGCACTCTATAAACGGCAATAAGGACACCATAGGACGATGTAATAGAAGAATAATAAGGATTAGCTGAAAGAAAATTTGGAATTTGACGAATCCACGGATTCCTATATGACAGAACAAAGGATGTTACGACATTAAAGCTATGTATTTTGTCCTTAGGTCGTTAATTCACAATTTACTAAGATTGATATTTATGAAGAAAATTATACAAATCAAAGTTTACCAAAAGTAAGGTCTTGATGACCTGTTGATAGATAAGAAATCTTGCGAATGAATAACAGTTATTTATGAACAAAATTGAGGTCTTAACGGCACTCCCAGTAGCATTTACAATTGAGCGGTTATACAATTTGAAAAAGAATAAATTGACGTCTCGATGACGCTCTTCTACGAATAAGAATTCATAGGTGAAATCTAATCAACGGACTTCGGAGGAAGAGGTTATGCTCTTTCGGGTTATCTAGGACTGGATTTTCAGTGATTGATAAGGCACGTTGGCTTGGGCCATGAAATATTTGTTCTGGGCACCGGGAAATAGGGAGTAGGGGCTGCCTGACGGGCTTAGTGCCGAGGAGTCGCCATTTAATTTTTGTCTTGAAAAAGACTGTGATCAATTGCTGGGGTCAGAATTGATGGATAGGTTATATTTTTTTTATTTCATTCCCGGATGGCTTGCAGAAAGAGAAAAGAGTTTTTGATGGGAAAATCCAGGTCCGAAAATATTCTCGGATAGTATGGCTGATTTTTTTGAAGTCCTTGTCAAGATTTACAAAGAAAATAAAGTTTCAAAAAGTAAATAAAATAAATACATCAATATAGTAAAATTAAAGTTATTTACATGGAGTTGTAGACGCTAGAAAGCCACCTTAAACAATTTTTACGTAGATTATATGCAATTGAAAATAATTAAATCATAGGTACATAATAGAAATAGACAGAATAAAAAAAAAATGAAATGGAGGAAAAATATTGGTGCGTACAGAAGTCTACGCTTTTATTTCATCTATTACAGATTTTC
Organism: Rhorus exstirpatorius; assembly: GCA_963564615.1. Lineage (NCBI taxonomy): Eukaryota > Metazoa > Arthropoda > Insecta > Hymenoptera > Ichneumonidae > Rhorus > Rhorus exstirpatorius. Next base: position 29,970,009 of record OY751314.1, on the reverse strand, counting down.
TTTGATCCCGAGTTCGGACCATTCCTGTCATATTTTGGTGATGGTTGGCATAAGAAGAGATTTACATGAGAGAAAGGAAGGAAAGAAGAAATTTGAAGATGAAAATTATTGAAGGAATGTGTTTATTTTAACTCGGGATATTGACAGATCAAGTAAAGGACGGTTAGAACAGTGATCATTTGGATATAGCATATAATTATTTAGCTTGTGAACACTGTCCTACCTCAGGTTTTTTTCGTCATGGTTTTCCCTGAGGACATGGACAAATGTCAGGACAGTGTAGGCTACGTATTTCAGATCGAGTTTAGAACGATGGACCATGACACATCATAGGGACATTTAGGCAGTTGTAGGGGCGGCAACTCCCAGGAGGAGAGAATTCTTAAATAGATAGTATATAGTTGTCGGGACGACAACTTTTTCGTAGGGGAGGATAGTGTTATGAACATGGAGAGTAGCCTAATAAAATACACAAGATAGAAGAAACGACAAGCGAGCTCGTCATTGACAGAACTGACGAACTGACGATCGAACCTTCAGTTGTTTAGGAGTCTCGGGATAAACGTCATGATGTGCGGCCGTACTGTGATAAGCGATCAGGGATCATATTGTAATTAATAAACCCGCCCCGAAAACAAATATCCGCGTTGTCATTTCGTTACAATATATTATATATAAGGGAAAAAATCCGAATAATTCTTGGTCAAACATGAATTTTTCTCGTGATTCGGTTCGGTTCTGGTAATTTTTACTGGAATAGAACAATTAAAGGGATATCCACGTCAAAATTCCTGTATAATGTGTACTTTAATAATTCTAGTGGAGTAAGGGCATTTATAATACGAACGTCGTGAACACAGTGAGCAAAAATTACAAAAATATCGAAATAAATTTTGTATTGAAAATCAATATAAAAATGATCGACAGTAATAATACATCGACAGAAAGAATATGGAGACCTAGAGTCAATATTCGACAAAAGAATCTGTGTTATCTAAAGTATGAAACTATGTAAAGTGTGTATTTGCACTCTCATGTACTCTAGTCAATTAATAATTAATAATAATAATTTTAAAAAGTGGACGCGCGGCCGGTGTCCCACTCCGGCGGTATTTTTTATACCAAAAGTAGTCGCGGCCAATACTGCCCACACAGCATTAGATATTCATTGTACATATTTTGCATGTTCCAGAAAAAATATTCGAATGTTCATAGAACATTCACTTTTATCTGAGGTATATGTTCTGGATGTGTAATGAACATGACAATGTCACCCCAAAATGATATCTGCAAAATGTCGATGGGAACATTTAAAGGATATTTATACTGTATACACGAATATACACGAATATCGTGTACATAGTATGCATGTCCTTTAAATGATCCCATCGACATTTTGCAGATATCATTTTGGGGTGACATTGTCATGTTCATTACACATTCAAAACATATCCCTGAGATAAAAGTGAATGTTCTATGGACATTCGAATATTTTTTCTGGAACATGAAAAATATATGTACAAGCATTATTATTATTTTCAATGCCTTGGGCATGGTGAACACACAATCAATAAAATACAGTTTAAAAACTTAATTGAGAAATAATAAATACGACGAATAAACGTGGTGAATCACCTGATGCATAAAAGGTTAACAACGCGCGAGGACTCGTCTAACATAACCTAACACAAATTATAAACTAGAAGAGGTGGAAATAATATATCAAGTCGAACTATATTTACAATTCCTATTATGAATATAATACTCTCGTACGTACACGCGTCAATTTGTAAAATAATTTTCCTGGTTTATTCTTAAAACACGTGCGGCGACAAACTTTCGTGCGCGGGATTGAGTGAGAATGAAGCCTTTATTCGCACGGTAACAGCACTGCACTTCCGCTGGTTGCTTTCTTCGCTGAAAAGTCACGTGAGCAGATATCCTCTTGGATTGGCCGTCGATCGCAGCGCAACTCATATTCTGGCGCGAATTTTGAAACGTAAAACAGCGAAAGCTTTCTGTAATACGTTCTCAAAATAGATAAATAGCTCTGTATACCTTCTATCTTATATTATTCATCGTACTTATTCATATATATAATAATTTTATCAATTTTTTTTACTCGTTTTTCAACTAAATTATTAATTGATTAAAAATGTACCTACATAATTTTTTCCAACCCAATTGAACGTAGTTATTCGATAATTATTATATATACTGTTTATAGTGAACGAATATGCTTCAGAAATCACACTTCTATGCAAGTCCGTGAGCTGTGGGGGTATCAGAATCTTCAATTACGGATTCGAACATTTGAAAACATACGGGGAATATATAACGACGAATATCCCGGAATGTTCTAAAAACGCATATACATATAATATTCATGATATGCTCGTAAATGAATATCCTTCCGGGTATGTACATAAAATATCGTTTTCACATGCACGATATTTTTTTCACATTGTGCACTTATTTTGTACATACGGTGAATATCTAATGCTGTGTGGGTGGGATCGGTGAACATTTAGCCGTGAACTGCATGGCTTTCGCACCACCTACTGAGTGGTTTCCTATTGGCAATACAACTGAAACTCAGTAAAATATAGCCACATGTATCGGGCAGATTTTTCGTAGTTTCCCCGTGCCCTCGTGTTAATGTAATACACTCGGAGACAGAGGGTCCACGGAATGGAATGGAAAGTTCAATAAAAAGTGAAGGGACATCATAACCCGAAAAGAATATACGATATGGAATAACAGGATTTAAAAAAAAAATTAATGAAGATGCGCACATCAGCGAGGAGCGAAATATTGAATGAACGACCATATCAAGCACTTTGCAATTCGAATTTTTATACCTCAGATTAGTCAACATTGAGAAAACTTACGATTTCTAATTTATTCGTAATTTTCCAAATCATCATTTTTCCGGAAGATAATTTTGCTTACTCATTATCATCTACAAATGCGAGTGCTGCGAAATCGTATGTAACCAAATGGGCATGTTTACATCTCTCTTCTAAACTTCACTAGCCAATAAAATCTCTACCGGAATTCAGACTCTCCGAACAAGCCTACCAAATTATAAGCCTATCACAAAACAAGCCAAAAACATCTCTACCGGAATGAGGCTTTCGGTTACATCTCTACCAAAAATCATCACTACCAGAGAATAACTCTCCGGCGTGGCTAATGGTAAGTCCACTTTTGGATAAAACAGTAAGCTATTGGTATTAATAGACCGGGAGCCGATAACACTTTCTCCATGTCTCATTAATTCAGGCTCAAAACTACCTTAGATTCCATAAAACTGTGTCCTGCATCACAAAAATCGCATCGCCGAACAAAATCAGTGGACCAAAAATGCTGAACCGGCGAAATCACATACAAAAATATATCTATATATAATTTGTATATATAGATATATATTTGTGGCAGGCTTATATAGATATTATATTTATGCCTGGCTCAGCGATTCGATGTGTTAGTCAGCGTGCAGCTGAGCTGTCACCGCTCCAAATATTGGCCTCGGCCAATGCTGCTTAACTCGGTGATCGCTAGAGCCATGCACTGATCGCGTACCAATCGTTGTCGGTTCCCATAAATATTTGTATAAGCATAGGGTGACTGAACCAGTGAATGAACGCATAAGCCTTTTTTCTATTTCGATAAAGCCGTATAATTTAACTTATTACGAATTTCTTTATGAGCTAATTAGATCTTATGGAGCAATGTTCACAGAATATAAAAAAAAATATTCGAAGTGCCCTGTTCGCAAGGATTTTGTAAAGAAAAATTATAATGAACGAAATTACCAATTTCCCAGTGAATGAACAAAAATTCCAATGAATGAACTCTTATCTTTCCAGTGAATGAACGTACAATGGAACCAGAGATGCGTACGCATACTCGTGCGTTTTGAGGTTATGAAAAGCCTTTTCAACGCTCGTTCAATCACTGGAAATAGGTTAAAAAGCTGGACCAGTGAATAAACGGCCATATATCGCAAACAATATTGGGTTTTTGACCAAAAATTCATTAATATAATTGAAGCTTAGCAATGTATAACGTTGAAAAAATTATTGCATATCTTTTCAAAAGATTTATCGAGGTGATATGGAATATTCTGGTATTCGATGCACAGTCAGATGGTTATAACAACATGGCTGTCTCTTATGAATATGCGCCCCAAGTACGAAAAAAAATCCATAGCATCGCAAATCTTTCACAGCGTCAAATAATATCACTACTAGATGTTTTCTCAGAATTTTCACTTCATTATGAATACAAAATTCTTCATAATAATAGAATCATATCTCTGCCGTTTAATTAAAATACTAAGCCTGTTCATTCACTGGTAGGTGTTCATTCACTGGTTCAGTCACCCTAGGTAAGTATACAGTTTATAACTGTGTGCAACATTTTGGTATTCAATCGCATATGCATGAGCGACATAGATTAGAGACTTGGTGCATATATGTTCGTTCTCTCTACTCGCACATGTATTTTTATTTTCGGTAACTGAAGACCCTCCGGCAAATCTTTTTATCACTCTCGTTCCTTCTTCCGACGAGAAGAGACAGATAGACGGACAGACGGAGAGATGGATGGAGAACGAGAGGAGCCGATGAGAGCTCGGGAGCTGACGATGTTCAGAGGCGGAGAAGAGAGATCTGAGCGAGGGCATGGACCGAATAGCTTGATTCAACAATACACTATGTGGCAGAAATACCATGCAGGTGGAAAGCAACAGCATAGGTACGATGTATATTTTGTGTATACATATATTTTGTATAAAGTCGCGACCGGCTAACGTGGTCGCACCACAGGATCACGGAGAGCGGTAGCAGCGTTGATCTAATTAAGCTCCCGGGTTTTTTGTTTTAAGTAGCGTTAACGAGCATTTATTTTAAAATCCTACGTGGACTAATTGACCGCAAAAGGTCCAAAGTCCGTGCGTTACAGTTGGAATGAAATCGTCGTCGTCGTCGTCGTCGTCGTCGTCGTCGTTGCTCACAGATGAACGCGCTTCGAGAACAAAAATAAATAAGCTACGTCTCGATGAGGACAGATATATATATATATATATAATTAAGTACGAAGCTTGACGTGAAAATTTCCACAGTTCGAGTGAAATTGCCGTACAGAGACTGGCGTCGAATATGTGCAAACGTTTATCCAATAATATCCTCCTGGTCTCGTCTGGTGAAACGAAAAAAAAAAAAAAAAAAAAAACCTACGAACGCCTAGTAAAAGTACTTCATTGAATTACTCAAGGGTTTGAGTGTACCGTTCTGTGTTTCTGTTCGATCGAGAACGTTCCAATGTCGAAACTTAATTACGAATTTGAAGAATTTTACGGAACGACGGCGAGCTAACCTCAAAACAGGTAAAACAATAATATGGAAATTTGACGAATTTAAATTTTGCTGCTGTATTACGAAACCTCATATTATACAAATCGATAAAAGAGAAAACCGTAAAAAATATTTTACTCACGTATCCATAACGACTTTAATTAAATTCATCGAGTCTCGAGAGTGTCAGAGCTTCCTCTCGCTATCATTTCCTCAATGGCAATATTCTCTTCGTGAGACTCTTTCCTGAATTCTCTGCGCCTTTTTTCTTTTATTAACATCACACCAGAAACTTTGTCGAAAAGTGAATAAAAGAAATTATAGCTTGCTATAAATTATGCGTTTCGAGAAGAGCCCTCGCGATATTTATGGAGCGATAAAAAAAAAGTCCTTTTGCAAATTCGCGAAATGGAATTGAGAGAGGAGAATGAAAATTATGTTGGGGAATAAGGATGATAGGATTGGAATCTGACGGTCGATATTTTTTTGCTTATTTGTTTCAGCAAAAAAGTTTCCTCGCAGTTTTATGAGTGTGTATATATTTGTGAATTTGAGATTATCGCGTTTGATGATTTGATATTGAAAGAAACAAACGCATTTTTTAATCAACAATTCTAAATGAAAATTTTATAGAAGATGTATATATTGCAAAAAACCATCAAAATAATTCATGCACGTCCAACATTGTATCATGGATATGTATTCGCGCACGCAGTTTTCATCCAATCACTTAAGAAAATGAGCTTTATGCCTCTGTTTCCTTTCCCATACGCACTCTCCTATACATGTATACGCATTTGCGTTATATTTCGCACATGCAAACGGATCATAATGTCGGTACAGGACGCGCCGGATATCCCTTATCACACGCATATATAGACAAATATACACAGATCCTGGCAAAGTTGTATAAACCGTAGTTTATCGTATTACTTTAATATCACGAGTCCCAACAGACATGCACTCCCCGTATACATGTATACCAGCAATAACATGGATAACAAAGTATGGTAGACGCTGTATAGCCCGTGATATTAGATTTTTCGGGAGTGAGCACCGGGCATATAAACGGGACGAAAAGTCGTTCCAGAGTGAAAAAGGTAAAGTGGGTGTATGAGGAAGAGGGACACGCGAGATGATGTTGGGTACTGAAGTAAAAGTGATAACTTTATTCGAGATATTCTCTTGAATGTGACGACGTCTTCGATCAACGTTTGTACCTCGTCGAACCTTCGGACACATTGCTGTAACTTTGTGATTCGTTTCCTATAAGATTAATTATTACATACTCACAAAATGTAACATTCGCAAATTTCTTTTGTAATTTTTACAAAATAAACCATCGCGTTGGAATAAAACAAAAAAAAATCGCCCTGAGCACTGAAACCACGGAAAGACAGAAAAGTTCGTTCGAGTAAACAACGACTCTGGCATGAGTCGCTGTAAAGCATTCTGAAGTTCAAGGTACCTCACACTGTAAAAAATCAGGGGTGTCAATTTGGTGCGGTGTTAGTGGTTAAAATCTGTGGTGTTATCGGCAGCACCGTTCTGATATCATGGTTGACCTCGTACACTGTATATCGGTGTTAAGCGATTTTTCATTAAAATTTAACACTAAACCCAGTGTTTCACCACATCGCGCACAATTTTGTCATGAAAGTACACCGTTTATCTTCTGATACGACACCACTCTAATGTCGTGATTAGTTAAATCCGGTTTAAATATGTGCTTCGAAGGCGCAGTTGAACTCACCGACTGAGTGCTATTTCAATTAAAATTATAATTCATTTCGGCAAACAACTTTGGAGATATACAGACATAAATAATGAACCCGGAATATTTATTAACGGCATGTTAACGCCGTTCTGAGCGAATATCTCCCGAGTGGTGGTGTTAGCTAGAAACGAATTTGCGTTGCACTTGTTCGATGGTAATTTTTCACACATGACGGTGTTGCGCATATACTGAAATATACGACTTAATGTGTGAAATTTAATCGCCCAAAATAATCATACATAAATTCGTTTGGAGTCATAGGATACACCGAATGGTGTATGAGAACTCGTATACTAATATCATTTAAATACAAGCAACTCATAAGGAAGCAATAGCGTAGTGGTAGAGTGTCGGTCGTTAGGTAGGTCGTTAGGTAGGTCTCAGGTAAAATCTCAGGTAGGCTCAAAATTAATTTCGACGGAAAAACGTCCGCGCTTCGAAGCCGGAAACACTCGTGAAAAAAAAAAATTTCCAAATTTTTAATTTTTTTTTTTAATGGTTATTTAAGGGTCGAAAGTGCTGAATTCGTCGATTGGAGGATAGTGGGTTCAAATCCCGGTCAACGACTTATTTTTTTTTTTTTTAATTTACAGGATTTTCAAAAATAATGGGACAACTGTTTTAAATTCATTCATCGATCATTCCTAATTGCTAATTTATAAATAATAAACAATATTTATTATGCCAATTTGACCCGCGTTTTTCATTTGGCTCCATTGACACGATAAATGCGTACAAAAATAACGCACTTAAAGTGTGTTATCATAACACACTGTAAAGTGTTAGAATCCACTGTAGAATCCATCCTGGTGTCAAATCGGATGCACCGCAGTCTGGTGTCAAATATCAATACTTAACACCGGACAATCAACACCAACAGGTCACACAGAGCGGGGTGGACCACTATAGAATTCGTGAGCGGTGTTGAATTAGTGTTGAATTTAACACCACATTTTTTACAGTGCAGGAATATGTACAATCAGTTTGACCGAGCCAACAGTCTCTATAAGTCGGATATGGCCACCCGAATAAGAAAGTAGAAAGCAAAAACGTTTACACGTGCCCCGCGTGTATTGAAACAAGGAACTAGAAACATTTAGAGGGGCTATACCGTGTAATTTTTCACATATTATCATTCATCTTCTCGTTTCTCCATACTCATAATTTCCTAGCGTCAATCCAACCGTAAATCATTGTGATCTCGTTGTAACTGCCAATCAACTTCATTTTTTTTTTGTTCACGGCGCTACCGAGATCGTCGATCCCGTTCCCCATATAGTTTTAATGAACTATCTAACGCTTGTTGTATCAACGTCCGTGACAGCGTCCTGACGTTAAATAATAAAAACGATATAATATTACTGTCGTATTTTCTAATCACCCGCTGGACCATACGCGATCTCATTTCGCCTCGCGGTTGCTTTGAATTCATCGCGATCTGTACTTTCGATTACTGCTGGCTGTCGTCGCCAGACTGTGCTTGTATTTTTTTTTCTTTTTTTTTACGATTACTTCGCTATTATCGATGCTTCGACGCACTAGGTATGGAAGATCGACTATTGCGAGGATCGCGGGTGCGACTTCTTTCGTTCGGCAATGCGTCAACCACGTCAGATCCTTTTGAAGATGTTGCAACGAAGACTGTGACTCGCGAGTCGTAGAAGTCGTATAAAAGGAACCGGTTTATTGATGTTAGTGCTCTGGGAAGACACGAGAAAGTGAGAGAGAGGGAGAGAGAGAGAGAGTACGGAACTTCGACGAACGGGCTCTTCCATCAGTCAATCGACATTGACATTGTCATTAAATTATTTCTAATCGGTTTTTCAAGCTTTTGAATTTTTATTTCTCTCGGTTGTATCGTAACCACAACATTAAATCATTCAAATAATTACACACGGAACGAAGTTTTTTTTTTCAGAGATCACAACCTTTTTTTACTCGTAGGAATTCCAATAATCTTCACTAAAATCGTAAATTCCACGAGTCTATATTTATACATATATGCACACATATATATATCCATATATATATATTGTATGTGTACATACCATACACGAGGTTCAGCATGTAACGATTAGTCGACTTTAGTGTTTTGCTGAAATCACTCCGGATACGGGAACTGACCACCGGGTTTACCAGTTTACCGATTCTCCCGTCACGACATGCGACAGTCGACTGCGAGAGTCTCCGAGTATCTCTCAGTCTTGCAATCTTTTTCTTCAGCGATGTTTACTCTTCCCGTTGTTCTTCCTGCCTATCGCCCAGACCACTTCAATCCATCCTCTTTTTATACATACACATCAGCATTCAGTTCAGATCACGTGTCCGATCTCTTGCCATTCGGCTTCTCGTTATTCTTCTTCTCGGCTTCGCATCTCATCACATTTTTATCCTCTCTCATGTTCGAGTTTCTTTTCTTCGTCATCGTGTTCATGCGTTCCGTTTTTTTTTATATATTTTATTTTGTTTTTATTTATTTTTTTTAATCTTCCATCGGCGTGACATGTTGACTCGCGGACAGTGCCCAAAACGGCAAGGACCACCTTCTTACTGCGCGTTGGAGCAAACGGACCGAATACCAGGCAGTCGAGTGGTATATATGAAGGACTCGAAGAGAAGATGATGACGCGAATGATGAGAAGAAATGGGAAGAGCTTGAGGTGGCTGTACGATGGATGAAGAATCCTGCACGTAACCTGGCTGTTATTTTTATTTTTCCCTCGTCGCCATCTTCTTCCAACCTTTTGCAGGGAGTGCCTTCGCACGCTCTGGATTCCCAGAAACTTTGTGTTTTGCCTAAGTTCATGGAGCGAAAAAAGGCCTCGTGAGTTGCACGCCAGGTGGTAGTCCCGTGGTGATCGTTTCACGTTTGCGGCACGAGACTTCCAGTCGCGCATCCCAGACACTCCACATCCACGCGTTTTGTTATGTATGCACTCCACATACTGGGAATGCATGCACTTCGCGTTGGCAAGCCCCCGTTCGTACGTCTGTCGTTAGCGTAAAACTGGAAACTTCTTTTCAGATGATCATGGCTAGCAGTCTCTCTTTCGCAAGAATGTGCACCTGATCCCGAGATAACAAACTTCATTACCTAAGACAACAAGCAGAGCAGAGCAGATTTCACGAGCAGATTGTCCGAGATGATGAAGAGACTCTTCGTGCGTTTGTTCAGATTCAAAACAAAAAAAAAACAAAAAAACTGGCGGGATGCACTCTGTGCGCGTGACGGTCGCCTGATCTTGTCATTAGAATCGTTGTGGAAAAAGAAGTTTGCCGGATAAATCCACTATTGGGTATTGAGAGGAAAAAGAACGTTTCCTGAACTCGAGAAGGAACGTGACGCCCTTTACTGGAAGGTCAAGCAATCGGGAATATGGAATAAGAGGATCGGCAATGCGGAAGCTAGAGCAGATGTTCATTTTATTTGCCGTAACTCGTGAATCTTTTATTTTTACATCAACTCGGGTGTCGAGAAAAATATTTTAGACTACAACTGGGAGTCAATCATAAAATTTCAATTACCAGGTTATGAAAATATCTAGTAGGTATATTGACAGAGGAAAAAGTGATTAACGATTTTTCTCGTTCACCAAGTGTTTAACCAGATGGGAAAACAGATTTTCACGGATGAAACACGGTCAATGAAAATTCATAGTAAATTTTAACCTCATTCGAAGAAAGTCACAGGTCCATAATGAACCGTTTTTACGGAATGGATACCCCCCCCCCCCCCTCCCCTGCTTTCCTGCACAAGCCGATTATTATCTATTCTCCGAGACCCGAATGTAGGAACAACATCAACAGGAAGCGTCCATGATGTGCAGCGCATAAATTCAACAGAGATCCTGCAATGAGAAGTTGTTCTCTTGGTACTGTAATATTGACCTGGCTATAGTAGAGCTTGAGGTTTCGGAGTAAATTCGTGCCCTATGTGGGAGTCTCTCGTTTACTTTCATCGCGAAACATATCCCAGCAAAGTGCCAGCCACCTGCACCAGGTAACTAGGCACGATGAACGCGAGGTTCAAAAATAAACGGCTAAATATTATGGTTGAATCTGTAGAGTAAATAGTGGGAATTAATTAACGGTTGCGGCAGAGAAAGGAGACAAAGGGTGTGGGTTTGGCTCGGTTGGTGTGCACGTGTGTGAGAATACTCCATGGCCTTGCTTCTCGCCGCAATCCGGTGTATGTATGTTCCAGCGTCTGTATATTCTATACGTACTATGTGGATCGTAAGGTTGGGAAAGACGTAATAACAGAAGCGCTGGACGTTGCGGAGGAAGACCGGGCCGGTAACCACGGTGGAACTCTATCGCATATACGTTAAGGCCAAGCATTGAAAGTGCAACTGAGATGGAAGATGAAAACGCGCTTTGGAGTTTCTAACGTCTAGAGTGGCTGCTGCGCTCTCTCGCTTAGCCACAGAAGGGACTAATTGATATCCTGGAGTCTCCTGAAGCGGCCAATTACAATGGCAAAGAGAAAGATGAACAGAGAGAGAGAGAGAGAGAGAGAGAGAGAGAACAGAAAGGCTTCAAGCAGAGTGCTCGGGTGGTCTTGCCTTCTGCTTCTATCGCTCTCGGTGCTCTTGGACTCGCTCGGTCGATGATCGTCTCGAGGAGTTTACCTCGATGCCTCGGAAATAGCCGAAAGCCCGGTGAAATGGACGAAATTACCACTCGTCCGGCACCTCAACGTTGTATAGCGTAATCTAACTTGGCCGGTTCGAAGTATTTTCAAAGTTGCTCATCGTCTCCAGAAATGGTTGACTATATTCTGAATAATATGCCATTGATACAATGAGTAGCCAGTGATCTTAAAACAGCCGGCATGTCCCTCATTCCCGGGAATGAACAATATGTGACCGTCATTTGGGCACATTTACAACTCTACCCGTAACTTCACTACCCAATAACCGCTCTACCAGAATTTAATGATTCCAAACGAGCCTGCAAAACTACGAGGCTACCACAGAACAAGTCTGCCAGACACGAGCAGCGCCTTACATCTCTACTCAATAACATCTCCACTCCATTACAGGTCTATCGGCGTCACTGATGGCAAGTTTCCCGCAGATTACTGTGAAATAACACAGAGAGTAATTCTTCGTCAACATACCGTAAGCTACGCCGAAGGGTTGCTATCTGGTACAGATGTTATTGGGTAGAAACGTTAGGCACTGCTCATATCTGGTAAAGTTGCTCTTCGATATGGTTGTAAATTTTTAGGCTTTTTCGGAGAGACTAAATTCTGATACAGATGGTATCGAGTAGGGTTGTTATCGAGTAGTAAAATTTCAGGTAGAGTTGTAAATATATCGTCATTCGTCCGTCATGTAACGTCAAGTTTATTGAAATCCAATTTCTACGTAAAATAACCGTAACATTTATCTTAAGCCTTCGGACATGGCAAACAAATTTCACGTGATGCCTCATTTTCTCACTACAACGCTGCATATACTTATGTAACTTAATTTCAGAAAAAAAAATCCATGTCAGCTCGGCAACATCAAAGACAGAGCGAAGGCTCGGAAAATCGCGGAATAAATTCCCGTGTAAAATGCTTGCTATCACCACTTGCATCATTAAACTTATTCATATATAAATAGGGTACAAAATATGCTTTAGATTCGAAGGCGGATTCTATAATGACATCGTACATCAATAATAAACATGGGGTCATCGAATGCTGGAAGGAAATATTTCCGTGATCCTCCGGGTGCCTAGCGATTATTAAATTACGTGAAAATCACATTAATTTATAAACCGGCACTTGTCATATAGCAAAGCATCAACGAAGATTGTTTATAACCGAAGGGACAATCAATGTTCATTTCGGTACTGGGCCTTTTCGTCGCTACGAAGCGGCTGTCATCGCTGGCATGAGAAAGAGAATATTAAACAATGCGCATCCACGTAAAATGCATTGAGTTTCGCGTACGTTAGGGCTAGCAAAAAAAAGCAAGTAAGAATTTGGGCGGGTGAAAGTGCGATAGACAGTGGAAAGGGCAGACAAAGCGAAAAATTAGTCCGCACATGAGTATATTTATGAATGTATAGTATTGCAATGTTCAAAGCAAAATATATATACATGTCTGATAAAATAAAAAGAATTCGCAGAACATCCCCAGTTAGAACGAGAGGGAGGGAGAATCACAACGTCCTCACGGTGTGCCACAGAGGGCGTGGGTGTTCCTTTATTGAACTAATTTTATATCCCCACATCTGCGTCACCTTCTCTATTTCTCTCTCTCTCTCTCTCTCTCTCTCTCTCTCTCTCTCTCTCTCTCTCTCTCTCTCTCTCCCTTTCTCTCTATGTACCGCAGACACAACCCACAGCAGTATCTGCTCTTTCTCTATTATCTTCCTCTCACTCGCAACTGATGAAGCCGCTTCTCTCTTTCACCCCTGCCACGGAAGTTCCGTCATCGTCTCTCCTTTTCTTTTCCCTTCCGCCCTTCACTCTTACAACTTGCCCCATTACGTCTACGCAAATATAACCAGTTAGAGACCCTGTATCCTCGCGCCCTTGGGAAGAAGATAACGAACGAAAGATGAGGTTCGCGTCTCCTGATCTGCCTGCGCCACCCAACTATATCGCACTTCGTACTACACAATCACCTCTCAGCCGCCACCGTCATCATTTCCCGATGCCGATTCACGAGCGACTATGTCGCGTCAGAACGCGCACACTCGGATGGAGGTTATTTTTTCGACGCGTGACGCCACGCGATCTCCGGGCACTGTCGCTCGCGAGCGCACGGCAAAGCTCGCAATCAGCTGCAGAGACAGTACTGGAGTAAAGAGAAGAAGAAAGAAACCCCTTTAAAAAAAAGCTTCTTTTTGATATTCTTGACGATTTCATCGAGACGCACCCGATAGATATGTATGAGACATTCAATACCGAAACGAGCGGTTCATATCATTCACCCTCTGAGGATATGGTCCACTATTTTTTATATTGTAATAATGTACTTTTTTTTAATTTGAAAAAGTGGTCAATTTTCTTTTAAGAGCTCTCACGCCTGTCTCAAAATGTTTAATAATTTTTTTCAGATATTTCAATAAAATCATTCGACTAATCGTGTTACCCAGATTTTTGGTAATGAAAAGTCAGAGTCGGATTTGAAAAATCTGGAAAAAAATTATCACAAAATATCTGTCGGATGACACCATTTCGAAACTACCTCTCGTGTAGTACAGCTCAGCGTTCACTCCTGAACTTTTCAAGTATTCCTCGTATGAAAAAATGAAATTCACAAAGCGACGGCAAAATTTCGTTTTACGTGCAGTTGGGAAAACAGCAATTGGGCAAACAGCAGTTGGGCAAAAAAAATTTCATCAAATTCCAAAGGGTAGAAGTCATGGATCTCTCGATTTGGCCTGAAATGCACTGTATATATGTGTTATTGTGCATCGGAAAAATAAAGTTCCCTCGGGTGTTATAACGACGAGTGCTCCGATTTCGTATAACACCGAGCGAGAAGAATCAATAGCTCAAACGAGACTATCGAATATACCGAATGTGAAATTCATACACGCGATTCGTCGTGCAATTTTTTTTTTCCCCACCACATCTCTATTGGTAACGAGACAGTTCTCGGAATTTGTACGCCAGTGAAAGCGAAAGATTAATTAGTCGCTGTATTGAAAATGCGCTGGTATAAATGTGCTATATTCAATATAAAACGTACACAGAGAGCAGGGAGTGATAGTCGAGCAAGAGCTTGTATATATAGAGCTGTTCTCGTTTGTATGTTATAGCGTCGCAGTGACACTGGATGTCGATGAGAGATCGCGGAGAATTTAATAGTGAAAGCGGAGCTCACGAGTACAAAGTTCGATACACGGTGTATCTGATACTAAGGTCAAGTAGTTATGTGGATGATACAAATGCGTATCGTTCACACTGGAGAACAAAAGTTGAGGGGTTATACTTAGTCAGGAGGTCGAAAAAGCGTATTTTTGGGAATTCTTTTTTTTTCATAAAATTACAATAAAATAAAAATTTGAACGAAAGTTTTTTTATTTTTAAGAACATTCGATAATTTTTTCGTTTAAAAATATTCATTGATAAGGAAGTTACGGTCACAATGTCCCGGAAGCACATTTTCAAAATCAGTGAGCACGATGTCTAAAAAATTACCGCATCAATCTTTCTGATTTTTTTTTACTTTTTTAGATATAACAATTTTAGATATAACAATAATAAATAATTTTGGTAAAATTTCATGGATATATTGTACTTTGGAATGCCCATACTGAATAATTTTTTTGGTCTCGAAAAAATTATTCAGTATGGGCATTCCAAAGTACAATATATCCATGAAATTTTACCAAAATTTCGTCCCCCCACTATTGTTGGTTCTCGAGATAATGATTAATAAATTCTCAATTTTGTGAAAATCATAACTTCGTAACGGCTGATCGGATTTTAAAGACTAAAAAACGAATCTTTTTTATTTTTTTTGCCCTTTTTGAAAAAAAATATGCCGTCATTGGAGAAAAGTTCATTAGACAGTTTTCGGGGAAATTTTTCAATTTTTTTTTTTTCACGAAAGGGCCAATCGGAATTCTACTCAGTATTTTTTTTCTGATAGAGGGAGGCAATACACAACTCCGCAGGATTTTTTCAAAATGGAAGAAGGCATCAGGGAAGAGGGAAAAATTGTTTTTTATTAATTTACTCCGAAAAATGTCTAATGAGCTTTTATCCGATGATGACATATTTTTTTTCAAATAGAGCAAAAAAAATCAAAAAGATTCTTTTTTTAATCGTTTAAATCCGACCAGTAGTTACGAAGTTATGATTTTTACAAAATTGAGACTTCATTAATCATTATCTCGAGAACCAACAATAGTGGGGGGATGAAATTTTGGTAAAATTTCATGGATATATTGTCCTTTGAAATGCCCATACTGAATAATTTTTTCGAGACAATAAAAAAAACGGGGTGGCTGAGTTGACGTGGAATGCGACATATATTACAAATATGTCTCAATTGCCGATATACTATATGATCGATCGCCTGCTTATAATGGCTCCCGTATCAACCCAATTGATTCACTATCCAGTGTAGTGTATGGATAATCGAGAATATCGTATTTCAAGAGTCATGATAAGATGCCTCTGTTCTATGATCGGAAGCGATAATTTCCCGTCTGATCATTATGAGAAACCGTTTCTCGGTTCAATTTGCATCGTTTGATTATCCGAACGAATGAGCACGAAGGAATAATATAGAATCGCGATATTCAGCGTCTGTATGCATAGTGCGTTATCGCAGTCAATGTTTTTGAAGGATCCCTGACTCTCCTCCCGTCCAAATACGCTCGGCCGGTGAAATAACGGCTAATAGTAGTAAAATATTTGCACTCGGTGGTCCGAACGAATTCGACGAAACGTCTGAGGGATAAGGATGAATCTATTCTACACGTATCCATATACGTATGCATGGATATTCATCCTTCGGACTCTCGAGTCCTCGAGGTCTTGTTTGGCCGCTGCAGTCCGATTTCTTGCTCAGTTGTCAGTCGATTCGCATGTGGTATTAGTACACGTTTCAGCTATATATACAAGGTGTCCCATTTAAAAAAATACACTCAAATATATCGAAAACTAAGCATTAAATTGAAAAATATTTCGGGCAAAAGTTGTTATATATGAAGGGTGATATTAGATGATCTTCCCAGTTTTTTATTCCGGGACCTCTGCTGGGCCCATTGAGGCCTAACTTTCGTTTTTCAAATGGAACCTCCTATTTTTTATTGTATTTTATTTACTCTCATTGAAAAGTGAGCAAGTTTTACTCCTAGTCATTATTTGGTTTTCGTTTTCGAACAGGCCCAAAACGTTAATCGAAGTTTTCTCGTGAAAAAAAGTGGCAATACGTCAATCTTTGCGGAGAATTTAAAAATAAAAACGAATTCTACGAAGAACTAAATAAATTGTTCAACATTGAGAAGTGTTTAGGCGCTTGTTTGCATTGTTTTTTAAGCAAAACAAAAGTCGATCGTAGAATTTGTGTTCACACTCAGGTCAAAATAATAATCTATCAGCATATTACTGTTGACCTGATGCCAGCGTAAACAAACTTTCCAACATCTCAATTCGAAACACCTCCCCGCGGTGTACATCGGGTAACGCTGATGCTGGCGGTTCTTAAACGCCTAGCAATGCTTAATAAAAAAAACAATGCAAACAAGCGCCTCAACGCTCTTCAATGTTGAATAATTCTGTTCATCGTAGAACTCTTTTTAATTTTTAAATCCTTCGCAAAGATTGACGAATTGCCACTCTTTTCACGAGAAAACTTCGAATAACATTTTGGGCCTGTTCGAAGACGAAAACCAAAAAACTACTATGACTAAAACCTACTCACTTTTAAATGAGAATTGAGAAAATGCAATAAAAAAATAGGACGTTTCATTAAAAAAAAAATTGGGCCTCAATGGGCCCAGCAGTGGCCCCAGGCCCAGTAATTGAAATGCTCATCTGATGCCCCCCTTCATATGCAACAACTTTTGTTCAGAATATTTTTCAATTTAATGCTTAGTTTTCAATATATTTAAGCATACTTTTTAAAATAGGGACACACCTTGTATTATATAGCACTGGCATTTATGTGAAAATCTACCATGAACGGATATATAGTATTCTCCTCTTGCTCTTCCTCTTTCGAGCACGAGAAGATTGTGGCTGCACCGACATTCGGACGAAGCCGACTGGTGGGACGGGAATGTGCGATCCCACTGAGGCCTGTTACACGGTCAGCTAACAACCCCTTAGCTGCTCCCCGGAGGGATGCCAAACGAGTGGCACGTCGAGATAGCTCCAAAGCTTCCACGCAAAAAGAGAGTGCCGGTTCCGTCTCGGGCCCGCGGTAACGACTGTTTGTTCATTCCAATTTTTCGAGACCAATAGGTATACCGCAAACGCGACCAGACATATACGCAGATTTCGTGAAATAATTATGGAAAATATTGAGGCAACCCGGTTTCTAAAAATACATAAATTATAACACAGCGAATGTTACAAAAAATTATAATCCTCAAATAAGTTAGGCAGGATCGGTTTTGGCTGGTACTGGCATGGATGACCCGTCAGTCGTGCACTGGATTGCATGTTGACTCTACCAAGCGTGAGGCAATTTGTCTCACAATACAATTGAGACTCAGTGAAATGTCTAGTCACTGGTATCGATCAGGTTCTTAGCAATTTCCCTGTGCCTACATGCAAATGCGATACAGTAGTGTATTAGGCAAGAATGGCCGTAGACAACGCTCTGGGGAGGTGTCAAGGAACGGAATGCAATATCATTTGCCGAAAGTTCGACAGCGGATAATGGAGCGTTGTTAATTTTTTAACGGCGAATATTGAAAGACTCAAGTATATATGGTTTGGATATTCTCTGCTTATTGAAACACGCCATAGCATATTGACGCCAAGCAATTGAAAAAAAAAAAAAATTTCGTAGCTGTCGCACTCTATGCCGTAAGTTATTGGCCAAATATCATCAATCGACAGAGTGAGTGCGCCATGTTTCTTTTCCAACTTTGGCTGTCAGAGAGCGTATTTGAAAAAATAATACGAGCAATGAAACAGCTCTGCCTCTTTCCATTGCTCTTTATCTCTCTCTCTCTCTCTCTCTCTCTCTCTCTCTTTTTATGAGTCTTCAAGTAGTGGAGGTCGGATCATTAAGAAAATTGGCTCAAATTAAAAGACGATACCGCATGTATGCGGTCGATAATATAGTCATACCAAGCCAATACGGTTATTGGCCCTTTAAATCGACAATACGTCGATATTCACAGTCGTTGGCACATAAATCTATCTCTGCCGTTCCAACGTGGTTAACGGGCATCTCATTGGAGAGCAACGGATAGCTGGTTAGCGTCCGACGATTGTATTGTCTAGTCTAAGGTCTGTCGGGGATTCCAATATTGTATACGTGTAATTTGGCTGTCAAAACGAGAAACAGGTAAAGAGAGAGAGAGAGAGAGAGAGAGAAACCTATAGACTGAAAGAGGGAGATGAGCAGACAAGCCAGGCGGGAGAGAACCTAAGGCAAAGTACCGTATCATTATCCTCGGTTGGACGGATCTGGTAATGCGCAAACACTCGGTTGCTTCCCACGCTTACATGTTGCATGTTCGGCTGCTTACTGTGGCTCAACTGCTACGTTTCCTAGTCACTTCTATCTATGAACTATATGTTAGATTTGTGCCTGTATAAGCGGCAGTCGCGTTTGCCAATCATGTGTGCTTGCTGCCACATATGCGTGCCTATAACCAGAGGCCGGTAGAAACGATCCGTTATAGAAACACAATATATAAACAGATATATACGTGTATATACGCTGCATTAATTTGATATTTTCGTTTCGATTGCACAAAGGACCAAAACTCAGTCTGCCTGTCTCGTGCACGTTCGATTGTTTCTTGTTCTCCTCGTAGCTTCACGTCCGCACAAATCCCAAAATGTGTTCGAAATATACGTTCTCTGATTCAACGAGATCCACTTCACTCTGTCATTTTATCAACGAACCAGAAATCTAAATTCGGTACCTTGAAAATTTCAAAAAATCATTTTTTTTGTATGTCCTCAAATTTTGTACTTTGAGCAATCGATAAAGCCATGTTGGAAACAAAAATTCCGAAAAATGACTAAGTTGCAGAAAGTTGAAGATAAATCTCTGACAGATCGAACTGTTCGTAATCCGTTAAACGTACGAGCCTGACGCGAATTTAACAGCAACGAGATTCAATGGCCCATCGTACGAAGGGAAATGACACAGGAGTCGTAGAGACAATAATTCGGTGAAAGTTCGTACGAAATCGATTTGTATGTAATCGTTTCACACTCGATCGTAATTTGGTGCAAGATTTTTACATTTATCCATCTCTTTTTCTCTTCCCTTTGAGGAGATAAAAAAAGAAATAGAGGAATATTAACCGATAATGCTTGCGTTTATGTTTCGTCGCGTGCCATTTTATAAATCACGCGACAGTCGTGATATGAAAGAAGATAAAAGAAAAAGTAAAGCAAAAAAAAGTGATCGAGTCACTTCTGTCGTAACACAGAATTAAAGAGTTTGTAGCGCAAGTGCAACAACGTTTTGACATTATATCTCATCGTTACGATCTATGGCCGCCGACGCGCAAAGTACTCGAGTGCATACAAATGGTCAGATCATTAATACAGGGTGATTAAGAAAAGGAGGTGCACTTGACGGTTTTCAGATGGTTCTAAGTGGGAATAATATCTTTGCCGCATTTTTTGGCACTTATAAACAAAAATGAGTGAGTAAATAAACAAAAAAATTGCCTATTAATGTTGATGCAACTCTACAGAGAAAAATTTGCTTTCATTTACCGAACTAATAATATAAAATATTGCCACTGGCATGAGATAAGACACGCTGAAATTCAAAACTATCGCGCTCTTTTGGTAATAAGTACTACTAATTTTTTTTCGTAAAAATAGACGAGGAGAAGCTCGTATAGAATTTACAATGTAAAAATGTTTTTTTTTTTATACAAAGCTGTTTTTAAAGAATTATCAACAATTTAGGTGTTCAAAAGTATTAAACTTTGTTTTTAAATAATTGATGTCAAAATCTCAAAGTATCCGGGTAAAAATATGTATCGTGGTAACGCTGGATCAGAACAAAGGATCATCAGAACAAAGGGCATCATCGAAGACGTTGACATGACCAAAGATTTTTTTTTAAATTCTTATTAGTGTTTCGATCGCCTACCTTTTTCACATTTTTACGTTCCTCCCATTTTTTTGTCATTTTGATTTCATTCCATAAGGCCCCCTCAGAGTGTTGACCGTAGCCACTCTTTCCCCTGATGCACCACTGTATCACAATTGCATGAGGGCACAGGGTAAGTACGGAAAACCTGGCTAAAACAAGTGGCTACATTTTACTGAGATTCAGTTGTATCATCATCGGGAACTCAGAAGAACTGAACGGTCACCCATCCGAGTAAATTACCAAACATACTATCCACGATACTATCGGAGGTACTATCGATATACTGCTATGATAGGTACTCTCCAAGATATTCGCTCATCCACTCATAATGGCGAGAATCCATTCCATTCAACCATCTCGCAATCTCGATCCCGAAAATCTCTCTCAATTCCCAATTCCGGAGGGCACTTCAATTGATCAACGTATCACCATTGTCTGATCCTTTTCATTGACGAGCGATTCCGCTTTTTGGAAATAAACAGCCGAGTAATTTTATTCAGTGCAACGTCTCGAATCACTCATCGTCACGCTGAAATACCAATCGTCAAGGTTGCAACGAAAGTGCAAGATCATAATAAGTATGTTGCTTCCTATTCTTTACACGGTAAATGTTTCACATACCTATATAAGAGAGTTGTTTTATGCGTCGGGAATAATAAATACACTTGTGATAAGAGGGTACGAAGTGACTATACGATAGAAATGATAGGGAACAAAACTCGTAGCCTTTACTCCTAATAGTTTTTATGATGCACGGCCTATTCTGAATTATCCTGTACATGTGTATAATAAGCATAAGTAACGATCTGTCAAATACGGCCCTGCACTCGGTTGTACTCTCTCGATTTCGATTCAGATTTATTCCTCACTAGCGTTCCCACCCTCGCTATTACCCAACCTATCCACGACACCCTCTTTCTCTTTTCTCTCTTCATAATGATTTTCGTATTGCCGTGTAGCGTGCGCTTAATCGCCGAGTCCAGCGTTGGCTTTCGTGTTCCACGACCATTTTGAACTGCTGGCGCGGCACTTGTTCCACACAACCCGCCGATGTTTCTAGCCATTCTGTGACCCTTCAACACTGCCGGTCTCGAAAACTCGCGGTGAACCAGCTCTCCTGATCTGTCTTACCGAAGGACTATATCATTATTGAAGTTTCGGCACGTCAAGTATAAGCGTAAAACACCGCTTGCAATTTTATGCGGTACGATTTTTCTCCTTATCGCGTCACTATCCCCGTTTTATTGCACATTATTATAATAACGGGTAATTCGTGCACTACACTTTATCCAGCGATTATTGCTCATAATAATGAGCAGCGGCAGTGGACATTTTTTTTTTCTTCCTACGACGCGTTTCGGATGTTCTGGAAAATTAAACTAAAATAAATTATTGAAAATGTGTATACGAGCTTAACTCATTTCGGCTACTGCATCGCATTTGCATGAGGGTACATGGAAACTGCAGAAAACCTTTTGCTAATGCACGCGGGAGGATATTTTACTAAT
This sequence comes from Rhorus exstirpatorius, assembly GCA_963564615.1. NCBI lineage: Eukaryota > Metazoa > Arthropoda > Insecta > Hymenoptera > Ichneumonidae > Rhorus > Rhorus exstirpatorius. The sequence continues at coordinate 29,947,598 of OY751314.1, read as the reverse complement.
TGCGAGTTTCAAGTGTATATTATGATCGGAAACCGCGCTCCACTCTCAGTGATGGATGTAAGAGCCTGACTAAGTGGTCACCCATTCCAGTACTGGCTCTGGTCTAATGTCATCGATAATCCGATTCGTTAGTTTTATTTCCCGATTGAAGCGAGTATATTTGATTCCGAGAAAGTTATTTTTTTTTTTCCTTTTCTATACGTTTCCTTTCGTTCATCCCTTGTAACAGTATACGGACTCTTCACGTGTATACCTCGAACAAAATTGAAGCATTCACGTCCTGTAGATGGTGGCTCGATAACGAAAGGGCACGATATGCTTCATGCATAAGCATAAACTGGACAATGTGTTCGGACTTTAGCTTTCCAATGTAATATACCCTCATTTAGCTTGCGGATATATATTTTCAAATGTCCGGACCAGCTTTATCCATCTCTTTCTCTCGCTGCTCCTATCACTGACCGCCGCGAGCAGACGTACGTAGCAGAGAAGAAGGGATTCGTTCGAGTGGTGCCAGTTACATGGTCCATTGGATGTATATCTTGCCCCTTTCGATAAATCCTTCTTGCTCTCTCGCCTATATACGAGGAAAAAAGCAATCGCACCAGGCCAAACGTACAGCATATCGTATCGGATTCGTAAGCAAGGTCTTGAACCTGTATATCTGTATGCGTTTGTACATAGGTAACCTGTGAGTTATACCTTATTTTCCTTCCCACCCTACCACATATCCCGATGGCATATGTGAAGTGCGCACGGTATAATAATGTTGATACGCGAGCCGGAGTAGAAAACTCGATGCGCACGTTGCCCTCCAATTTGGTCAAGTTCGCAAACGTTCCAGCTAACGACTTCGCGAAGAAAAAAAAGCCTTCCTCGCCCATCTTTTGCCTCCCTTATATTTTTCTCGTGTGATATATGCTTTCTCGAATTCAAATTTATCCATCAAAGAAAAATATAATGGTTTTGCGATATATACATCGGTATCAACTTTTATCGGTTCTGTCGTGTAATTGGGGCTGAATCTCGAAATAAAATGACCAAGTTCTGAAGAACAATACGGCATATCAGGCACCGCCGTTTGACATACCATGGCGTTTTCCTTGAATTCTATATCCGTCGACCTGTACTCTCATGAAGACTCCCAATCAACAAAAGTGGTTCTTGTTTCTTTTGTTCCAATTGTCGGTATGCGAACGTTCGAATTCTTCTGTACTTTTTTTCGAGGGTCTTATCTCATCAATATTGAGTTTCGGGGCGCGAGAGCGTCATTCTGAGCGATTGTTCTCCCTCGTATTCTATATTCATCGCTTTGTACCCGCATTAAGACCCCCAAGCAATAAAAATGTTTTCTGCTATTTTCCTCCAATCAAATTGACGAGCTATCCCCGTTTGGTTTCTTCTGCATTGCGGTTGGAGGGTCATCGCTTCATCATTGATTTCAATATTGCAAGGGTGTCAATTATTGCGCGTTTGTTTCTCTTCATTAGTGCTTTTTTTTTGTATACCAAGGCACCGATCTTAAGGTAGTCCTTGTACATTGGCATATATTGGAGAATTCTGTTAATTACAATTATTTAAATCCCGAAACACTTTTTTTAAGCCTGCAAAGTTTCAGATCATATGCTTCCGACTTTTTCATCAAGAAATTTAGATTTTAAAATCACCGATTCAGCATAGGATATACGAAAAAAGAATCAGCTTGCCACAGGGTCATTTGAAAAATGAGCCTACTGAAATTAAATACTGGAGAAATGATTCATTTGATAATCAATTTTTTCACAAAATTATGAGGTATTGATAGATTGCAGAAAAAAGTAGTCGCGGAAAGTTTGGCGAAGAAATTTCGAATCAATGATCAGCAGAACTTAGTCACTTTGCGATGTAACCGATCAGCTGACAACCCTCTAATTACGAATGTTACAGTAATTCATGCGAATTTTAAGTATTCATGAATATCAAATCATCTGCCCGTATTATCTCCGCACGTGACTAAATTATATTAATTATCATAATCATTTGAGTGCTGTGTAATCGGAAAATAAATTTATAATTAAACTTCCAACTAACACCTTTGAGGTTAGCTGAGGTAAAATATGCTATCCAACTATGCTATGAGTAAATATGCGATCCAACGGACCGATCAAATAATATTGATGACGAGAAATCAAAATTTCTTTTAAAAAATGTATTCGTGCTGAATGATACCTCCACATTTATTATCAATTCTGACAACTACTTTTGCATGTTATCAGATTTTATAGCTTTCTCCAACAATTTTATTGCCAAAAACCGTTAATTGCTTGACTAGTCAGCCAGACGGATTACCATAAAAGTCTGCGTACACGTTGCGAATCGTTACGGAGGGCTCGGAAGGTTTTGGATTGTGTTTTTTAAATCTCACGTGTCGATACGAAAAAAATAAATAAAAAACCGTCAAAAAGAATTAACCAAAATTTGTGCACGAATGGCTCCCGATCGAGATGCTGCCAGAGTGACTAGACATAGAGCAATAGTACATTTCGACACGAGTACGCAAAGGCTTTTTTGACGAAACAAGAGGATTACGGCACGAGCCGAAGGCGAGTGCTGTAACGAGTTTCGTCAAAAAGCCTTTTTGTACGAGTATCGAACATAATTTTTCCTCATGAGAGCCGAGAAAGCGCAACGAAGTTGCGATTTCGAGGTTAGAATGAGGAAAAATTGTTTATAGGACCAAACTTGCGAAGAAAGAAATTTTTTTTTTTAATTAGAAAAAAATGAAAAATAGCGTTGAAAAAAGTGACTTCTAATTTACACGTGTTTTGAGGCTTATATGGATATAGAGAATCAATGGAGATTGCGATTGAATTAAATTTTTTTGGTGATCCAGGTCTCAATTATTGATGCGGTACTTTTAAATTTATAGATGAACAAATTTTTTATTCATCGAGCTTGGTTGGATATTTTTCTGAAATGCTTCTACATTTATTGACGAAAATGACTATAATATTTCTAAAAATAGTTGAAAAATAGATTTTCAATACGTCAATCAGTATTGACCGACGCGAATGATTTTTATCAAATCATTGATATTCAGCCAGTTCCATCGCAAAACTTTAAACAACATCGGGACCAAAAAATCAAATGACTTGAAATGATTGTGTATCATTCCTCATCTACCTAGCACAGAATAAAAAAAAAAGAATTACTCGCAAACATCCCGGGAAAAAATGGTTTAGATCTACGTGGATTGAATTTCGGTCTACGGAGATCAAATTTCGATCTGCGTAGATGTAAATTTTGGAAAATCGTAGATACATCTCGCAACGATTCGCCGCGCTGCGCAGCACTGCGACTCGCCGCGACTCTCCACGCCTGTACGCAGACCATAACTCCATTGCAATTTATAATATTTAAAAGGCAATGGATATGTTTCACAGCACTTAATAAGAGTCAATTCCACATAGTGGTAATTTAAAATTTGCAATAAGTAAATGACACTCATCGTATCGTCTATCCTTGAGCCTTGAGAGGGGCGAGAGTTCTTCATAAATCGTGAAAGTTAGTAATCCAAAATTCGCACAAGTATAACGGTATGCTCTAGGATAATATCGGAGACGTGGAATACTGCATTTTTACAAAAGCCCCCGTAACGAAATTCAGATAGCGAAAAATTGGATTCCTTCTTCTGTTATGTATTTTCGTAGCTTCGCTTTCGTGTACGTAAAATATATATGTATAAATATTTTTTGCGTTTCCCATTATTTCGCTCGAGCGTGTACATATTCGCAGGACGAAAATCCCTTGCATCCCTATACCCAATGGTGAGGGACCATCGGCCCAGGGTGAAAGAGAGAGAGAGAGAGAGAGAGAGGATAGCACGCTGTTCTGAGCACTTATCGTCCTTCTCATTCCCCTTGCCGCAGTTTCTTGCTATTTTCTTACGACCCTTAAGCCCTCCAACGTGAACTGGACAAGGCGGCCACTCGTATATCGGTTATACGAAGAAGCAACCGTCCAAGCAAATTATAACGGGTACGGGAGCATTGTTTGAAAAATACGTATACAATGTAGAATGGCAGTTTTTTGCGTGTACGGGAAATTTCACATGAAGAGGGACAATTCCAAGTCCCGATAACTTTACATGTTAAATATTCAAATAATGAAATACAAGAAGCCGCCTTGTGTCACACCATTGAAGATGATTTACCGTTTGAATTTTTTTTTTTTTCTTTCACGAAAACGAAATATTTGCAAAATTATTTGGTCGAGAAATTGTCCCACTACGTGTGAAACGACCGATATACATAAGTCTGTACGTACAAACGAAAGCTAAGGGAGTGTATAGAAGGGTGGTTTGCCTGCTCGCGAGGATAGCGAGGAATAACAGGATGCTCCGGACGTACGGTGGACATCGTTATCCTCGCGAGCCTCAGCTACGGTCCCATCCCTGGGACACGACACCGAAACATGGTTGAGAGAGAAAGAGAGAGAGAGAGAGAGAGAGAGAGAGAGAGAGAGAGAGAGAGAGCGAGAGAGAATAGACAGTCCACTATATAGATATTACTCGTGTGTATAGCCTCCTCCATGAGATCAGTTTAACTTCTTTCTGTGCTCTCCCCCCCCCCCCTCTCTCTTTCTCTCTTTGTTCTTTCATTTTATTGCATAATATATTCGTCCAAAAGCAATGGAAGAAAATTAATTTTATTCAATTAAATTTTTATTGAATACTTTGATTAAATTATAAATTATTCCAATATAGCAATACGAGGAAGTTCTTATTTTTTTTCCCGTCCATCCTCAATCCTTTGAATTTCCAGTATCTCAATATACCTTCTTTCTGATCCTGCAGCGACTTCAGAAAAATGTTTTCCATCGTACACCCGCGAAATTTCATAATTACGTAAATCCATCATTTTCATACAAATTGTATGACTCGCGAGATTTTTTCTTGCTGACGATTTCGAAATATTTAGGCAGATATACAACAACCGTTAGAACCTTATTTTTCCAAACATGGGATCGATTCGAAAATTAAAATATATTGTACGAAGATATGCATGGCATTTATAAACAAGCAAATTATTTTTTCGTTGAAAGACAAAAATGTTTTTGGGACAAGTAACAAATACCGCGATTTTTGACGTGCATACCCAGATATCTCGCATTTTACACAAATACAAATTATTCGGATCACGTATAGTTACAATTGTCCCGGTATTTTCTTCCTTCGAAGTATACATATACATTATACATATAGTATATAATTTTTTTTCTCTTCGTATGTATACGGCTCCTTGTTAGATACTGCCCGCAAGCCAAGAGTGCAAACAAGAGAGGGCTGCAACGCTGGAACCTCGAACGAGACGCTGGTATAATTACCGTCTGACTAACGAACTGGTATAATATAATAATATGTCCCTTTACCGTTCGTCTCCTCTCTCGGTCCATCTGTCTCGCCGCTTTTCTCTCTCTATGCTCCCTCTTGTTTCTTCCGGGTCCTGCCGATTCAACATCCTCTTCCTTCGCATATATATATATATATACACATATATATATATATATATATATATATATACATATATATGAATATATATACACATATCTCTAAAGAAATGGACGCTGGAGGGTTGGACATGGTAAAGACAAAAAGAGAAGCGTCGTGTGAGCGTAGAGAGAAACCGACGCGATTTAATGAAAATTACGCTTGTTAGCTTAGTGTATTACGAGACGACGTGTGTGCTTGAGGGGGGGGGGGGGAGGGTGCAAAAAGCTGCTCGTTTCTTCCTCCCATAAAGATGTGTTGGAAAGCGTTCGACCTCTACGACGACCGACCGACCACACAGCGCATAACGTGAATTACGAGAGTATATGCAACGGCGGTGGGTTACACGTCGTATACCCATTGGCAGTGTTGGTAAAGAGAAAAGCAGAGAGGGCCAAAGTGAAAAAGAGAAACGACATGAAAGCGCCTTTGTGGGTGAGAATGCTTTCAATTTGTCTGCTGTTAGCGCGGATTAGAGGGCGGCAGCGTGTGTATACCAACGCCATATACGCTCCTTTCCCTCTCGGTACACACCCACGCGTACCTCGGAGTTACGTGCAACATGGTGCATATATATATGAGTTATATAAACATATATCCGTATGTATAAGTGCATTCTCGTTGGTTTCCCTCGTCCGTTTATCCCGCACGATGAGTTCCAGAGTGATTTCGGAATCGAAATTCCAAAGAAAATTCTCTTGCAATTAGGGCGCGGGTCGTTAGCAGCACAGAATAGCGTATCTATACACATACACATATATACAATGGTTCTCCCGACTGATAATCGTTAGAACGAGAGAGCCTCTAGAGGTATATAAGGGATGAGAGCCCAAAATATGCGAATAAACCGATTGCTTCCTTATTCACGCTTGACACCTGCATTCGTGACGAGTCTATGTCATTGTAGTACGCGTCGTCATATATGACGCGGATGACGATAATAACGATGGTGCAAGAGATACGGAATTCTTGATTCTTTTTTTTTTTCCACGTGCCAGACATTAGGACTCGTTATAAGGTTTGTCTCGGAATGGTGCTCGCAAAGACGTCCAGAGTGTGTAACGAGGAATGACATGCCAGACAAACGGATTTACCGGTTGATATGCGCGTGTTACATCAGGGTGAACGAATGTATATAGCTATACGGGAGAGCTCCTAATTGGAAGCGAGAGAGGTTGTGGAGGATCAGTAAAAAAAAAAAAGAAAAAAACGTAGGAAGAGGGCACCTTGCAAAACAAAGATGGAAAGAAGTGAAGTTTTTTCAGCATGGCTATGCAACGACCATCGACAAACGAAAAGGCGTAAATCACATAATTTTGGGCGTTGATTCGTTTGACTTGCGCTCTTTCGTTTGTGGAGTGTCAATATAGGGGTTGCATAACCGGATGCTAGCACACGTAGGGACTGCGCGCGTATATATATAAATATCTACGCACTTCATACCGCAAGAGGGTGATTATACGGCTCTCTGCACTCCTCGTTTTTTTTTTTTGTTGTTTTTTTTCGTCCTTCAGGACTCTTCTCGGTTTTCTTCCGATGAGCGAAAGCCCCCTCTCCTGGATTCAAGAGCTTTTCGACTTGCGTCCCTTGACTTATTCTCGTTACGCACATGCTAATTTCTCAAGAGCCCGATGCATACATGCGGGGGATTCTTCGGCTCGTGAATAAGCAGCGACAACATCGCCATACGCGAACGAAAATTCTTCAATCCACCCAAATGAATTCACGACATTTCAGATGCCTCTTTGACAAAGTCAAATTCATGTTCTATATCGATCACTTTTTTCGTAGTGAACAATGAAAAAAAAAAAGAAAAAACTGAAGCTCATTCGCCCCAAAAGAGAGAGAAAGAGAGAGAGAGAGAGAGAGAGAAGCGCGAGAAATCGGTATAGTCCTGGAAACGGATCGAAAAAATAGGTTCATAATGCATAATTATGTGCTAGTGATTTTTAAGTTGGGAATGATTGAGGGGTGTCCCCTGAGTGTAAATGCAAGTTCACGCGACTGGGGGGGGGGGGGGTTGCTTCCGCCGCCATCTTGAAAAATCCTTTTTCTCAAATATCTCGTAAACGGTTCATCCTACGGCAAAAACAAACATGGCCTTTTTCATAGAAAAAAAAATTCCCTACCATATTTATTCCAAACTTTTTTCGGTAAAATGTATATTTTTCAAGTTACAGCGTGCCGAAAATAATTATTTTAACAGTTTGATCAACCGTTAACGAGATTTTTTCATAAAAACCATCATCACGAAATTTTGGCGCACTTTAACTTGAAAAATATACATTTTACTGAAAAAAGTTTATTATAAAAAAGGTAGGGAACATTGTTTTCTATGAAAAAGGTTGGGTCTATTTTTTCCTTAGGATGCACCGTTTACGAGATATTTGAGAAAAACAATTTTTCAAGATGGCGGCTGCAGCACCCCATCTCCCAGCCATGCCATTTTGAATTTGCACGGAGGGGGCACCCCTTAATCATTCGCAAAAAAAAAAAAGTTACGTGAGTACAATTATGCAGAAAAAAGTACCCGGTTCCTGGACTATAGTAACATGGAAAGCTGATGGCAGTGGCTTCTCCAGCAGGACCATAGCGGTGATTATGCTCGTTATATTTTAAATGCAACGTATACGAAGCTCGATGTGGTTGTACCGAGACCTCGTTTCGAGATGAAATGTAAACGAACGGCCATTACGGCTCCTCCTAATGGGATGGTAGTACGTTCATACGATACAACGATCTATTTATGTTACACTCTCGCAAACATCGATACACGGAGAAACTCATTTGTATGTGTACGCTTTATCCACAAAACATTCGGAGATGCAGCTAAATCCCGAATAATATAATGAATTGATAGCCATATTCAAGCATATATGTGCACGAAATTCTTAATAATAATAATAATCATCATCATTATGACAATCAGATACCTGTTATGGGGATCGAAAGAATACGCCTATACAATGTGATTTTACCTGCAATTCGACATCCTATGAATGAATACACGTACATATATACAATAACAATAACAATGATAATTTGTGCCTGTGTTTAACGAGGAACGTGCGGACATAGAGGGCTACAGGGTCGATCGTAATAATTTGCGTGTGATTGGTACGAAGAAGATAGAGGGAGCGGTGAAGTTGGGAGCAGAGTGAGAGAGGACACGTGAACGAGAAGGTAAAGGGACGTGAGGTCGTACGACTCGCATCCATCGTGTAAGAAGCGCGAGGGTGAGAGAGAGAGAGAGAGAGAGAGAGATAGGGTGCCCCGGAGGGGTGAGCGGGCCTTCGTTATCGGTAGCCCTCAGGGGGAGAGTGAGTCCTCATTAGAGCCTGTGTGAGCAAAGCTGTAACTCCCTCTGGCCCCTCATGCCACCTCTTCGTGTCCTTATCCTCTTCCCTTTTCTCTTTCGCTCTCTTTCATCCTCTCTCTCTCTCTCTCTCTCTCTCTCTCTCTCTCTCTCTCTGGTTGCTACATAGCCTCGCTAGTGTACCACCAACCCCACGAATTCTCGTTCACCCCATGTCATTCTCCCCAACGCCCAATCTCAATTCGTTGGTCCACCTTCATTGCTTTCCCTTTTTTCCCTTCTTTCTCTCTTCTGGCTCCCTTTCTCTCTTCCTCCCTCTCTCTCTCTCTCTCTCTCTCTCTCTCTCTCTCTCTCTCTCTCTCTATCTCTTCCTTTCCTCGTCTCGTTATCATTATAGTATTTTTTATATCCTCGCACCGGAATGTTCACCGAGGACTCTTGTACGGTCCTACTCAAAATATAATTGAGATAATGACTTTTTTCTTCGAGTGATATTGACGTGAGTATATATGTATACGTTGTGAATGGAGATGCGGAATTTCGTAGAGCATCGAGAATCATGAGATAAGAGAATGAATTTGCGATCTATGGATTTTATTGAGGACGTGGACAGGTAGATTTTCGTAGGTAAAAGTGTCGAATGATCCAAGAGTGTTGTTTTAAAAATAAATCCTTCAGTTACTTGCAGGAGAACAATTATCTCAGATAATTCGTGATTAACGAAATGAATTTTATTCTCATCCGCGCTTACGTTAATTTTTCGTAATCGTTTTGTCGTCGAATAATTTTTAATGGTGGATTTCTTCTCGAACGATGTTCATTTTTCACTGGCAATATTTATGCCCATATGGACAAGCAAATATTTCGTCTACGGATTGCCAAGGATTACAGGGCCTATATAATGGGTATTTCTATGCATAGAGTACGCGTATATACTTCATATTCATACGGGTAGATGCTGTTGGCTCCGTGTCATCGCATATATCTGATGCAATTTTTTTTTGCTCTCCCAACCCTGATGTGGTCCAATGCGCATAGCGATCACTCTCGGTGGGATGATACTTTTTAGTTCTTCATGTTTTTTTTTTGTTTTTTCGAACGACCATTTTTTGTCTCTCCAGCCACTCTGTGCCTCGTCAAATGCAGCCCCACGCGAGAAATCGTACCTTTTGTGTCTGCGCGTGCACGTTTTTTTTTTTTTTTTTTTACCTGCACAAACGAGTCCTCTGGCAATCCGATATGCGTTGAATACAACACAATATAGTCGCCCAACTACGTACACACGTTAGTGCATCAATCGCTGCTAGTTCGATGAAAACTTCGGGTGTTTGGTTTTTTTTTTTCGAAATCTGCAAAAAAAAACTCTTCCGGTTCAGTTCATTGTTATGATCATGTATATACATGGGCGACCACGCGTCGAAAAACAGCACGGTCCTCGGATTTCAACATCGATAGGGGGAGAAGGAGCGCGAGATGTTTTTTTTTTTTCTTTCATTTCGCGAGGATGTATGGCGACGAGATGGAGGAGACCCGAGGGCGAGAACAAAAATGTCCTGACTGCGGAAAACGTGACGCAGCCGGATCAGTCGCAGGACACGCAAGGCCCCGGGGTTAATTTCCCATAGAGGCCGCATTTCTATCGAAACTCTATTCTTCCAATCTCGACCACCAGTTAGGCAACTAATAATTGGTGAGAATCGATCGCTGATGGGGTGAGAAAAAGCGAGAGAGTGTAGATTGGGGCAAGGGTTGTCCGTTGGTCTGACCGGAACCGAGGGAGAGAGCAAGCCAACGGAAAAATAGCGATTTCATTTTTGCGTTTGAACCTGCTCCTCCGGGATTCTCGGATGCCAAAGGGGTGATAGATCGACGGATATTGAGTTAGCTCGCTCGGTATAGGCTTCCTGCGATTCGTAAATCTATCTGTATATACGTATACATTATTTGCTGATTCTGCTTTCGCCAGTGACGATAGTGAGTCTCTAAGCGAGAGGTTTTTTTAAAATGAAAATCAAAACTCGAAAGAAAAATAAATATACGAATTGAACTAATAGTAAAAAGAAGAAAAAATCGAAACTTACAGCGATTCTTCATTTTTTTTCTACACATGACAAATTTTCGCCTTTGAGAATCCAGCATTTGTTATTTATAGGTTCTCATATTGGCGCATGCCAGTCGTAAAAATTAAAACTTCTTTGCGGAATCTGGAGCTTACATTTGGATTCCATAACTACGGGAGATATTGAATATATTCGTGTAATCGCGAATTCAAAGACCCTGAGCTATGCGTTTGGCGATGACGAAAATAAAACGTTTCTGATGATTTTTTTTTTCCACCGTCGAATCACATAAAACCGATTTATAGCTATTGTAAAAAATGTTAGAGGCGTCGACTTATCGCAATGTACAAGAGGTTCCTACGATTTAAGAATGAGCAAAAATAGCGTTTCTGATTTCAAATACTTGCGTCTTCGCGCTACTTCGTATTTATTTTTAAAAAGTTATCAATTCTAACAGATTTAAGTCCTGAAAGGAGTGAAATTTTTCACAATACTTGCAATACAATGATAACTATTACTGATTAATAAAAATAATGATTCGCTCATTTCATTCATGTCGGGACTCGCCTGTGGACATGGATATGCTATAAATGACCGTGATCCTGACACGAAAGCTGCAAATTATTTAGTTTTTGGTAGAAGAAATTCCTCCCTGATTGTCCCTTCAAACGATCGCCCTCCGCAGGTAGAAGAATAGAGTCGAAAAGGAAAAAAATTGAGGAATTATTTTTTTTTTTTCAGTTAATGAAGAAACATGACCTAAGAGGATGCTTGAGTACTAATAAAATGATTGCACAACCTGGCCATTAATTGGTTAAAACAAAAAATTTGTCCATCATGCAGTCGATTTAATACACATCGCATAATTAAGTTTGAAACTGAACGGTATGAAATTACTGAAACAAAATTTCCATTCATTGTTTTTACTTTTCATTAATTTTACTTTTCGTAAAATTTAATTAAAATATTTCTTTCAATTTAACCCCAAAGTTGACATAAGTATATGTTGAAATGTTTTGAGATTCGCGATTCTGAAGATGCTCGCGTTGAGTTGGAAAATGGATATCGGAAAATTCCAAAAAAAATGACTTTAATGCGTCGGGTTTTCGATAGTGCGAACGAAAAATTCGCCACCCTCGTAATCAACGTTCGTACCAACAAATGTATATTCGAGGCTGTTCGTTACCGGTGAAAAGTTCCCGGTTACTGAGGGGTCAAATAACGGAATAATTTTACCGAATAATCGGTAGCATTGCATGAAAATACAGAAGCAATATTTTACGTAAATAGGAGAATTTTCATTCATAACTAAATATTTTTAACCCCTAATCCTTTGAAAGTCCAATGATCGACGGGTACATTTTTCACCGATGTCAAAACCATGAAAACTTCCATTCTTTCAGATTCAACATACGTTGAATCCAACAGTAGTCACAGAACCATTTGAAATTATTTCTTGGCCTGCCTTAATATTACAATATCTACACGGAGCTTTGTGATTGTGAAAATATTGTATGAGGAAACACTGTGCTAAGGAGCTTCCGTTTTAATTCCCAAAAGAAAGGACTCCCGAACTTTTTTTTTCATTTTGGCATATTAAATTCCCTCAGCTAACGCGATGTGAACTTAGCTAACATGATGTGAGCTTAACATAAAAATGAGGTAGCTCATTTGGTCCAAAAAAAAATTACAATTTATTTTTCAAAAATAGCATCAAAAGGACTCGTTGAGTGACAATTGTGGCAACGATTTTATCTTCAAAATTAACAAATTAATTTTCAAACTATTTCGGTAGATGAGTTGAAGATAGGTTCGATCTAAAATATGTATTTTTCAGCCCGTTAACGCAAGCTCGGCGATGTTATCTCGTTCTTTATCTCAAGGAGCGTATAGAAATCTGTCCATCCGTGGAATAAGAAATAACGGACAGAGATTAAAAGAGACAGTAACACGAATATCATGTAGTCAGGCTCGATAGTTCATGGTGTAGATCCACATTTATATAGATATATATACATGGGTTGATGGTTGGGGTAACGTGGGGAAGGTTTTGTAGGAGCAGTGCTGGAATTCTTGCACTTTCTTCTCCCCTTCGTTTCCAGAACGTGTGGCGCACCGGCAACATAGAAAGATTGAGGGAGAGAGAGAGAGAGAGAGAGAGAGAGAGAGAGAGAGAAAGAGAGAGAGAGAGAAAGGTCGCGTACTCGAGGAACGGGGTCCTGAGTACACAGAGGGTGGAATCGGAGGTGGAGGAGGCACACGTACATCGCTAATCCGTCACTAACGAGCCACCCGGCTGATGGGGGCAGCATTGGCGTAACCAACCCAGGATCCAAATGTGAATTTCGGAGCACGTAAAGTTCTCCACACTCCATTTTTAAATCCTCCCATATGTTTGTTACCCGATATTGACTGGACATGCAATTTCTTCCGACAACGTTTCTTCACTTCGTGACGAGTGAAAATATTACCATATCTCGTGAACTTGCATTTTCAAATAAAAAAGACGCGTTTTTTTTGTTTTTTTTTTCTTTTTAATGTGAAAACTAAACACGCAGATCGAATCTTTTCACACACCGCCATGACTGTTATAACCTTATCGGCATACTTTATTCATTTTTTTTTTTTCAAATTCAATTCGCAACTTTATTGTAACCACGGTTGATCAAGTAGTGTGTTTCTCGTTCACACGCTGTTACGCCAATGGGGACCACCAATCTAAACCAATCCAATCTACACTGCGGGTTCGCGGGGTGGCCAAGACTCGGCTAGGCGAGTGTCGAGGGGCTAGCAGCCCCTAATTGGCCCCCACAGCCACCATCCGTCCATTCCTTACCTTGGCTCGACTTGTACAACCCCACTATCCTCGTCCTTCTGCCGGTTACTATCCGGGAATGAAGAGCGCGCAGCACGCCGTACCGAGAGTGCAAAGACTCGCGACTCTTAACTAGGGCGTCTCGCTCACGAATCAGAGAACAAACGTTGGGGAGTCGCAAAAGAGCTTACACCCTTAACGAGAAGACAGAGGTAGGCTGAGATAAAGGAGAAGAGAGAGAGAGAGAGAGAGAAAGAGAGAGAGAAGGGAGAGCAGAGATAGGGATTGAGATTGCGATTACGAGTAAAATCCTCTTCAGCAATTATCTTCAATACATCGATACATCGAAAAGAATTTCTCCAAAATTGTATTTTCTTTTCATTGACATGTTTTTTTCGAATGTCTATGTACATACAGGTATTTTTTCATTCATTTAAACAGCAATAAAGGGAGGAAAAAATGGTTACAATGTTTCCAGTTCATTATTATATTCGACCGCTTTGCTGCCTCAAAGTGTGTGCTCGTATACCGCTTCCGTGACCGGTATTTTCATTAAATTCTTTTGAGGTCGAGGCAGTGGAAGGGGAGAATAAACCCGCGAAAAAAGTCTCGAGTTCGGCCGAGAAGCAGGCATAAATCTAATGACTCTCGGTTCTCGAGAGAGCCTCTGTACACCGTACGTGAATACAAGGGTGTCTAGAAAATAGTAGAGGGGGTGTGGAATTTATGTACACACACACACACACACACACGCGCGTATATATACATTTATTGCATGGTAATTCAAGAGAAGCAACACCAAGTGGGAGTTGGTACGAAGAGTCGAAAATTTATTCGACTTTTGGAACAAAAAAGAACGAGGAAGTATGGAATTAAAAGTAGACGGTAGAGCTGTGGTCGAATGCATTTATCGCAGTTGACCGCAGGTTTTCATCACTTGACGGTGGGCCAGAAGGGTTATTACAATCGTAACCTACAATTGCACCTTTTTTTTAGAGACGACGGTGGCAGTACGATCATACAAGAGGTTTGATCAATTGTCACTGAAATCACAAACATACACTTCCGATTTTTTTTTTTTTTTCTATCAATCGGTGTCAATAAAAAATAGTCTTGAATCCATAGTTCAGTCGTACGATGGGTATTGGATTCGCAGACCCATCGTGATTAATAGTTTATTTCCCGTCCTTTCGTTCATATTTTACGAATTCATTGTCAGACGCTTTTATTTCATTATAAATGAAACGAAAGAACAGACGAAGCTTAATCTGTCTTCGGTAGTCCATTCATTCATTTATATCTGAGAAATATTCGTCAAGGATTTCCCTATAGTTATGATCACACGTCTTCTTGATATGGTGGATATGTGCGGCGAAGAAATATTTTCAACGAGAACGAAGTAATGAGTGGGCACAGATGTGAAAATCTTTGATTAAAAATGTGTCGCGATATCTGGCTTGGCATGTATTTCACGCGCTTATCCCTTTTTGTGGTAAATTATTCCAAAATTTTGATTAATTTCTCTGTGAAATAAATGAAAAGGACATCGCAATGAGCTCAGACAAAAAGATAGACAAAAAAAGCAAAACATACAATGCGAAAGTGGATCAAATAAGAGACAAGTTTAGAAGTCAATTTTAAATCCGCCATTGCATAAAACTTTGACCATCTTTTTCGTAATGTTATTCTGGCGAACGATGATGAGGCGCATATTATTATTCGACGAAATGATAGAGGAATCTTTGAGCCCCCCGATTAAGCTGTAACATGGTGGATTATCAGTACCACTTGTGCAGAGACGACTTGTTATCAGAGTTGACTTTAATAAGTTTTGAAATGAATTTTTAAGCGTCAACCCTAATCTCTGTGTTCAATTTTATATTTTTATCCAAGATCGCACTTTTTCCAGCATATAAGATGTATGAATGATAATTCTCAATCGGTTCACGATGTTTTCTTATTATACGTGATAAAGTGCAACTAATCAGCCATTTCCATTCTCAGTCTATTTAATTCATTTTTTATATTATCAAATTCAAAATGAAAATTTTATTTTCAGTTATACCATTGTGACAGCTTGATTATCCGGCGTATATTAGGCGAGCAAGTGCTCACATCGATCTAATTGCAATATTTCAAAACAACTTTATTTCACTTATCCCACGTAGCAATAATTTTACAGTCAATACACTGAAATAAAATTACTTTTTGGAAAATTATCTGCAAGCGAGGGTGTTTCAGAGTGGTTCAAGGAGACGTCTTATGAGCTAATAGCTACAAAAAATCATGATAAACAACGGCATGAAACAAATAATGAGCATTATTTTTAACTACCTTACCAAATTTATAACATGACGACGGCGCTCTTTGTTCTACGCCCTTGCTCTGGGTTTCGTCTGGCAATATTATTTTATATGTATTCGAATATCGACACTCATCGTACATACATAGTATACCTACTGTGCAGACCCATGCGAATGATCAACCTATCTTATCAGACCTATAACGAATCTATTAGCTTTTTCTAGAGTACAATAGGACCAGGCAGAATTAGGTATCAAGGGCTCCTTGTGGGTACTTGGAGATGGTTGGATCTTTGCCATTATCTGTATATCACTCTGGTGTATAATTCGAACCATTGCCTCTTTATTATCGCTTCAATGAGCTCGTGCACGGGGACGTTTGAGTTTCACCCCCGATAAAGGCAAGTAGAGAGAGAGAGAGAGAGAGAGAGAGAGAGAGACGGAGTACAAAGACGAAAGTGGGGAAGAGAGAAATAGTGCTTGGATGAACACGACGGTCATCAACGTCATGAGTATAGTCACAAAAAGTGCGTGCGATGGGCTAGTGAGGGAGAGAGAGAGAGAGTGTGTGAGACAGGGAGCTTCTCGTGTCTTGGCAAGTATGATGAAACAGCGATGAATAATTGAATGCCCATAAGTATATAGATATCTACATTGGCCCTCTGTACTCCTCTATGAGGAGAAGCACGCGACCATTCCTCGCACGCGCTTACAGATATATCTACAAAACGTATATTTGTATACATATATAGCACAGCAGAAAAAGCTTTCATTCTCCTGTTTCTCGTCACCCTCGCCGGTTCGACGGTGACTCACTTACCGATCTTATATATACTTCAACCTCGTATATGGCACATAAAACCTCCGCGGCTTGTCGATACCTCATTTCAACCGTCAGACAGCTCAACGAGGACGATTGCCAGACGCGAAAACGTTCGATCGACTTTTTTTCTCGGCTCTCCTTCTCCTACTCCTCCTTGGAGTATATAACCGATAAAAATTATCCACATAGCAAGCCCGATGAGCCTCGTAAAAGTTTCTTAGTGTATGTGGGTGAAAAAAAAAATCATTATTAAATACCGGATTGGCATGGACTAAGAAAATGAGGCTTTTGCGATACAAAATGTGCGATATACACCGCGAGTAGAGACGATCGTTAAATTTACAACCAATCATGTAATCATGGGAATGTCTCACATCGATTGTACATTTTATGCTTATGTGTGTGGATTATTAGGGTTGGGTCTTTGGGTTTGTCGAGGATTGGAGAGCGAGCTTACGTCACGTCCCCAAGCCGTACCTAGTATGAAAATGTTACTATTCGTTGATGGTCGGCGTCTTCTCGTAGTTCTCCGAGCAAAACTATTCTTACCGTTAATTGTTTCTCGAAAATCTCCATGATTTAAAAAAATGAGAAGCCTCCGTGAACGAGAGATCGAGATATGGAAACGTATTGAACAAGGAAAATGTATTGAACACGTCGTCAACGACATCTCTATTAGTATATTGAAAGATACTTTGGAGATAATCGATCAACGATACTGTATAAAAAATATTGCGGTAGACCCTGTCACATTGTGAACGATATATTGGGAAAGATAGTATCAAAGATACTACACAATATATCGATAACTATACAAAGGTATCGTCGAAAATATTGGCGAGGAATTAGCTGAAAAAAACTATAGATTGAGTTAAACGTAACAGTCCCTCGAAACCCTATATGTTAATGGGTACCTTCATAGGTCTTTCTGGGTATAGCCTAACATGGAGTAGCCAACTACTTGTTTCTTATCTGGGGCCTCTAAAGTTTATCTTATAAACCTCATTAGCTGCTAACGATTGCAGGACATCCCCTCTAAGATATGCCATATTTCACCTATACAAACTCATGCCGCTGAAAAGTCCAGCAATACATGATTGGTCGATGCATCTACATTTCATATCGCTTCTCATTACGAAACTATTGCGAGAAAAAACAAACAACCAAATAGTTTCACACGGTGCATCATCTGCTATCACCCTACATCGAGCTTATTGTCACCGATTCTGAATCACCCGGTATATACGTACCAGATCTGGCATCGATTCTGTGCTTTGACAGTTTTCACGTTGGTCACTGTATACAAACAATCAGCCCCGGAATAATTTATCAGGACAATTTCAGTGACTAGATAACGATGATTAATGTATGTCCGATAACTCGACGGTACATTAAATAGGAGAGGAGCCTATAAATAGTATCGTAACTCATTAATTATTATTTCTCCTGCGTGCACCTAAAATTGTCAGGTCAAACTAACGTCGGATATACACATGTAATACGGGCATAGAAAAGCACAGGGTGTAAATATACAAGATATATTGGATATATGCGTGTAAAATATGGGACAGGTAAGTGTGAAAGGGACAGTATATGTATGTGTGAATCCGCGTAGGTTTCTGGTCGGCGTTGGTGAGAAGGGGAGAACGCGAAAAGGAGTGGAGAGACGCCAAGTTTTGAACACGGTAATGCACTCGATGCACTCAGAGGGGTGAGAGGGAACTGAGGATTCGTATAGTATATATAAATATCGTATACTGCTATGAAGTATCGTGAGGCATGAAGAGAGAGTGGAATAGACATATAGAGGAAGAGACAGAGAGAGGTCACGAGCCGACGTGAGGGTGCCAGCTGGATGGAAAGGGTTTCGAAAGAGCTTGAGGGTTGGACGCGAGAAGACCCGAGAATTTACTTGAAAATAGTTAAGCAGGACCCTCTCAATATCGAACTTAATCCTCCCTGAGTACGTTCGTATAAAAGTATAAAACTGGAGTTCCGAACTTTAAGCTCCCCATGTATATATACAATCGTTCATAAATATACACAGGGACAAAGTCAGCACAGGCTCGATTGAACTCTTCTATTTATTCTATCCCCCATAGGTGTATACAAATGGCTTAATGTTGAAAGGACGTATCGAGCATATATATATCGAGAATAAACTGTATGCTCTTCCGGCACACTAAGACATTGAATATTTTCTTTCCTCTCGGCGGCTAAATGTCAAAATTGACCAACCATATCATTGTTTTCCTATGTGATTCATTGTAATTTTATCATACTCGGGTGTCAGTGTACATACGATATGTAGAACGGTTTGAGCTGATTTATACAATGAAATCGTTATTTTGAGAGAAATCATGACAAAGTCCGAAAGGTCAAATCGAATTTCCAAGGGCTCGCAGCCCAACGAGTACTTACAGTTTCAAAACCACTCTCCCAGATGTAGCGGAACTAAGTGATGCGGAGGAAGAGCAGAGATTATACTTTTACATATACTCTCGATACATAGACACCAATTCGATGGAAGACAGCAGAGTCCTTCGTTTCCGTTGATATTTCACACCTAGCCAGCTCATCCACTGATTTTAGCGCTAACTCTGCGATGAGAGAGAGAGAGAGAGAGAGATAGCCAAACAGGAGGAGTGAGAAAGTGCGCTCGATACGCTTTGCCCTGATGCTTCTCTCTTTTCTACATGGGCGAATCTATTTATTGTTTATCATGATTAGAGACGCGCGATGCATCAATTAATCTCGTATATACAGAACGACGCGTGCCCACACGACGCACGCGAATATTCCGGATATATCAGACGTTCGCTAAAAGCTAAAAGCTTTCCCATATTTCATTAGTCCTCGCCCTCTGCAAGGTATACACGTGTGTGTTGATTCTCTCTGTGCTACAACGACAGCTTCAGCCGCTTTCATGAGCACAGATACCCTCTCTCTCTCGCTCTCTCTCTCTCTCTCTCTCTCTCTCTCTCTCTCTCTCTCTCTCTCTCTCTCTTTCTCTCTGTCTTTTGGCTTCTGTGTAGATGGTCGAGGATATCGTTCTGCAATGTACCGGAAAGGACGTCTAGTTTGTCAGTACGTGTATTTGTGTTCGTATATGTTGTCATTTCACTGGCTTTAGTAACCTTCATCGATCCCGGGCATATAATTAAATCAAGTCAAAGAGAACCATGGCATAGGAAACAAATGAGTTTCCCTACAAATTGATTGATCTATTTTACAAAACAACGCTGATGACGAAGATATCAAAGTACTGAGGGCTTTTCATACTCGTGACTACGTTTTCGATACCTTGAGATCAATTTTATTAGGAGATTTCTGCAAATGGACATCAAGTTGTGGAAGCATGAAGACGTTAACTCGGCGAAGGACATATACATCGTTGACACCATTTTTTGAGGAAATTTACCTACCAATCGTTTCAGGCTCAAGCGAATGAGAAAAAAAAATATGAGATTTTTCACAATGAAACGCCTCTTTTACTAGTTAGTATATGAGGGTCGTCCGTATAGATGAAATCCTTCACCATAAACGGACTGGTGATACCATTGGAGTACCCGCGTTTTATGAATATGGATGACCTTATTGTCATCGCCAATGTCTCCAATGATGCTTCAATTTTGTGCTTCCTCTTAAACACAATGATGCTCCAATGATACTCCAATTGCTCCGATCTTCAATGATGCTCCAATGATGCTCCAATATGATGCTTCCTCTTAAACACAGTCACAATTTACCAGCATAATTTTGACAGTGATGCGAAAAGGTATCAAGAAAACAATGCTAAGTCCTTTCTGGCCATGAAAATCTTCCCTTGCCTTTTTCCAATGGTGGAGCATATTTCATGGACCCCGTGCAAATATTCTTGACCCATCGTATTATATATATTCTCATATTATATTATATATATTCTTGTATTATCGTATATTCTTGACATCGATACTCTACAGTATCCTCGGACATGGAACAATAACAGGACGTCACGTTATTGATATGTTCGACTTTTATTTTGGAACTAGAAAATTTCTCTGAGCTTCGACGCACCTACTCGTTTTTCACTGGTCTTTCAGTGCTTTGTTTAATATTTTTATGAAATAAATACTGTGTAGCTAAACTGCATCCGCTGTCAAGAAAAATAAATTTTCTAAATCATGAAACCGTTTTGACTGGTTCATTCGAGCTAATGAACCTTTTTACGAAACCCTTTTATCTCGGAAAGTATTCAACGATAAGTGATCTTGCTCCACCCGCGTCACAATTGCCGCGCAATACGAATGGTCCCGCTATTCATTCGACCGATCCATTCACTTCACACAGTACCTACTCTAGTATAGCTGTTTTCGAAACTTTGATAGTTACTTGATAGTTACTTAGAAGGTTTCAAAATGTAAAGTGTAAGTACTTATATCGTTTTTTTTTTTTTTTTCATTACGTTTGACTTTATATACCTGCTTGCTTTACTTCCAGTCGTTACTTCGTTTTTCGAATACGAAATTATTTTTAAAATTTTTCTTGCATCGTCAGTTTTAAAGTATTGGGCATAAAATAAATTGCATATTGAATTATGTTCTGAATTATATCATGTATGATACAATAAATTTTAAAATTTTAAGTCATACTTAAAACGACATGGTAAATTATGTAATAAATTTTCTACCAAATCTGGTTTGATACCCGTTGCATGATTCATCGTACGATTTATCATGTGATTGGCTAGGATATTTTTTATGTATGATTGATTCAATTTTTTCCCCAATAAGGTACACACACGCTGCACACGCTATTATATATAGGCTATAGTAACTATCTATAGATATAGCCGTTCGTGATAAAGACCAAATCAGGCACTGTAGCTGTGCCGGATCAAAACCCAATGAGCGCCTGATCATTGTGCAATCTGAAACTCCGTCATCGGCCCGCTTTGGACTTGATACGTAGCCTAATCAGGACCGGATTCGGCTGGTAGGGCAAGCCTGGTATGGGCCATATTTTAGCCGGAACAAATTGCTACCCAGGAATATCCCCATAGGTTTTTTTTTTTTATTAGCTCGCCAACAGGGATTCATGTAGCAATCAAAAAGCATTCAAATTTCAATCGATTAGTCGAGTGGCGCAAAAGTCCCCTGAGAAGGGGACTTGCCACTGCCAATTCTTTGGTGTCTTCAATTAAGCGCAATAATCAATTATTAGTATTAACGAAGCTGGAGCGTATTGAATATATTCGTGCAATTGCGAATGCGAAGAACTTGAGCTATGCGCGCTTGGCGATAACAAAAGTATGTACGATGTTTTTTGATGATTTTTTTTTTCCATCGTCGAGTCACACAAAAATATTTCTCATGTTCACGAAGTTTGAGTTAGTTATGGGATGCATGTGTGTCCGCAAATGTATGTGCACGTAATAAATGTAAATCACCAATGATTTGCAATATCGAGCGCTGTAGTATTGCCCACGTCTGATTCGGAGATAAATATCCAATGGGTATTAATTTCGTTGAAATTAACGGTTGAGATTTTCGAAAATTCACATTTTTTTTAAAACGAAACCGGACATAATTGCATTCTGTAAAATTCCATACTGGCTGTTCTTTCGTTGGTCTTCGATTATCTACCAAATTTCAGCCCGATATCTCGAAATGTTCGAAAATTAGAGCGATCACAGATTCTTTGCAAAATTCAAAAAAGGTGAACGGTAATACTGAAAAAGTTCACCCATGACTTATTTACATTTTTAATGAATTTATTGTTATTTGCGGTATGAAATTAAAAAAAAAAATAACTACTTCTGAGAATACTTAGTTAGTTGATGTATGGGCAGCTGTCTAGCCCTGTCGGGCTTCTTTCGCACTCTACGCACATCCTTTCTCGGTTCATTTTTGGAAGTTTTAGTCCCCGTTGATTTTGCAATCTCTCAAATACCAACTCAGTGTCTTGGGAATTACTTACAATTTTTGCGGTGATTTTCATCGCAAGTATTTTAAAAAATTGCAAATTGCATGAAGACTTTAAATTTGAAAAAAAAGCTCGTATACGCGCTGTCTTGCGAAGATTTTGAAATACCAGGCTGATTCGTTTTACATAAATAGATTATGTGTAAAGAATAGTTATGGTTATCGAGTTTCGTTAAAACAGGTGGAATGATTTAAATCGAGATGGTTATGAATTGAAAAAAAATGTACACAGTTTATATTATTCCACGAAGTTTCAAATATCGGGCTACAATTTTGTATATAATTTTTTTTTGACATGACAAATTTTCCTCTAAAAGTACGCAACGGAAAAAAAATCATTTCCATGGAGGAATTGACAAATTTAGTTCGCGATTTCGCACTGCCCAATTTTTCTAGCGAGAAAACATAATAGTTTTTATGGAATTATACCCATTTTGTCGAGTATAAGTTTGAAAAAAGTCTGTTGCTATCGGTTGACTGATATGCGTCATGTCACGACCTAGATGTTCCTTTCAGCTGACGTATGTTTGCAGCTCACGTTGAAGAAAGAAATTGAGAGAAATACAAAAAAGCGCCGTCTTAAAAAGTATTGAAGCAAAATTTTCACGAATTTTAAATCGAAAAAGACAAAATTAATACAGAATAATTATAATAAAATGATTTTTATATAAGAATAATTGAAGATATTCTATGTCAGAGATTTTTTACATGAAATATGTTTAATTATTCTTAAATTACTGGTCCATAGTCGGTGGCCTAGTACGCAGGGGAGACGGGGCAAAGTCAGCACGTGAAAATTTGAATTTTATTTTTTCTCCAAGTTTGTTTTTCTTCGAAAAAATTATTTTTCCAAAGAGTTTCTATCTCCTCACAAATCTTTATCCTTTGAAAAAACTTTTTTCGAATTAAAAATTTTTTTTTCCATGAAAAATATTTTTACTCTAAAACTTTTTTGAGAAATGATTCGTCAGAGATGATGAATTTCTAATCGGAGACTTCTAATAATAGCATTTTCGTGGTAGATTAAACTTCTCTATTCGTTGACTATCAGAAGGAGGCAGTTCCGTATAAGCTGTACGTGACTATAACTACAAAATATCGCGTATCCATGACTTTCCTCTATAACTCTGTCGACTGCTCAAGGTCACGCCCTGGTTTTCATTATTCATTTGCTCTAGTAAATTAAAAATGGGATCATTTTGAAACGTTTTGAATGTAACAGAAATCTAAATTTTTGTGAAAAAGGTGACGGTTTGGTTTGGGTTCCACGCATTTTATTTAAAGAGCCTTTCTCTTCTTTTTAGAAATATTGCTTACTTCTATTTTGACAAATTTATCATTATTAGCGTTGCTGCTCACCACTTTTCCCCGCTTTACCATTTTCAGCTGAGAATTCAAACACTCAAACGAGTCTCACCCATACGAAGAAAAGCTATTAATCAAAAGCGACAGATTATCAATTAATCGTAAGTGACGATCCATTACTAAAAAAAAAATTTTTTTTAAGAAAGATTTTAAAGGGAAAAAAAATTTTTACTCCCTCAATAAAAATGTTGTGGTTAGAAAAAAAAAAATTTTCTTGGAAAAAACGTTCTTCGAAACTAAATTTTCGGGCAACAATCATTCTTATAGAAAATTGGCATTTTTTTCCTGAGGTTCCTGCTTTGCCCAGGTCTCCACTATATTTTAAAAAATATCGACAAAAATATCCGTTTAAATTTTTGGAAAAAAACTGAAACAATTTTTTGTAAAAAAAAGAACGTTTAATTTTATCAACCTCTCTTTATAAGCTTTTTGTGCCCACTTTTTTTTTTAATTTCGCTCAAAAATGATATTGCGTGTGATTTCATCTCTTAGAAATAGTTCGACGTATCGATCAGAACTTCGTAATGTGCATACATAATACTGAAACACTTCAGTCATGAGTTATTTGCATTTTTATTAAATTTATTCTCATTGGCAATATGAAATTCAACAAATGTTCTTATACTTCTGAGCATAGTTAGTTAGCGCATGGGCAACTCTATCTAGGTTCTACGTTTATTTTTGGAAGTTTTAGTCCCCGTTTATTTTGCAACCTCTCAAATACCAACTCAGTGTCTTGGGAATTACCTACAATTTTTGAGGCGATTTTCATCGTAAGTATTTTTGAAAATTGCAAAATGTATGACGTTTTTAAATTTTCAAAAAATGCTCGCGACCGTTCTAACTTGCGTAGATTTTGACATACCAGCCTAATTTTTTTTTGCATAAATATATTATGTGTAAGGAATAGTTATGGCATCGAATTTCGTTACAACAGGCGACATGATTTAACATTCATTGGCCGTGAGTTTTTTGAAAACGTCCACCGTGTATATTATTTTACGAACTTTCAGATATCGGACTACAACATTTTATATAATTTTTTTACCGTAACAAAGTTTCCTCTACAAGTATACGCAAGAGAAAAAAATAATTGCCATGGTGAAATTGGCAATTCTCGTTCGCGATTTCTTGCTGCGCAATTTGTCTAGCAGGAAAACAGCCTTTTTTTTGGGATTATAAAAGTTTTGTCGAGTACAACTATGAAAAAAGTCTGTTACTATCATTTGACTGATATGCGTCATGTTCGACCTTGATGTCCCAGTTGGCTGATGTATGTTTGCAGCTCGCGCTGTAGAAAAAAAATTTAGAGAAATACAAAAAGTGCTGAGTTGAAAAGTATTGAAGAAATTGTAGATCTAAAATGACGAAATTAATTCAGAATATTCATAATGCAACGATTTTGATATAGGAATATTTAAAGATATTTAATGTCTGGAAGTACATGCTGATGGTCGTAATACGAGCTGTTTTTTTAGCACTTGAGGTCATAAATTTTAATCTATTGTCGTGAAAAGCAAATGGATAGTCTTAAGGGTGGCAGCGTAACCCGAATTCCATGTCGAAACGTTAAATCGTGATTCATTGTTCCATCAACATTGAGATAAAGATAATTAAATATAATTCATTCCCATATATTTTTTAAATTAATTTATAAAAATATATTTTATGTTGCTGGTGTTGAGGATCTCAGTGTAACCACAGTGCTAATTGGATTGATGAATAGATTATAATTTATAAGAAGAAATAGCGGCTTTGGCACAAGAATTCTATAATTGTACATGCGTGATTTTCCAAAGTATACCATTTCGAGTTTTATAACGTCCTCTCCAATACCAATAGGGGTAATCTCGGAGCGAAGAACTTCAAAAAAACCCCATACAAGGTTTATCGAGCAATTATGAATTTATATCGAGAGGTGCTACGGATAAGAAACGTCGCTAATTTGCGACTTATGAAGTTCACATGAAATTATATACATTTTGCAAAAGTGTCTCACTTTAGCTCTGCGGCCTTTTTTCACTTACCAACATGCGATAGGACGGCGACAATGCGATAGCCATATCACCCCCGCTCCTACTTTTTCAGTTTCTCTACAGTATAAATACTCAAGAAATGCTGACACAGTTTGTTCAAGATTTTCCGAGAAGCCACTTCGATAACTACGATTTTTACGGAAGCCAATCGATTTCAAGGTGAGTAATTTTACCAGTGTCTGTATTTGAAAGTTGCCATGAATATTTATATATTATAAATTATTTTATTTAACCGTTAATGCGTCAAAAATATCAATAAACTCAGTCGCCGACCGTACTCAGTTTTTTATCCCCAAAGGGAAAGCTATAATTTCGAAAAAAAATCATGTTTTTCAAAATTTCGATGCCAATTTTCGGCTATTAAAATTATTCTAGAGTCGCCAGGAATCATGTTTAAAAGAAGTATTTGGATGGATGCGTGTGTATTTAGTGCAATCAGCGAAAGCTCATTTTTCAATTTAACTTTAAAAATTTATTTCGTCCGATATTATCATATCTTGTTTGGTGCTTAGAGATATTTTTATGACGCGCTGTTGTGATCGCAAAACCCCGCGCTGATGCCGAGTCCCATGCGGACGGTCGGCGAGCGTATACGAATATATAAGGACAGTCGTCCCTCGGCAACGCCCGAAAGCGCACGCTCTTCGGTGGGCCTCAGCCCTATACGTAACCAGCCTGCTGCGAGGTTGACTAAAAAATACGCACGTGTTAAGGCGATCGTGAGAACGGGGAACTGCGCCCTTGATTCTGGATCCTTAACAATCATTATTTACCGAAAGGACGGCAACGGCCCTAGATCCTTGGTACAGAAACCTTAACAATCATTGTTTACCGAAAGGACGGCAACGGCCCTAGATCCTTGGTACAGAAAGAACAACGCAATCGAACCCAATACTCGCGCGATCACAACAGCACGAGACATACACTCATTACACGTTTTTCTAACGCTAACCCGATGTAAAATCGTAAAATAACGCAATCTTACCGTGTGGGTTTTTATGCCGCTAGGCTTTTCCCACAAGAGCTAATAAACTTTAACGTTGTTTTAAGGCTCAATTCGTGTGTTTTTTCTTTAACAAAAAAAATCTACCTCATCCCCTCAATCATTCCGATTATTAAATACAAAAATACGAAGGAACTTCGCAATGAAGGACTTTCGACAATACATATCTCATTTTATGTGATTCGAAAAGATGACGTGTGAAGATTCATCCCTGAAACTTTAGAGATTTTCGAAGAAAAAAAATGTCCCATTTCTGTGAATAAAAATATCAGGTACCAGCGAAAGATGAGTAGGAGAGGGTGGGGCAACGTGAACACTCAAAAAACTAATCAACGCGTAAAAAATATATCGTAATGACTCAGACTTAACTCTTTTGTATATATATTAGGGTGTGTCGGAAATATACTTTTTTTCTTCGCTCCTACCACTCAAAACTTTAGGTTTTGGCATTGAAGAGGCCCTCGTTCAAGGAGGGTTGAAGTTTAGAGGTCTCTCAACGAGAATTTAGGTTTCCCATCTAATTAACACGTAAAAAATATTGTTTTTCGTTCAAAATGATGTCAGGCAACCAAAAAATTGGCGATGTCTGTGTTTCTTGGCTTATTTCAAAGCATGACTCATCCCCTAAACGATGATAGGTCATTTTTCGACTTACCTTGTACCAATTTTTTTTTACGTCACTTTTTGACCACAATAGTCACTTTTACAAGTTTATAAAGTCTCCAAGGTATCAATGAGTCGAAGATGAATTGCTACAAGTATTGATTGTTGATTCAAATATAAATAACCAATTCCAAAAATTGGCAAAACATAGAAAATTTCTCAAAATAAACATGGTTTTTTGAATAAAATTGAATTCCGTATTTCCATATCTTCAATTTTATTCAAAAATAGTACATTATGCTACTAGGGAGCTAAATCCGCTCCTCCCGTGTGCCATATATAATATTTTTTACCCTAATGATAATATGGTAACATCCATCGCTGCAGCGCGTGCGAAAAGTAATCAATTTTTTATCAGAGGGAAGAAAAATGATTTTGCCCGCTTTTTACGTTTTTGTCCGCTTTTCACTTTTTTGCCCGCAAAATTATATTTCTTCCCTCTGGTCAAAATTGATCACTTTTCGCCCGAGTTGCAGCGATGGAATATGGTCATTTTATCATAGTCGGGTAGAAACCACGTTTATTTTGAGAAATTTTGTACGTTTCACCAATTTTCGGAATTGGTTATTTATAGGGTAGCATGGTCCGAAACCGACCGGTGGTCCCATACCGACCTCTGCATGTTTCTCAGTACTTGTGCTGCTACCGAAACTGTCGTTAGTGGTATTTGAAAGATCTCACAACACCGAAAATTTGGAGGTAGATTGTCATATTTTTTTCTCATTTCATTCTATTGTTTTCCGCCTTGTTGTGTTTTGACAGCAATAAAGTTCATTTTTGAGCTGCACGGAACTTCAGTTTGAAGTGTTTTATTGTGTGGTGAAAAATCCAAACGTAGGTTGTTTTGATTGTTTATGGCCTATACTTAAACACGCACTAACAAATTTAGATCACTTCCGTCGTTGTAAGTAAACGGCGAGTCATTGTTCGAAAAAAGTCGTGATGGTCCTAACCGACCGCCAAGGGGTGGTCCGAAACCGACCCCTATGTTTTTACGTACTAAAGATTTTCTAGCGTTTTTTTTTTTTTACAGTCAAAATGTAATTTAATGACTTCCGACGGTAATTACACGTAGTTTTTTTCGAAATGGGGCGATCGTTTAAACGTAAAAAGCCAAAACGAGATCCGGAAATTCTGCAGCGCGCAGTTGCTGCAATGACATTAGGATCTTCGCTTTGTGCAGTTGCACGTGAATTTGCAATTCCTCGTTCGACATTACCCCTCCATTGGAGAAATAATGAGATAACTCCCGAAGGAGATAAAATTGCACGACCGACGGAAGTAAATGTCAGCGATTTAAAGATTGCGGAGAAAGGCTTTAAAACGGTGGGTTTTTTTTCGGTCAGATGAATTTTACTTTTCAATATTTTCAATATTCACCTATTTATTAACACATTTTAATTTCCGTTTTTGTAGGTGCTCAGCGAAGCACAGGAGGATTTTTTAGAAAAGCATCTTCTTCGTATATCTGATGTTGATTTCGGACTAAATTCGATAGACGCGCGAGCATTGGCTTACAAATATGCGATAACGTTGAATGTTTCCTATCCATCTTCTCGAGATCGGGAAAAAATGACCGGCTTGGAATGGTATCGTGGTTTCATGTCCCGACACCCACGATTGTCTCTGAGAAAACCCGAGGCGACAAGCTTAGCAAGAGCTAGCGCGTTTAATGAAACGAATGTTGCTGCTTTTTTTAAATTCTTTACGGTAATGGGTGCCATTAAAGTTGGGCCAAGCGATATTTGGAACGTCGACGGAACGGGCGTATTAACAGTGCACAGGGCAGTCCGCGTAATTGCACGTCATGGTCACGACGTGCAACGAGTTGCCCATATCACACGCCCGACGCACAACGAGTTGGACATATCACCTCAGGGGAGCGCGGAAATTTAGTGACAGTCGTCCAGGCTGTATCGGCAACTGGAATACGAGCACCGCCATTTTTTTCGTTTTCGCGGGCCTGGTTTCAACGCCATTTTTTGAATGGCGGGCCCGTGGGGGCAAATGCAAGAGCGAATCCCAGCCGGTAGATAACTGCGGAATTGTTCGTCGAGTTTTTGCAAACTTTTCAGGCCTTCACTGGCTGCGACCGTGATCATCCTGTTTTTCTTCTCTTAGACAATCACGAATCCCATTGTTCTTTGGCAGCATTGCAGTTTTGTCGCGACAACGGGATTCATATTGTTTCGTTTCCACCCCATTGCTCCCATCGCCTTCAGCCACTAGACGTGGGCGTGTTTAAGCCCTTCAAAACTGCGATTAATAAGCAATTCGATACATTCATGCGAATGAATCCAGGGCGCGTGATTCAAGTATTTGACATACCGGCGATGGTCTCGCGTGCATTGGAGATTGGTGTCAATGGAGTGAACATCAAATCCCGCTTCCGATCCATTAGGAATATGGCCAATAGACGCAGACATCTTCCAAGAAATGGATTTCATGCCAAGCGCTACGGCGGATCGAGCAAATCCGAATGAAGCTCCAAATGAAATGGATGTTGAGGAAGGAGGAACAGGTCAGGAAGAAAATGCACATCGAGAAGAAGAAATCATTCCATCAGACACATAAAGTTCGCGCGCATCAACATCATTTCTGGATTCAACAATAGAGTCGCTTTTGCTTCTCCCGAAGGCTCCGCCGCGCAGCCAGAAAAAGAGAGGTTAACCGCCAGGCCGAACATCAATTTTGACATCCGATGCTGAGGTACAACGAATTGTAGAAAAATAAAAAGCGAAAGGAGAAAAAAAAAGAAGCACAGAGGAAAAAGCCAAACAAAAATAAGAAAATCGCAAATAGAAACTACAAGAAAAAGAAGAAAAGAAAAAGCAGCGAGAAAAGAAACGGCGACAAAAACGAAAAGAGAAAAACGGGGAATTCCAGCCTCGAAAAACGACTCGTCCGTCGACTATTCGCACTTATCGCGAGGTAGACAGCGATTAAAATTGTAATCTATGTAATCATTCGTTCAATTGTATATTCTAAAAAGGCCTCAAAATGTTCTAAAAGAAATTCAAAAATTATTCCCAAATCGTATTGTTTGCTAACAAGTTGCAAAATAAATTCGAAATTTTGCCTTTTCCCTTGATTCGCTGCGAAAAAATAGGGGGTCGGGTTCGGACCATGGGATGGTCGGTTTCGGACCACGATTTTTGATAATGACCAATATGCAGACTTTAACTACGGCCTCGGTATCTTAAACAAAGGGTACCCAACAACCTCGTCGAGCTGCTCAAAACTTAGAATAACGCTCCCTTTAAAGAATCAAAATTTGGTTTGAACAAAAAAATTAATATCAGGCACTTTTATTGACTTCGCTGCTTAGGCGGTAGGTTTCGGACCACGCTACCCTATTCAAATCAACAATCAATACTTGTAGCAATTCATTTTTGACTCATTGATTCGCTTCAAATCTCAATAGAATATTAATATTGATGAATAATGCAGAGGCAACTGCTCTGCACATGGCGTAAAGATTTTTATACCAATAAATACCCATACAGCACGCAACATTGCAGCAATGTCTCAGCAACGTTGCAACAAGGTCTCAGAAACATTGTTGAAATCTGATTTTAATTGCAGCACTACAATGTTGCTGCAAGGTCTCTGCAATATAATATCTGATATCATAATATAATTATAATATTTATACTAGATTATATACACCTACGTAATTATAAGAAATTACGGAGATGGGCATACGCACGACTTATAGGTCATGCATGCTCATTATCTACCGCAAAATTCTTTAAACATCTACACTGTCTATCTCGAGGAAGAGGCGCGAAATAGAATTGATCGATTAAACGAACTTACTTGTAAGTGAAGTTCGATCGTAATTGTATGAAGCGCCTCTTCCGAAGAGATAGCTCCAATTCATCACCCATCTCCCTTCAGAGATTACCCTAGAATTGTTGCGGCAGTGCTTAGAAGAATGAGAATTATCGTAGTACGCGTTTTCATGACGACGGAGCGCAGGCAAAAAGTTTTTTGCTTTGAACTTGTGGGGACACTGGCGTGGAACGGGGGCACTACACTGTCTATCTCTTCGGAAGAGGCGCTTCATACAATTACGATCGAACTTCACTTACAAGTAAATTCGTTTAATCGATTAATTATAGATAATCAGAAGAAAAATTATAGATTTGGCCTAATACTGGTCCATTGTGAGTACCCTAGTATGTAGGGGAGACCGAGGTAAGTGGGCACGACAGCCGAAAATTAGTTTGTGTTTTTTCTCAAAATTTGTTTTTCTTCGAAAAAATTCTTTTTCCAATGAGTTTTTTCTCTCCTCACAAATTTTTATCCTTTGAAAAAACTTTTTTCCAAGTAAAAATTTTTTTTTCCCTTAACAAATTATTTTTCTGTAAAACTTTTTTGAGGAATGAATCATGCCGGATAATGAATTGCTAATCGGTGACTTCTAATAATAGCATTTGCGTGGTGCATGAGACTTCTCTGCTTGTTGAATATCAGAAGGAGGTGGTTCCATAGGTGACCAACTGATATCGCGTGTCCATGATTTTCTTCCGTGACTCTTTCGACTGCTCGCGGTCATGCCCTTCACTTTTATTGTATACTTGCCTTAGTAAATTAAACATAGTATTATTTTGAAACATTTTGAGGTATCGTACCTCGAGATAGCTCCTTTTTAATATTTTTTCGAAACTTTTTACACATATTATGATGTTATCTGAACATGTGTTACATTTCAAGGAGATTTGACGATTCGTATTCGAGATATTTATTTTTGAAATCAGCAAATTTTACATGTATCATCCATGCTGAATGCATGCCAAAATGCCCTGCTTTGTCCTGCGATTTTTAAACGATATTTAAGATCCTCCGCAAATCAGTAACAAATCAGTAGCAAATCAGTAGAAAAGCACAACCCGGATATTCTAGGAAAGTTTCAGAATAATCTACCATTTAGTTTTTCGGAAATAACTAGTCAAAGTTGCCCGCTATCCACGGGTATAGCGCGTGAACGGTCCGACTCTCTTTTTCATGCGTGCGTTCCGCTCACCGCGCACCGCCGCACCGACGTTTCCCCTTATTCCCCGCCACGGGTCGAGCGACAAATACCTTAATTAAATGTTAACCTTACGCATGTTTTTTATTTTTCTGACACTTCGACATGTGCACACGTACAAGTGAATTTCGCGGGATGATTTCTCGAAGCCGAGAGAATATTTTAGGAATGTTTTGTGATGAAATGATTCCTTATCAAAAACTGTTGTCGGTGAAATATCAGCGACGGAACGCAGTTTAATCGAAAGTAATGAAAAAAAATTGTTATAATATATTAAATTGGCAGGTAATACTTCACCCACAACAGTTTTGAATAAGGAATCAATTTATCACAAAACATTTCTAGAATATTATCTCGTCTTCGAGAATTCATCGCGCATATTTACTTGTACGTGTGCACATGTGGTAGTGCCAGAAAAATAAAAGACATGCGTAAGGTTGATGGCTCTTAAATATAGCACAAATCTACATTTTTATTAACAACGTGACGATTTGTTAACCTGGTTTCATTCCATGCATTTTATTTGAAGAACCTTTCTCTGGTTTTTAGGAATATTGCTTACTTCCATTTTGATAAATCTATCATTTTTAGCGTTGGCTGTCCGCCACTTTTCCCTGATTTGCCAGTTTTAGCTGAGAATTTAAACACTGAAAGTACCTGCCCAACGAAGAAATGCTATTAGTTAAAAGTTCCAGATTATCCGTTCATCATACTACGTGACGACTCATTTCTTAAAAAAAAAAATTGAAAAAAAGAGATATTTAAGGAAAAAACAATTTTTACTCAGAAAAAATGTTTTTATGAGAAAAACATCATTTTTCATGGTTAAACTGCTGTTCGAAACTAAATTTTTGGGCATTAAGCATTTTTATTGACAATTTGCAATATTCGGCTTAGGTTTCCACTTTTCCCAGGTCTCCACTATACTTTAAAAGTATGGAAAAAATATCCGTTTAGATTTTTGGAAAAAAACTAAAATAATTTTTTTTTAAATACAACTTTAATCTTTTCCTAATATCCTGATAAATAAAACTGAACCATTTAAGGTCTGCGTACACTATGCCGCGGTGAAGCGCGGCGCGTCGAGTCGCGGCGAATCGCGGAGATGCGAAGCGCGGCGATGCGCAGCGCGGTGAATCGATGCAAATCGTTACGAAGCGCTCGGAAGTTTTTGGATTGTGTGAACACTACAGCAATATATAAATTATTTTAATCGCACGTGTCGATACGAAAAAAGTGAATAAAAAATCGTCAAATAAAATTAACCAAAATTCGTGCACCTATGGCTTCCGAATCCGAACGAAATGCTAACGAGAGTGGTTAGACATAGAGAAAAATTGTATGGGACCAAATTTTCAGAGGAAATTTTTTTTTTATGTAGAAAAAAAACGAAAAATAGTGGTTAAAAAATTTAGCTCGGGCTCATTTTGAAGTCCTTCATTATCTTTCAATATAATTTCCACAGATCTACCGATATCACCAAATATTTCTCGGTATTTCGAAACATGTAATATCTCCCGAAATTTTACTAAGTATCTGAAAATATATCTCAACATTCACTACTCTTATGTACATACGAAACCATTTCCCTTGTGATTCACTCCCCACCTATAGAATAGCAACGAAGTACGGCTACATTTCAGAGTCATGTATGCGATGCATTGACCTTCTTTTTCTTGACGTTTCACTATGGGGATGTGTGATAAACAATTATCTTTCTTACGCCTTCGTTTTGTAATATTGGATGGTATCTAACTGTGTGGTTCAGATTATTATCCGAGCTTATTTTTGTGTTCGGTGCAACCCATCTTTAAAGGTTTTTTCTCATTACACGATCCAGGTTTTTTCAGCTAGAAATTACTTTTGGAACATGAAAATTCCTGGTACTGAAGCTTACAAAATTAGAAAACTATTAGAAATAGTTTGATATTACAGTTGGATAATGAATCAGAACAAAATAAAACAATACGGGTCTATTAAAATTAGATGAGGAATGATACATAATCATTTCAAGTCATTTGTGTTCCTGAAGTTGTTGAAAAATTTGTGATAGAACTGGCTGAATATCAATGATTGATAAAAATCATTCACGTTAATATCTTCAACATAATTCTTGTATTTGGAATTATTCTGTGATGATGGTCGATACTGATTGACGTATAGGGAAATTATTTTTCAACTATTTTTATAAATATGACAGTGATTTTCGTCAATGCATGAATAAGCATTTCAGAAAATTTTTTAGTCAAGCAAGATTGAATGAAAAATCTGGTCATCCGTAAATTTTAAAGTACTGCGTTAATAATGGAGACCTGGATCACCAAAAAACGTTCATTCGATTGCAAACTTCATCGATTCTCTATATACACCTCAAAACGTGGAGATTATATGTCACTCTGAATGAACAGGGGTTCAAAATGAGCCCGAGCTAAATTTTTTAACCACTATTTTTCATTTTTTTCTACATAAAAGAAAAAATTTCCTCTGCAAATTTGGTCCTATATACAATGTTTCTCTATGTCTAACCACTCTCGTAGCATTTCGTTCGGAAGCCATACGTGCACGAGTTTTGGTTAATTATATTTGACGATTTTTTATTCTTTTTTTCATATCGACACGTGTGATTAAAAAAATGTATATATTGCTGTAGTGTCCACACAATCCAAAAACTTCCGAGCGCTTTGTAACGCGTTTCACAGCGCTGTGCATCGCCGCGCTTCGCATCTCCGCGATTCGCCGCGACTCGACACGCCGCACCGCACCGTGCCGCGCCACGCTTCGCCGCGGCATAGTGTACGCAGACCTTCAGTAGCTTGGTCAGACAAACATGCACGTATATAAGAAAACGTGGAAGCTAATAGCTAATATTATATTTTGCAGTGACACTGATCCGAGCAATTTTCGGGCATTCCTCGTATTGCATTTTTTGAGTGGACCTTTCCGTTAGACAGCAGTACTGTATGGTGTATTTCTCTTTTTCCCGGACGTATTATACATACCCGGGAAAAAATGTTTATATATGAGTCAGGCATGAACCAGATATGTTCAGATATGTTCAGATATGAACATATCTGGTTCATGCCTGATTTATGTATGATTATATATGATCATACATAAATTTATGTATGATTATATATGAACATACATAACGTCATGTAAAATCGAATAGGATTATATATAATTGTATATATGATTATATATGACCATACATAACATCATATAAAATCGTATAGGATCATATATAACTTTATATGCAATTATATATGACCATACATAACATCATATATGAATATAGTTCCTATATAAATTCATGTATGTTTATATATCAACATACATAACTTCATGTATAATCGTATATGACCATATGTAGCATTATATATGATCATATATAACCATGTATAGTATTATATATGACCATGTAGATCTGTATACATTTATGCATGATTGTGTACGAACATACACAACATCATGTATAATCGTATAGGATCATACATGAAGTTATGTACGTTGATATATAAACATACATGAATTTATATAGGAACTATATTCATATATGATGTTATGTATGGTCATATATAATTGCATATAAAGTTATATAAGATCCTATACGATTTTATATGATATTCTGTATGGTCATACATACATTCATGTTTGATTATATATGACCATATATATTATAGATGAACATGTGAATCGTATATAAATTTATATTTATGGACTCTACAGCATAACAATATATATAATCGTTTAGGATTATATAAAACATATTATATATGATCATATATGATTATATATGATCATATATACATTTCACAATCAAAAGCGGATGAATTCACTCTTTCATTTTCAAAATCCGACCCCAAATAAAATGTTTCTCATGAAGTCCATCAAAATCTGGAAAAAAAATTATTTTTACAAATATAGATTCATCCGTTTTTGACCATTTATAGATCATTTGGCATGATCATACACGACTTGGTATGATCATCCACGACTTGATATGATCATCCATAACTTCATATGACCACACTGCAAATCCAAGTGTGCTATGTTACACGCAAAAGATGTGTAATTTTTTAAATAACACGTGTAAATGGCATAATGTGTTTCAAAGCAACACACATATGCGTGTTATGCTACTTTTACCCGCATTTTCTGTGTAACTTTACACGCACGGTCCGCATTAAACCTTTACACACTTTATGATTCGTGTTAAAATAACACATTTATTGGTAAATCACACATTTTGCGACATTTTACAACTATTATTATCATTATTACATAATACAAATTATTATTAAACAACATTTACTATTAAACAACATAATAACAATCATTATTAAACAAATCAATTTGTTAATTAACAATTGAATAAATTTTTTCACTGCATATCACCTTTTTACTGAATAATATCACGCGATTCTATCCAGCCATATTACATAATAACAATCATTATTAAACAAATCCATTTGTTAATTAACAATTGAATACATTTTTTCACTGCATATCACCTTTTTACTGAATAATATCACGCGATTCTATCCAGCCATATTACATAATAACAATTATTATTAAACAAATCCATTTGTTAATTAACAATTGAATAAATTTGTTCACTGTATATCACCTTTTTACTGAGTATCACGCTCTTCTATCGAGCCCGGTGAGACAGTGCTTTTTCATTAGAACTTGTATATTAAGGGGGGGGTAGGGTTTTGAAGGCAGAAAAAAACAGGTTTTTACAGATTTTTTTTTGGGCGTACGGTGAAAGTAAATTTATTTCTGATTATTGTACATTAAAGAGTAGTAATTGAACTATATTCTGTGAAATATTGGTTGAAAAATATTGAAAATTGACCGAATGGCAGCAATTCTTCGCAGGCGCCTCAGAAAAAATACATTTTGCGGTGCACGTCATACCTCAGCACTGGATCATCTGAAATGAAATAACCAAAGTTTTTCCTTTAATTTTTATGTCCCTCTAGGTATCTCTGTCGAGTTTTTCCATTTTTTTTTAAATTTTTGAACTTTTTACAAGACTTGAAAGTGAAAATACCGATTTTTGGCCTAAATTCATGACTATTGTTGTTAATAATAAAAAAAATAAAATCAAAAACGAAAAAATCTCAACAGGGTTACCTCATAAATTATGTAAGGAAATACTGTAAAAAATTTGAGAACGATCGGTTGAATAGATTTTGAGATACAGAGTGCACCGACTCAAAAAACATCGATTTGAGAAAAACGAGAGATTGAGAAACAGCTGCCTTCCCGCTGAGCGGTTACAGCTCAGGTAGTCGTTCGAGACACGCCTACTTCCAAAGCTATATCTTTGTGAGTTTTGCTCCGATTGACTTCCTATTAACAGACAACATTCTTGAGTTACTATACTTTCATAATATGCAATAAAAAAAAATCACTTTTTTTGAACCCTCAAAACCCTACCCCCCCCCCCCCCCCCCCTTAATATCATTTAAATACAAGAAATTCATAAGGAATCAATAGCGTAGTGGTAGAGTGTCGCTCGTTAGGTAGGTCGTTAGGTAGGTCTCAGGTGGAATCTCAGGTAGGCTCAAAATTAATTTCGACGGAAAAACGCCCGGACCACGAAGCCGGAAACACTCGTAAAAAAAAAAATTCTCAAAATCTTTAATTTTTTTTTTAATGATTATTTAAGGATCGAAAGTGCTGAATTCGATTACTGCGGAGGATCGTGGGTTCAAGTCCCGGTCAATGACTTTTTTTTTTTTTTCAAAATTTACAGGATTTTCGAAAATAATGGAATAACAGTTTTAAGCTCGTTCATCGATCATTCCTAATAGCTAATTCATAAATAATAAATAAACTATTACTACTACTAAACACTTGGATTTGCAGTGCATACATGACTTGATATGATCATACCAAATCGTGTATGATCATACACGATTTGGTATGATCATACACGATTTGGTATGATCAGACATGGCCACTTTTCTGGCATGAGTCATACATGACTAGTTATATATGATCATGTATGATCAGATTTGATTATTTTTTCCCGGGTATCAAATTTCAAATTGCAACCATTGAATTATAAGTGTCGCCAAGCTGCATTCACAAAACTTTGATCCGTCTAGAGTATGAGTAACATCGTAAGAGAGTAACATCTAGAGTTATATTACAGGACGCTGGTTAAACGGATCAATTTTAGTCAGCCGACAATAAGATATCATTTTTCGAATTATAACGAAAAATTGATTTTGTGTTTCCAATCGCTTCCCGATTGGAAGCACCGTGAAACTTGCGAAAACACACACACACACGCACACACACACAAAGACCAACGAACATTCACACGGGCAACCAGGCATAACAATAGAGAGACGTCGCGTCTCAAAGCACACCGAGTCTCGAAACATTGCGTACAGTCTCGCGCCACATAACTAGCGAATTGAGACTATAACGACTAACGTACGAACGAGGACAATACGACGATTCGAGTCAAACATACGAACGCAGACTGTTTCCTTAACATCTTAGAGTCATTTATACTATATTGCAGTCCAAATGAATCACACCTATTCATCAGCCGTTCAACTCCTTATTGCCCAGTTGCCGCTGGATTTAACTTTTGCTTGCCCTAAAGGAGACCTTGCTTCTCAAGGCTCTCCTCTCCTTTAAGTGGCCCGCTTTTTACACGCCTATGATGAAGGGTCACGTTATCCCCAGGTCATCCATGGCCAATGGGAAATAACTATAATAACCAATCGGAGGCATTCTCGAAAAACCAATAAAAATTATCACATCGATTCGGCAAACCTCTCTCCTACACAATACGTCACTGACCTCGGGCCTGTGTCGAACTATCTGTTCGCCCGGACGAAACAACGGGACGACAGACGAGCACACAAAATAACATAATACATAAAATAAATCAAATTAAAATCGTGAATTCCTTCAATATTAAAATCGAAGAATTTCACGAAACGTTTCAATGGATCGAATTAAAAAAGTTATTTCTCTTTTTTGACTTCCCCCATCGCTACTCTTGCTTCTAATTATTATTAGGCCGTTTAGAGGCTATCGATAAGTTGTTATCGAAATTTTTTAAATTATATACTTATCAGTTTTCAATTTGGTTTTGTTGCTTCCGGAATGTTTGTTGCAAGAAAAACGTGCGCTTTACTGATTCTTTGTTTTTGTATATAAATATGAAGTGTTATGCAAAATCATGTTTCTCTTACTCAAAATTTGCCATTTTTATTTAACTACTCGTCATAAAAATTTGAAAATAACATCAATTAGAACCAAAATATCCTCTTAATATATTGACTCAGAGTCAGAACAGACCATATCGAAGAAAAAGTTCGTTCGGCTAATCTAAATTTACTACGGTAAAATAATTTTTTGGTATTTTCAAAAATCGAAATTTGATAACTCGATAACACCTTTGCTAATTCTCGCTAATTCTCTCTCAATTCAATATCAAACGATTTTGTCACTACTTTTTTTTGTGTCGTCAGGGGCCAATAGCTTGATATATATACGATTTGAGTTTGTTGCACGTGAACGTGAACCCTTTATATCCTTGGGATTCTTTCGTCTCAATATACCCTAATAAAACAATTAAATATATAATAATACATAAGTAAAACATAGCTATAGCAAAACACACACACACACACACACACACACATCGCCCAACGCTCTATATAGGAGCATTTCTCAACCCCCCACCCCTTCTCCTGAGAGTCCATCGCACGGCCGCCTCACTCTCCCCGTCGAGCGCAGCGTAGTGCGTACAGCGATCGAGTGGCTACGCGGAGCTTCTCTCTACCATTACATAACATGTAGCCCGGGAGCCAGCGACCTATTTTTGTCAATCATTTCCTCTCGGCTGATAATTTGTTAGATGATTAAGATAGTTGTGTCTTGAACCCTAGCGATCGTCAGCTGCGCGACCGTGGGTGGGTTGGGCGTTGGCGGCCTCCCACGCACGTAAAAAAAAAATATGTTTTTAATCATTTCCTCCCGGTTGAAAATTTGTGAGATTATAGTTGGCATAATACTTATTTGAAAAAAAAAGTCAGCTGGCTATAACGCGGTGGATTATACGTCAGCTGCTCATACGAACATGAAAAAAAAAAAAAAAATTTCAATCATTTCCTCCCGGCTGAAAAT
This sequence comes from Rhorus exstirpatorius, assembly GCA_963564615.1. Taxonomy (NCBI): domain Eukaryota; kingdom Metazoa; phylum Arthropoda; class Insecta; order Hymenoptera; family Ichneumonidae; genus Rhorus; species Rhorus exstirpatorius. The sequence continues at coordinate 29,906,526 of OY751314.1, read as the reverse complement.
TTGACAGATGATAGTTTATATGCTACTTTGAATAAAAAAAGAAGTCAGCTGGCTGTATGTCGGGGGAAAGATCGTCAGCTGACGCAGTGAAAGTGTCGCGCGGCAAGGTAGTGTGAGCGCCGCTCGCCTATTTACAGCCCAGTCAATAGGTAGTTTTGAGGTGAAAAAAAAAAGGAACATGGGATATTTTCAGGACTGGTAGGGGGGTGTCTCCTGAGTATAAATCCAGATTGGCGACCTCTTATCGCTATCAGGGTCGCCGCCATCTTGGAAAACGCGTTTCGCTCTATATCTCGCGAACCGTCTACTTTACGACAAAATGTGCGGACACCTTTTTTATACATAATACAATTCTCCATCTTTTTTGCTGATAACTTTTTTACGTAACATCAATATTTTCCAAGTTATAACACTTACAAAACTATTTCTCCGAATATCTCCCTGAGCGTTTATTATTTCACGAAAGAACTAATTATCAAACTTGTAGAGCATCAAATTCTCGACATTTTTTAACTCAACCTTTTTTTCCTATCATTGAAACCTTCAAAGATATACTGCCTTTATTGCGCGAGGCACCGCGAAATCTCCACAAAACCCGCACAATAACGGTTGACGCAGGTACCCAGTGAACACGTTATATTGCGGCAATATAACATGGAAGTTACAGGTAATGTCACAATGTTATTTTTGTGATACATAGCTGTTATATAACGTGGAAGTAACATGTTATGTACCATATGTTATATGCTGGTTACATAACTGGTATGTAACGTTTTGACGTTACAGTAATGTAATAGAGTTTTGTAGCCGTTACGTAACATGTTTGAAACAATGTGAGTGTACCTTGGTGATATTTATGTAACGTTAATGGGGTGTACCTTAGTAACGTTACGGTAATGTAACATTACTCTGTTACGGTTACATAACATGCTTATAACAATGTTAGTGTACCTTTGGTCATATTTATGTAACGTTAATGGGGTGTACCGTAGTAACATTACAGTAATGTAACATGACTTTGTAATGTTTACGTAACATGCTTATAATAATGTGACCCTGGAGAAAATAGGGTGTGCAAAGACAATAATACAAAATACAATAATACAATAATACAAATGACAATAATACGGCGGTCTTCATTCAGGTAAATGCTGTAATAAATGATTATACTTTCTCGCTATTTTTTATATTAACGTTAAATGATATCCATTGCTTATCGAGCGCGTTTTGTGAAGATTTTGCGGCGCCTCGCGCAATAAACGCGGTATATCTTTGAAGGTATTAATGATAGGAAAGAAAGATCAAATTAAAAAATGTTGGGAATTTGATGCTCTACAAGTTTGATAATAAGTATTTTCGCGAAATAATAAACGCTCAGGGAGATATTTGGATAAATAGTTTTGGAATTAGTATAACTTGGAAAATATTGATGTTACGTAAAAAAGTTATGGGCAAAAAAGATGGGGAATTTTATTATGTATAAAAAAGGTATCTGCACATTTTGTCGTAAAGTGGACGGTTCGCGAGATATAGAGCAAAACGCGTTTTCCAAGATGGCGGCGACCCTGATAGCGATAAGAGGTCGCCAATCTGGATTTATACTCAGGAGACACCCCCCTACCAGTCCTGAAAATATCCCATGTTCCTTTTTTTTTTCACCTCAAAACTACCTATTGACTGGGCTGTAAATAGGCGAGCGGCGCTCACACTACCTTGCCGCGCGACACTTTCACTGCGTCAGCTGACGATCTTTCCCCCGACATACAGCCAGCTGACTTCTTTTTTTATTCAAAGTAGCATATAAACTATCATCTGTCAAATTTTCAGCCGGGAGGAAATGATTGAAATTTTTTTTTTTTTTTTTCATGTTCGTATGAGCAGCTGACGTATAATCCACCGCGTTATAGCCAGCTGACTTTTTTTTTTCAAATAAGTATTATGCCAACTATAATCTCACAAATTTTCAACCGGGAGGAAATGATTGAAAACATTTTTTTTTTTTACGTGCGTGGGAGGCCGCCAACGCCCAACCCACCCATGGTGCGCGAGCTGACGATCGCTACGGTTTAAGATACAACTATCTTAATCATTTCACGAATTATCGGCTGAGAGGAAATTGGTCGCAAAAATCTGTCGCTGGCTCCCGGACTAATGGTAGCTACGGCACAAAGCCTTTCTCGTCCGCGGAGGCTACGCCGGGAGACGAGATAAGGCCGGGCTCCAGCCGTATCGAGGCTTCTGACCACACCGACAAGGCGTTTTCACAAACCCACCTAACAAACATTAATCCACAAAAATCCTTTCCCTCTCACCTCCACCGACTACACATTACACTACTCACTACTTATTTTTAAGATAAATACATATCAAAAGTATACCTCGTCTATATAACGTAATTTTTTAATTATTTTTTGCGTTCCATTTAAAAATAATATCTAATTTTTTTTATCGCTGGAAAAGAAATGACACATTATCAAATAAACTAATAAGGATCGCGCATACCGACGTTTTTGTTCAATACCCCATCAAAATCTTGTAGATACGTGGATAAAGATTGACCCTTTTCCACCACTTATGACAAGTTGTGAAGCGAAAAATAAATATACAAACTTTTTTTCATCTCAATTGGTTAGTTAAAAAATCTAAACGAAAAATACAACATAAAACATTTATAAATTAGAAAATTAGCAGACGATAGATATGAATGGTCAAATGTGCGAAAAACATAAATTATACATTGGCTGGGGTTACAGCAGGACACGAGAAGGACGATTCAAAAAATGTCTGGTCCAAGAAAGCCATATTTATCATCGAAAATGAGATATCTAATGGAACAGCATGCGGAAAAAAAGGCGGAACGAGAGAAGGAACGAGAGGAGGCAAGACAGAAGGCTGCGGCGGAACGAGAGGAGGCAAGACAGAAGGCTGCGGAGGAACAAGAGAAGGAACGAGAGGAGGCAAGACAGAAGGCTGCGGCGGAACGAGAGGAGGCAAGACAGAAGGCTGCGGAGGAACAAAAGAAGGAACGAGAGGAGGCAAGACAGAAGGCTGCGGCGGAACGAGAGAAGGAACGAGAGGAGGCAAGACAGAAGGCTGCGGCGGAACGAGAGAAGGAACAAGAGGAGGCAAGACAGAAGGCTGCGGAGGAGGAGGAGTTGGAGAGATTGAGAGAGGAAGAGCGAGAATTCAGGGCATCTTTGTCTGATTAAGCCGCTGAACTTCTAGACAAAGAAATACTATTATTTGGCACATAAAGCTTTTAAAAAGTGATAAATACATCAAAGTCTGTGCAAACAACGTAACGGTCTCTATATATTAATCGTGGGAGGCTATATAATATGTTATACACCCAATTCACGAATCGGTGTTTATAATCGGTGTGAATAGATACTTTACCAATCACTATTTTTTAATTTTCGGTGTCTTATTGCTTGGCTCTTGCCGCTCTCGAGCATATCATCAGACCTGTACGTTACATCCATTATTCAGCCTATAAGCGATTATGTCATAAAATGAGTAGAGGCAGCATTTACGGCGTAGTTGTAATAGAATTTATGTTTATTCGTTTAAAACAATTCCTTGAGTTTGTTCTGGATCCTTATATCGTGTGTGTGTGTGTGTGTGTGTGTGTGTGCGTGCGTGCGTGCGTGCGTGCGTGCGTGCGTGCGTGCGTGCGTGCGTGCGTACGTGCGTGCGTGCGTGCGTGTGTGTGTGTGTGCGTGTGTGTTCAAATCTCGGATACAATATAATATGTCTGTCATTCTGCACGCGAGGAAACATATGAATATCAGCTATCGTTTTTGACTTGATCGCTCTGACAGCGTTAAATACTTTTGTCAGTTGAGACTTTATTTATAATATTATTTATAATAAATTATGAATAAAATATCACGGGAAACGTCATCGAAATTCATAAATTATATTTAGACAGAGTATTTAGAAAATATTATGATAGGTTTATGAATTTTTTTCACGTCACGATTTTTGACTAGTGTTGTCACTGATGGGCCGCCTTAAACGAGGATCGGGGAATCGGTTATAAACGACGCAGGTCGGAGTGCGTGTTCGCTGGGCGAGGCGTTTTAGGCGTCGCAAGAGCCCGCACACCCTCCTTTGTTATGTGGCATTGGTGTACTATGCGAGTGTAGAATGGATGGTACATGTTGATGAATGATGAAAGTTTATGCCTGAATGATTGACGAGATAATCCTCTTATTTTAAGAATTTGTTGAAAAAAAAGCTAAATTTTATGTTTCAAGGAAAGATTGTATTTTTAATTTATTCTCTTGATTGAGACCCTTTTTTTAAAGAACAAATGTTCAATTTAGAATATATTAATTTCCTTTTATAGCAAAGAAAAAAAACAAAAAGAAAGGTGAAAATTTCTTATTCCCAAATATCGCAAAAAATAAATCCTTTCAGTGCGATTTCAAAAAAAAAATTGAAGATATATAATTCACTATCGCAGAAAATTCTTCATTGAGATTTTTGGAAATATATTTATTCTGTAACTCGCGGTATAATTCTCCGAATGAGTTTAGTGAACGAGGGTTGTGAGGGTGGGTTTTTTCTTTTTTATCAAAAAGATTGATCCCGCGATTGATGTCCGCGTGTTCAACAGAGCATCCGTACATATGCTACACGAGAACGACGTTTATCCAATATCGGTGGAGGCAACTATTCATCACCGGAAATGTTCACGTAATCCGCAGAGACTAATTCTGATTGTTCTAATTTGCTCATATATATGAGGACGCCCGGGAGCTGTGTCAAAGACGCGAGAACTCGCGACTCGTCGCTCTCTCTCGGGGTGGTCGCGCGGCTGCGCTAGCGCGCGAAGCGCGCTCTCCTACTTGAATTTTTAAAAGTGGGCGCGCCGCAGCTGGCCGCTCTCTCGGGGTGACGCAATCCGCGTCGCCACGACCAATCGATATTCTCTCTCTCGCTCTCTGACGCAAACTCTCGGAGAGTTGGCGTCACTTCTCGAGAATGTGACCGAACTTTTAGAGAATGTGACGCGACTTCTCGGAAGTGCGTAGTGTTCGCGCTCGAATTTCGCGGGCCCGCTCGGGCCTCGCGATGTTGGGGGTCTCAGCCTCGTGGTGGCGCTTGCTATGCGGGAGGGGGGTCTGCTGAATTCGTGCCCCATGCTTTGGCTCACGTCTCACGTCAGCATGGTTCGTGGGGGGTCGATACCGTCAGAGAGTTAGAATCGAGCGCTCGAATAGGCAGGACGTGTTGCGGTTTCCCATGCGTTGCGATTTCGTCATCCCTTTCCCCCCGTTCGCGCGTATTTGGGGCCCCACTTCGGTTATCGTCCGTTTTCGCGTAGCGTTAAGGTCCGCGCGTGTTTATCCCGTTTTTCGCGTAGTTCTAAGATTCGCGCGTGTTAGGGTGGAAAGACGAGGACGCGGTGCATCCGCCGGTGACCCGGGGTGCCCGTCCACGTGGACGAGCGTCATTTCGGCAACGAACCCGTTGCCCTAGCATCTCGGTGTGGTCTCCGAGACGTCGGGAACGCTGTTTGCACCGGCTGTGGGCCAATTTGGGCGCTCCCCGGACCCCGCTTCGACCAGGGCGTCGGGAGTTGGTGCGTCCCAGGTATTTTATGCGTATTTGGTAAGCGAACGATATTTATTCATTGAATGATCATTCAATTCCGTTGTTGATAAACGCACCCGATACTGTAAATTTGTCATTTGTATTGTGCCATTTGCTTGTCTTTAATAAATATTTGACTTGCTTCGGCTTTTCCCTCTGCTCCGTGAGGGTTTTTACGCCGAGGCAAGCACGCATTGTTTGTCGTGAAATTTTGCATTTTTATTCAATTACCCTCTTACTCACTCTTTCCAACCCGATCGACGTCTGAGGAGAACTCATGGTAAGTTCATTACACACGTAGAGAGCGCAATTTGCTTGTTATTTTTTCGGGTACTTAATTACACGTTTATAATTATTGACCTGCGCGTGATTAATGAAATTATTTTAAGTTAAAACTTTCCGTTTATGAATTTTTAAAGGGGGATTCTTTGGCTCAGGTGTATCGATGAGTGACTTATCTTCTAACGTTAATCTTATGGGATTGAAATATTAAAATATATGTGCGTATAACAATTACACATATTTTTTAATACTACTAAAATTAACACTACCCAATTTTGATACGACTAATGTGCCACTTGAACTTGGGACAAACTTGAAGAAGCTTCAGTCACTCGGTGATTGAAAAACAATGATGTGAATTGTGAATATGATCTAAGTAAAAACTATGAATTTGAGTCAATGCAGCATTTGAAGTATGGTCACTTTTTATTTTGTGAGATATTCATGGTTAAAGTTCAGTTATTGAACATAAGCAGTATTTCTGTTTTGCTAATTTTAAGGGGGTCGAATCCGTAAATAGTTCAGTTCCCCTATATTTTTATCGTCAAAATAGCAACGGGCGTACTTGGGTGATTCAGTTCTCCCTTTTTTACACAAGGATCTTTTCTACTTCGATCGATCTAAATTGTCCGATGTTGTACATAGGGTTACCGGTTAAAAAAGCCATAACTATTCATGATCCGTGAGTCAGAGGTCTGTAAGGTGAAAAATGAATTCATCATTCGAGATGTCTTCGATCGAATATGAAGCATTCTCCACCAAACCAGCCACTTTTTTTCGCGATCCTTGGAAACTAGATTTTTTACTAAAAAAAGGTAACAAATTTTTTTTTCTTTAAGAAATACCACTTTCATTTTGCTGCCAAATTTACTTAACCTTTGGGCACACGTGTAGATTCGGTAAAAAAAATCGCCCGAATGGGACCGTCAGGCGTTCTGAACTAAAAAAAAAAACGAATCGTATGAAATTGTATGAATGTTTTATTCCCAAAAAACTATCGATACATTTGTGTTGGCACTGAAAAAATACATTGTATTTTGCGCCTCTTCCTTCAGATCACTGGTAGTACCCCTTTCTACTACAGATGGCACCACAGGTTTAAAGTAAGCAAAAAAGGAGCCCCGCTCTCGGGCCTCCATCCGGTTCGTCTCCGCTACTTACGTCATTCCTTTTCTTGTGCAGAACGCACAAACAGGTTAAAATAATTGTCTGTGACTAGAAGAGTCAAAAAATCATGAAACGTGAGAGAAATCGCGAAGAACATCCATCGGAGGAACGATTACGACGGTTGGAGAAGAAACTCAAAAGATATAAGCGAAAACATCGTCACAATCGACGTAAGTAAAATCCCCTTGTGCTCTCTCTACGTGTGCTACGCAAATACAAGGCTAATGGCGGACCTGACAAGAGTCAGAAAGACGCCTATAAAGAAACACGAGTTTCGTGAGCGGACCTGAGTCCTATTGCTCGTAGATGGATCAAAAAATCGGGCTAGCCAAGAGGCTATATAAGCCTCCAAGGTTATGAACGCCTTGTATTGCCTTCTCTGATGAGACACGAGTCTCTTAGAGCGGACGATTGGACAAGCATTGTATTAAGCCACGTAGAGATTAGAAACATGATTCTTTGAGGCACGAGTCCAAAAAGATACTTCATGTTGGACAAGAGTCCAATAAGTACATATATGTCCAGGATAAGAATCTACGGAGTCAGAAAAAAGTCATACGATGTAGTGGCACAGAGGTTAAGGGCCAAACTCTGGCCTCTCCTTGTATTGTTACAGGTCGCTCGAGTTCAAAGAGTTCATCGGAGTCATCGTACTCGGACAGTGACTATGATGATCGACATCGTGAACGAAGCTACTCTAGAAGCCGTGACAGAAGTTACTCAAGAAGCCGTGACAGAAGCTACTCGAGAAGACGTGGCAGATCACGATCGGCTAGCAATACAGCAGTAAGAACTGCAGAAGATCGAGAAAACAGTCCTAGGCCAGGAACACCGGCTCAGACCGAAGTGGTGGTACGGGATAACCCGGAACCTACATTACCGACCGTCGGGAAATATGCAGCACCGGTTACAGCACCAGCATCCTATCGACAGTAGAGACGGTGGTTTCAACAGAAAAACAAACGGCTGAACTAACACAAGCTGTTCTCGAGGCCATCGGAAAACGCGTAAACCCTGAAAAACCACAGGGACCACCCATCCAAGAAGAGATAGCACTGCGAGTAACAGAAATAATTGAAAATGGGTTACCAAGCGAGGAACAAAAGGATCTTCTAAATAAATATGCGACCCCCAAAAATTGTCCAAAGATAAACGCTCCGGCTCTCAACTTGGCAATGAAAGTATGTCTACCCGAAGGAGCCGTAAACAGAGACGTTCGAATGGTCGAAAAACAAAACAAATTAACAGCCGCCTTGTCGGCTCTGACGCAAGCCCTTTCGCAGGTACTAAAAAACACTGACGCCGATTTATCGCTCATAAGTACAGTCAGCGACGCCGCAAGACTAATCGCAGAGGTACATCGGGACGAATCCCTCACGCGAAGGGCACTTGTCCTAGCTAACCTCAATCCAGATCTGAAGGAAGCGTTAAACGTAACAAAGATTGGCGTACAGCTGTTCGAAACGGACATCGAAGAACAGATCAAGATTGCCAAGACGCTAGAACGAACGAGTAAAGAGTTAAAAACAAAAGAAAAAACATCAGTCAAGTCGTCAAAAAACGGGGGGGGGGGGGGGCCCGTCCCGAACGAGAACATGGAAACCCCAGTCGAGAGGGGGCGGGCAAGCGAAGAAGAAATCCTGGAACAGTCGACCGTACAACAGTTACCAGGGATCGAGGAAGGACTCGAACACGAGCTCGAGGTACCAATCCCGGAGCCTCCCCAAGCGTCGTTAAGTAATGTAAGTGTACCAGGTGGGCGATTAAAATTTTTTAAAAGATCGTGGGCTGCGATCTCTAACGATGCCACGATTTTGAACTGGGTTACCGGGTATGAAATTACCTTTAAAATATCGCCCTGTCAATCCCTGGCTCCCGCAGAACCACAGTGGTCGACAAGCGAGTTGCGCGACATCCCTGATCTGATCGCAGGGTTAAAAACGAAAGGAGTATTTTCCTAATACCCAAACCAGACGGTACAAAGAGATTAATTCTAAATTTAAAAAAGCTAAATGAGTTTATCGACACAGTCCATTTTAAGCTAGAGGATCTCAGAACAGCAAGAGATCTCATGTACAAAGACTGTTTAATGGCGTCGATCGATCTGAAAGACGCATATTACCTAATATCGATTCACCCGGATAGCCGAAAATTTTTGAGATTTAATTTTTTGGGACAACTCTATGAGTTTACGAGCATGCCATTTGGGTTGAATACGGCGCCATATATTTTCACAAAACTAATGCGCGTTGTAATAACTCATCTCCGACAAAGAGGTTACCAATCTGTTGTGTATCTAGACGATATCCTCCTCTTTGGTGAATCCTATGCCGACTGTCTCAAAAACGTACACGTCAGCCTCCTCGTACTAGAAAGACTAGGTTTTATTATTAATAGAGAAAAAAGCCGACTTATTCCCTCAAAGATCTGCAAATTCCTCGGGTTTATACTCGACTCGCACATGATGAAGTTAACACTCCCCCAGGACAAACGAATAGAAATCGTAAAGAAAATTGATAAATTCCAGCGCACACAAAAATGTACAATTCGAGAATTCGCATCCTTTATTGGATCACTTGGCGCCTGTTGTCACGCCGTCAAGTACGGTTGGGTATATCTGAAAGATTTTGAACGGAAAAAATTTCTAGCGCTAGAGGGAGCAGAGGGTAATTACGAAAAGAAAATGAGGTTACCCAAGAGACTCCAAGAGGACTTTAATTGGTGGATGAATAATATAAATATCACTGACAATGCCATCAATAATTTTCACTATAGTATGGAGATTTTCTCCGATGCATGCCTATCGGGTTGGGGAGCTTGCTTGGGGAAAAATAGAATTAATGGGTTTTGGACAAGAGAAGAACAGAAACTCCACATTAATGTCCTGGAGTTGACGGCAGCGTTTTTCGCACTAAAGTGTTTAGCGAGATCTCAGCGAGACTGCAATATTCTGCTCCGAATAGACAACACAACAGCAATCTCGTATGTCAATCGAATGGGAGGCATACAAATCGAGAATCTAAGCAAGCTTGGCAAGGAAATATGGCAATGGTGCGAACGAAGAAACATCTGGATTTTTGCATCATACATCCAGACGTCAGAAAATACAACGGTGGACGAGGAATCTCGACGACTGGAGCCTGAGACAGAATTCTCACTCGCAAATGGAGTCTATAATAAAATTCGGCAGGTCTTCGGGGATCCAGAAATTGATCTTTTTGCCAGTAGATCCAACACAAAATGTAACAGATATTTTGCATGGAAGAGCGACCCAGGAGCTGTGGCTATCGACGCTTTCACAAAAGATTGGTCCTCTCAATTTTTCTATGCTTTCCCTCCATTTTCAATAATTTTAAAAATGTTGAAGAAAATTAAGACAGATTGTGCGAGAGGTATAATTGTAGTCCCACAATGGACGTCACAGGCCTGGTACCCCATGTTCATGAGCATGTTAGAGTCAAAGCCAATCGTTTTTAAACCGAACATTAATTTAATCCATTCCATCGACAGGGATCCCCACCCACTGTGGCGCCAGCTTTCCCTGGTTGCAGGAGTTGTGTCAGGCAGGCGTACAAACGAAAAGACCTATCCACAGAAGCCATCGACGTACTGCTAGCATCACTAACAAACTCTTCAATCCGTCAGTACGAGACACCTCTAAAGAAGTGGTGGCAATTTGCATACGACAACGGTTTTAATGTTTACGAGTACAACATTGGTGGTGTTATAAAATTCCTCACAGAACAATTCCAGAGGGGAATAGGTTATGGATCGATTAACAGTTACCGGTCGGCACTGTCACTGTTGTTGGGGCCCAAAGTCGGAGAAAATCCAATCGTTAAACGATTTTGTAAAGGAACGGCAAAGCAACGCCCACCTAAGCCACGATATAATGACACTTGGGACCCAAAAGTGGTCTTGGATTTCCTGAGTCAATGGCCACAGAACGAGGAACTCTCCCTTAAACAACTCTCCATGAAGACGGCAATATTACTTGCCTTAACAACCGGACACAGAATGCAGACGCTTGCCGCAATAAATATCCAGGATATTATTGAACGTGTTAAGAAAATCGAGATTAAAATACCAGCGAGAATAAAGACTTCTCATACACAAAGAAAACAACCGACGTTAATACTTCCGGTGTTCACGGAAAACCCCAAGATTTGTGTGGCCACGACGCTCCAAAGCTACCTGGAAAAAACAGAAGACATCCGACACGACACAGAAAAATTACTTCTCTCTTATCGCAAACCTCATAAAGAAGTTTCCACGCAGTCAATCAGTAGATGGATCAAAGATTTACTAGGCTTATGCGGAATCGACACCAGCATTTTCACGGCATATAGCACGCGACACGCATCAACATCAGCAGTAAAACGGAGCGGCGTCAACATAGACGTAATAAAGAAGACAGCAGGCTGGACTGAAGCGTCCATGACGTTTACACGATTTTACGATCTATAAATCGTAAAGGACAACACCGTATTTGCCACAACTGTGTTGAAGAAAAGTTAAAGAATAAATCACAAATAATTAATTAACGACTCGTCACAGACAATTGATAAGAATACGTGCCATACTTTAAACATCTACCAGTGATCTGAAGGAAGAGGCGCGAAATACAATTAAAAGATTAAACGAACTTACCTTAAGTGAAGTTCAATCTTAATTGTATGTAGCGCCTCTTCCGAAGATCAGTCCCACCCAAATATCCCATACTTCAACAAGTTGAACCCTAATTATGGCACGTTACTTTAAAGAATGACGTAAGTAGCGGAGACGAACCGGATGGAGGCCCGAGAGCGGGGCTCCTTTTTTGCTTACTTTAAACCTGTGGTGCCATCTGTAGTAGAAAGGGGTACTACCAGTGATCTTCAGAAGAGGCGCTACATACAATTAAGATTGAACTTCACTTAAGGTAAGTTCGTTTAATCTTTTAATTCTCACCTTGAAAAAGTTGGCTTGACGTATAATTCGTATTGTTTCGTCTCTATAAGGATGGAGAAATCGTTCTCGATACTTGGAATCAGTGGGTGTCGTGTACAACTTCTGTCTTCCAAATTTTATTTATATTATGGAACTCTTTTCCGAAACAATAGCTCTGTGATAAAAGTTTTTGATTAGCATCGCTTTATCGTTCTTGAATAACGCTCTCTCTCTCTCTCGTAAGTAAACAAGTCAAGTCGCGGGAAGTCAAAAGTCTTTTTTCCCTGCTCTCGTTCTTTCTCTCACTCGTTCCTCGTGAATCGTGAAGTACACAAACAAGGGTATATAGCGACACAAATCTGGTATTCCACGTCAAGCGAATAAAGATTTTGGCCAGGGAATCAGCGATTCCAACGTTCATCTAAAATTTAATATTTTTTTCTTTACCACGTTTTCAACATCGGTCATCATTACAATTCGTATCGGTTAACATTTTAATTGGTACAGAATATATCGTTACGGTGCTTTCGATAAAAAATGTCACTCACAGTATCCCTTTCCCCGTATATTTTGGGCGTGAATTAACGAAGAAATTTTTTTTGCCCGTTGACCGTAAAAATGTTTTTTTTTTTCGATCAAAGGAGATCCAGATTTTATAAGGAAAATTTTAACGGTTGAAATGTTGAAAACCCGAAAAAAAATTGATTTGATTATTTCTTCGTGAATTCATGCCCAAGATGTACGCGATGAAGGCGTGTATAAGTGACAAATTTTGTAAAAATGTCCGTAATGGCTGCACCAATTTTAATTTGGATCTACAATTGGTAGGAGTTGGCTTTGCTTGACATATATGTGTCATATCTCGACCTTGATGTCCCAGTTGACTGATGTATTTTTGCAGCTCGTGTCAAGGAAAATAAATTTAGAAAAATACAAAAAAGCACCGAGTTAAGAAGTATCGAAGGAAAATGTCGACCAATTGAAGATCTTAAAAAACGAAATTAATTCAGTGTGACGAACCGAGGTATCACTACCTGCGGTCATTGCAACACAACAGAGTCATCAGATTCCAGAGAGTACGCCGACTCTTGCGACAGTCACTCTCTGGAAACTCGAGCAAACCGCGCGTCAGCAGATTCCTCTTTTCGTCCTCGGACTCTTGCTACCTTACCAAATGACCTAGATTATTCGACCCCTTGCATCACTTATAACCTGGATTATTGGATCCCTTGCATCAGATTTCGTGAACCCCTTGCATCACCAGATTTCGTAAATCATCGAGATTTCCATCTATCGATGATTTCTCAACTCATGGGTTTCGAAATCATCGAGACCTACATCGATCGATGATTTCTCAATCCACCCCCACGAGACCCTTGTAGCCGGACGCCCAAAGCTAACGAGGGTTCTCTCGACATATTATCAAATTAGTCTTAATACGACGCTCTTAGCAATCGGTCGAGAGATCCCGTTCCTTAGCGGCAAGTCCGTTCGCGTACTTAGGTTCTCGCGGGCGTGATTGACGTGATCTTCTCAAACCCTTGTTGTAGACAAGTGTATAAGAACTCATTAAGTGAAGGAACACCTTAGCGGCGCTTCACTACCTCTGTGATATAATTGTTCGTGCCAATTACCTTAGCGGCATTGCGCGTCAGTGTATCATAGAGTATAACATTTGTAACAACTTAAACTATTATTGTAAAAGTGACTGATCGATGTGTGTTCTCGAATAAATACATTCGTGCGAAACCAGCTGTACTCCTTCATTGCATCACAGCCCATCCGATCATCACGAACTACAAGCATATACAAGGTGAGGTGCTACCCAGCTTAAATAGGACAGAGAATCCATTCGCCGGGGCCTTTGACTTCAGCGAATAAAATAATAATAATAATAAGTTACCACGGGATAAATAACCCGTGTGTAACATCAGAATATTAATGGTACGACGATTTTTATGTAAAAATAATTAAAGATATTTCGTGTCAGAGAGTTTTGACATGAAACGTCTGTAATTATTTTTAAACTACTGGTCCATGGTCGGTACCCTGGTATGTAGGGGAAACCGGGAAAAGTGGGCACCTCAGCTGCGAATTAAAATTTTACTTTTACAAAAAAAATTTTTTCCCTCGAAAAACGTCTTCCTTTTGTCCAAAACGTAACGGATTCATTCGGTGTATTTTATTTGAAGAACATTTTCCCTTGTTTCTCTTGTTTTGAGAAATATTACTTACTTTATTTTGACAAACTGACAATTTTCAGCTGAGATTTCAAACACTGAGAATTTATGGGGAGCTACTGGAAAGCCCAGGACAGCTCACGATGGCTCTCATGAATAATAGAACAGGGCAAAACGCGCTGTATAAATTTTCCGAAAGGTTGAAATTTTATTCAATTCAGGCTCAATTACTGATACTCGTTTTAACTAATATCGTGTAGAGTGCCATGGCCGGATAGACTTTTTTTGGGAAGAGGATGAGACGTCGGATCGAAAGGAATTGGAATTATTCTGCAAGCATAATATGGATAATGCGGCATAATGAATAAAATGAGCGAAAAGCGACGAAAGAGAGAGAGAAAGTGAGAGGGACATACACAGAGCGAGAAGCTATTTGAGAGAGTGGACTTGGATAAAACTATGAGTAGGTACGTTTAGTTTACTACAGATGTCACTTTTAACCACCCCCTGGCGGTAGCATTGACAATACTGTCTACGTACTGTATCGTCAATCAGTATAGACTGCAACAAGAAGGGTTATAGGGAAGCTGTAGTATCACGAAGTTCCAGTTCATTTATAGAAACATGAATTTACTCTCTGACCCCATAACAGAGTAATTCAGAGAGAGAGAGAGAGATGAGACAGTTTGATAACTTTTTGGGTGAATTAATGGATCCGAATACCTTTATCAGAGCTTTGTAGCTGCAACGATATGAAACCCCGGAATTGATGCGTTTCAGTTATAACAAACATTTACAGGGGAGTGAGGGGTGGCTTTTAATGCTCTAACAATTTTGTAAATAAGCTTAAGTTGAGCTCGTTTCATGTGTTGAGGAAGTTAAATTCCTTAAATATTAGTTCGCTTTTGAAAAAAATGGTGTCCCATCTCCCCTTGATGATCGAAGAGAGGGATGGGACAGCCAGTATTTTATTTACTCCAATTTTCTTAAAACCCGAGCGTTTTAAAATTAAACTTCTGTTGTGGCTGGTTTTAATCCACTAAATGTCTTCAGTGAAAAAAAAAGAATCATCGATGTTGTTTTGGAGGTCCGGGAACATGGTGGAACCATCACACAATGTAATGCATTATAAGACATGAGAAGTTGGTATTATAGTAGCGTACTATCGAGTCTCCTATTTTACTTTTTCTTCTCGAATGTTACTTTTTTTGAGAAGTATGCCTATCGAAAAGTTCTTGTCTGACAAGGGCCTATTCTGACAACAAAAATTAACTGCTTTTATCTCTCTCTCTCTCTCTCTTTCTCTCTCTCTCTCTCTCTCTCTCTCGAAAAATAAAATTATGTGAAATCATTGCACCGTATCTATACCTGTTCCGATATAATAAACGTTTGAATTTTTCGAACCCAGTTTACGCACACAGACACCAACACACATGTTCATGCGAATATTTTCTCTAAATGTGTCTTTCAGACGATGTGGCACATTCTCAACACGATAACATTACCAAACTCGCTTCTCTTCGCAGCCTCGAAGCTTCCTCTGTGAGGAAGCAAAATAAAAATGTGACATCGAAATCATAACGAATGATTTGGAAAACATTTCCATATGAGCAATTTGGTGAATTGATACAATCATTTACTTTTTGCGAATAGTTAAGAATAGCTTAAAGTGACTATCCATGCGTATTCTGCTGATCAATTTTTCTTCATAGTATTAAGAATGATACCCATAAATCTTGAAGAAAATTAATAAAATTTAGGTTTCTTTGCTGCCGCACTTCATGTTCACTTTCAACGCACATTTACCCTCGACTCTTCATGTTTGCTCTATTTGCTTTCACTTCTGCACCTCCAATTGTCGTTTCTCTTCATTTGTGATAGAACCAGAGAGAGAGAGAGAGAGAGAGAGAGAGAGAGGGAGGGAGGGAGGGAGTAATTGCGTGAGTGAGGGATGGGGCTCAGAGGGGGTGAGGAATCGACAACCGGGATCGGAAATGTCATATATCCAGCCCCATTCGTGTCCAAGGCGAAACGATCGGCTCCAACCGATCGTGGAAGAGTTGGCGCACAGAACCCTCTGAACATATGTATATATATATATATATAGACCAGGAGAATGGCAGTAATTCCCTTCGTCCGGCAGTCAAAGGTCCAGCATTTGGAAGGTCGGTAGGGATGTTCATAGATATCGTGGAAAGAGGAAGAGCGCTATATATCTTCAGTGGATAGAGGAAACTGTCGATCGAACGAGTAAAACGCAAACACGACGACGGGATTAAAGGGGTCGTCGTCCTTAATTATGCATTGTGGAGAATCGTTGATACGTGGACTCTGGTCTTTCCATCGTTGCCGCGAGCGGACCGGATGGTTAACCCTATCGTTTTCGTTCGACTCTCTATTTTCTTCTCTCTCTCTCTCTCTCTCTCTCTCTCTCTCCCTCTGCCATGCTAAATTCACTTTCCGCATACATATGATTCTTGCGGAACAGTTCCGAGTCTAGCTCGGTTTATCCTCATACGTGTGTGAAAGCGAACGATCGTCGTCGACAGTCACCGGGGCAGAGAGACATCACGCGAGGTTGGCGTGCGTGGGTCCCTCGCATATACAAGTCTCTCTTTGAAGTCGTGCAAACGTTGACCGAGCAAAAAATTTATACACATGTATGCTAACTACACATGTATACGACCAGTGTGGTGCAGCATTTTCTATCGTTTTCTGTTTCTCTGGTCATCATGTTTTCGCAACTGGCCAAACCATTTTCCCATACCAGCGATGCCGAGAGGCGAAGAGGCACATACATTGAAGTCTCGAACTCTAGTGATCGGGACTTCGATTATATATATATTTAATTGGAGAACACGTGGAATATAGCTCTCATATAGGACTAATCTCTTTTTGGATCGTACAATTTGCCGAACACGTGGTACAAGATAAAAACAAAAAGTGCGCCGATATATATCGTGTACAACTGGTCATTAAATCTTCAACGCATTTCTTCGTTCGAGGCTTCAGTTAGCTCTTTGTCGGTATAAGGATAATTTGGCACATTGTAAGAATAAAAAATATATACAAATATCCATATACATGTCGATGTTCAATAGCTTTTTAATGTGATACGATTGGACTGTGCGATCTTGACTGCCAATCGACGTACCTCTGAAGACAATAGAACATAGTTACGCGCGTCGGGTTTCTCAACAATGACTCACCGCAAATCATCATTACAGGGTCTTAAATGATAAATCGAACAACGGCCGAATTTTTCCATTAGCCCGAGATAATACGAATATCCCTGGCTAGATCCACGCAAGGATTGTCGAGAATTGCGAGTATCAGTCCGTTCATAAGAATGGCCCATTCATTCAGTCCCTTCTCTCACAAATTCGCTGACTTATTAATCAAAAGGAGCGATAGCAGATGGCAATGAAAATAATGATCAATTACGTTGTTCGAAATATATTCAAAGTTCGTGGTTCCTCTTAGCGATATCACCTCTTTGAGCGATATACCTCTTGTTCGTTGTATGTAAGCACAAGTACGTGTATATATATGAATACGTCAACCCCTGCAGCATGAACACATACGTACAGATACACTCTAGATATATGTATATAATATGAAGGAAATGAAATAATATTGGAATAATATCTTGCGACCTTGCTTAATTGGGGACAGTCCGCAGTTACGTCAACTTATAATGAGTTGTACTTGTTAGCGTTTCGATTGAAGAGAGCGGCAGAGAGAGAAAGATAGAGGGTGCGGGGGGGGGGGGTGGAGGTGTAGGGAGAGGAAGCAGGAAGGCTCCGATGGTTATGTATATCAGGAGAGAGGTGCTGCGAGGGATAGTGAAAGGGGCAAGCGCTGCTGAGGAAAATACTATATAGAGCGAGTGAGAGAGTGCACCAGGCTCAAACTGCTGGAGGGATGGAAAATGGGGTCGGGCGCCCTCTGTGTTAGATTTTCGCGTTGAAAGAGAGCGTCGGTGAGGGCGTTTGTGCGAGAGGTGATGAGACGGAGAGAATACGAGATAATGAGAGAGCCCAGAGAATTTGGAGAGGGAGAAGCTGCGAGAAACGCTTGCTCGCGCGAGCTGTAGACCAGCCGAGTCAAATTAAACAGTTGCAAACGATCTCCATTAACGGTTACAACTACCACTGGGTATAACTACTACTACTACCACTAGTACTACACGATTATGCAGATGCTCTACGCCTTCCATACAAGCGAGATCGTCGAGACACGAGCTTTCAAAACTCCTCGTCACTCATCCCAGCCAACCTAACGAATAACACCGTGCAGACGGGTCGCAGGGAGAGCTTGCAAACGATATTATTTTCTTCTTTCCTTATTTTTGATCCGATCAACGAATAAAGTATAGCAAGGTTTCGTTTTTCTTATTCTCGTCTATATCGATCATCATAGTGCTTTTCGAAATTCGACGTATTCCTTTACGCCAGGGCTAGATAGCGCTGGATGGAAACTCAGCTGGCATTATAACAAATCAACCGACAGCCCTCCTCCGCTGCGGGAATTGTATCCTTGACAATTTTTAATGTTCATGAATCGCTGACTGTCGGCCTAAATTATTTCCACGCGTGATAAAATGGTATCAATAAGAATGAAAAATATTTAAGACATGCAAGGGTATAATATATTCGGGGGAATACTTTTAAGGTGGCACTCCCACACGCTTTCACGACTGGTGGTAAGCGAGGCGCACGATGAGCGAGGCGTGCATGAAACAAGGAAGAGTCGCACCGCTCTCGGGCTAGCCGTGGCCAGGGGGTAACTTTGACTCGTGATACCCGAAGAAATAAGTCGTTCATCCCATACTTTATTGTCGTATTTGTAAGCCTCACGGTCTCATCAACATTTGTCTAGTTTTTTGTTAACATCTATAGCGTAGATGTAGAGATATTACTTGGGTCTAAGACTTTCGAGGGTGATCCTCCCATGAGCCCTGTGTTAAAAATTCGAATTTCAACTATTTTCATCTCTTTTATTTAGTCGTTGATCAGATCTGAAATTTTGTATACCTGAAGACGGATACTTTACTTACGATATACTTGAATTTTTTTTTCTGTAGCCAACAAGTCCGTAAAAGAGCCACCTTAACTGTAACGAGGTTGGTCGATGTAAATTGATGCACCGATCTTATCAAATATGAGACGGAAAATCGATTTTTTTTTTTTAAATTAATTCAAATGACATCGTATGTCCCCACAGTCATCGTATATTCTTATAGCATATTTAACGTCTTATCAGATTTAAGCTATTGAATCACCGCCAGACCAGAATCAACAAGTTCATTCACCCAATCAAGCAATGAGAACTGCGAACTGTTCACTTCAAAAGGAATAAAATCATTTTTAAATACAAATAATAGAAACCCCAATTGATTTTTCGGTTACGGTTAAGGTCAACTGAGTACTTGGGTAAAAATCGATGAAAAAGTATTCTGAAAATGTAAAAATTTCGCCACTTCAGTCGAGAGGTCACGGTCCAACTTCATCCAACGAAATATTCACTTCGACATGTTTTACGAATTTTTCAAAAATTAAAATACGAGCTACTCGTTAATATCAAGCGCTCACCCGATTGCTACTGTCGTTCAACTTCGACATTTCCGGAATACTTTCCGAGCGATTCTTTCTCATATAATTTTTTTTCCCTTTCCAAAATAACATAGTTCAAAATTATAATGTTTCTTTTATATCTAGACATTTTTTGACTGACACTTAGAAATTTGCATGAGCGATTGATATTTAAAAAAATTCAATGTCCTGTGAAATCTGAAAGACTAGAGGGATTCTCGTTAAATTAATTACCAAACATTCTAGGTCCCCCCCACGCTTTGTGTGCATGAAAATTTAGCTCGATAGTCCGAGAATTGAATGAGTCAGATCAGATATAAACATAATTTTTTTTTTCAATTCAAAATCACGTAAAATCTAAACTCCTCAAGTGATTCTTACCAAATTCCATATAAAATATTATTGTCCCTGCATCTATTAAAATAGACTAATTCCGCTCGACAACGACAAATTTACGAAAGTTCGACCAATCACAGATATTTTCCGAAAGTTTCGAAATCCCATAAATCTAAAATCCCGAATTAATTCCGAAATTTCCGTGAGCAAAGGGCATTTTATGCTCAAAATGTGGGCAAAGTTCGAACGAGATCGATCGAGTTTGAAATTCGAAAGTTTATCGAAACCCCCTACACGCACGCACACACACACACGAATCAAATTTTTCCAGCCTTGTTTTACCGATGATTAGAAAAAAAATTCAGCATCGAAAATCCTGACTCTTTTTCACGAAACTAAAACTTACATTATGAAGGATTAAAATTGAAAACGTTTTTTTCTTCATGAACTAAAGTTTCGTCTAGCTAACGCTTTTGCTTTTTCGTATCAAGATACGCATTGAAGGAATTCATTGTCATTAGTAGACGTATTTTGTAGAGAGAGAGAGAGAGAGAGAGAGAGAGAGAGAGAAAGCGAGAGGTCGTGATTACTGCGTCACCTTCCTAGAATCATTTGAAAACTGTTTGTGGCACGAAATGAATGCATTGCAGTAAGGTAGGTAAGCGCTTGACGCTTGAAGCATTAACTTTTGCTACGTGCGTGTTGCCCTCACATACACTTTATTTGTATATATCCTCATGAAGGATATACCAGCTTAGCGCAAGAAATCCACCGCATCCCTTGGAAAATTAAAGAGCTCGGCTATTTTTTAATGTGAGCGCGATTATAAACCTACACACACATACACACACACACACACGCATGCACTCTTGGCAAGCGAAGAGAAAAATCTCTCCGTTCTGTTTCTATTTAATGATGTCTAAATTGTTATACTCGCCTTCCATGCTGCTATACTTCTCACTAGTGATGACGCGGCACCCCAACGATACGATTTCTCTCTCCTATATGCTATTTTCACCCTCATACAACTCGCGGTCGGCGAACTTTCCGCGGTTCCACATCTCTCTGGTGTCAACTGCGATATATTCATATTGTATGGGATGTCCCAACTTAAACTATGCATTAGAATATCTTGGTAATAAGGGCTGCTATTGAAAAATGTTTTGGATATGAATATTATAGTTTGGAAGAGGACACACGATGGCAACACCAATTTGGTTGTGAGAATTACTGCTTGTGTGAAACTAGCACGGACGTAGTTTTTTTAAACAGCAACCGATTTTTTTCCCAAACGAATTTTGTACCTCACGGTGAAGCAAATTCAGCCTTTTGTGGTGAAAGTGCGCCTATCTTTAACGGATTGGGAGTTATGACTGTTGGAAACTCAGGAATTTATAGTGACAGTAATTTTCAAGAGAAGCAACAATAACAATTCAGGAGTTTATTGAAGGTTCATATACATTTTCACCTGTCTGAATGAAGAGTTGCAGTCCACTTTGGAAATGCTGAAGTGCGGTGAGCAGAGTATTGCGCTGGATGTTACGACAAGCGTTTATTATCAACCGTTTCATGTCCTCGCGCGTCGTCGGCAGACGAGAATACACAATATTTTTGATAAGTATCCACAAAAAAAAAGTCGAGCGACGTTAAGTCGCGAGGCCTAGGAGGCCATTCTACTGGTCCACCAAGCCAAAATCCAGTGATCAGGAAATGCGTTGTGTGGAAAATTACGGACGGTTCTTTTCCAATGCGCTGGTGCACCATCATGCTGTATCCACATCTGTTGTCTGATGCGAAGATCCTTATTCCCAACAAGACGGGTAGATCATGTCATAGAAATTGCAAATACCTGTCTCCGTTCAGATAGTCCTCGAAAAAATATGGTCCAAACACGTGCCCATTGATGATACCGCACCAAACATTGAGATTCCAACGATGTTGATGATCCATGGAGCGGTACCATCATGAATTTTCTTCAGACCAGCCTTGACAAATGTGCCGTTTTAATTGGCCGGTATTATGAAATGTCGCTTGGTCTCTGAATAACCCATTTCTGAAGAATGATGGATCGTGCAGCAATGTTTCCTGAGCCCAAAAGTACGAAATTTTACTCTACGAAGCATATCTTTGAGAGATAGAGCTTGAGTTAAAGTAATGTGATACGGGCGCATCTTGTTAGATTTCAAAATCCTGCAGACAGTAGATTTTGGAATACCTAACTCACGCTGGATTTGTCGAGTGCTCACATGTTCATTCATAGCTACCATCCCCAAAACTGCAATGACTCTCGGATCGTCATCAGCAATTCTACGCAAGGGTTGACGTTTTATGACCTTGCCACGTTGCCGAGGTTCAAGAATTCGAATCTGATTACCCAGAGGATGTCTTCTTCGCGGAAACCTTTTTCGATACAACCGCGATCCTCGACGATAATTCAGTCGGCACTCTCCGAGCACAGGAAGAATGTCAACAATTACGTCTTGATTGTAATCAGGCATAACGACTATCACCGCCGAAATATCACGAATAACTGAAGAATAAGTTCAGACTACTGTCTGCGTTTACGTGTGGAATACGACAAACGACGAAACCTCCGTTTGAAACGTGTACTTGTGCGGCTATCTTACTATGCTTTAAAATGGTTATTGTTGCTTCTCTTATCTTGGCAATTACTGTCATCATAAGTTCCTGAGTTTCCAACAGTCGTAACTCCAATCCGTTAAAGATAGGCACTTCTATCGCAAATGGCTAAATTTGCTTTACCGTGAGGTACAAAATTCGTATGGCAAAAAAATCGGTTGCCATTTAAAAGAACTACGTCCCTGCTAGTTTTTCACGAGCAGTACTTTTCACAACCAAACTGATGTTGCCATCGTGTGTCCCCCTCCAAACAACAATATTCTTATCTGAAACATTTTTCGATAGCAGTCCTCATTCCCGAAAAATTCTAATGCACAGCTTAAGTTGGGACGCCCTGCATACACACAATATTGTATTCTCCATTTTTGTTATGCATAAGTAGAAATATTCCGAACACCTAATCGAATATTCGCGTACACGATAAGAACGAATATTCTTCAACGTATTGAGCGAGAGGAAAAAAAAGAGTGATCGGTCGATTAATTATCTTCACGAGCTGTCAAATAAAATTTTAAGAAGTCTCGCCCCAATTTTCGGTTGCTCTGAACACCCAGCTGTCTACTGTATGGGATATCCTTTGACGTGACAAAACGACAAAAAAATATTTGCCTAATCAAAAAATTTCAGTCGGTCTCGTTCCATCTTTCGAGCAACGGGAAAATTGAAAAATTACGTATGAACTAACGCTCGAATATAATAAATCGCAGAAAATTCTCAAACCCATGTATCTAGATTGTGTACAGGTACAGAAAAATATAAATATATAGGCATAAATATATATTATAAATCTCGCTAACGACATTCTCAAACCAAGACGACGAAATAATTCTAATGCGATTGGTATAGTGGCAGTAACGAAATATGGATTAA
The DNA here is from genome assembly GCA_963564615.1 of Rhorus exstirpatorius. Classification (NCBI taxonomy): domain Eukaryota; kingdom Metazoa; phylum Arthropoda; class Insecta; order Hymenoptera; family Ichneumonidae; genus Rhorus; species Rhorus exstirpatorius. The sequence continues at coordinate 29,882,927 of OY751314.1, read as the reverse complement.
CTATACTCACGTATTTCTTAATTCGTTGAAACGACAAACAATTACCGTAACTTCATTACCCCTTTTACGATTTTGCTCGTTCGCGATTGTAAGCGAAAAATACTTCGTGATTCGAACGTTCCAAAATACAAGCAGATTTTTGTTAATATTTCGAAAGAATCGTGGATTTTCAGTAACTCACGAAATATTAAAAAATGTATCGCTGTCAAAATGTCAAATTTACGTGTTCTGTGAAGACGAAAATTTGAGTTTGAACATCGCGCGTGTGTACTCAATGTATGTCCAATAAGCATGGGATGCTGGCAGAAGACAGTATGCATGAGCCTGAATGTGGAAGAGCGTGAAGAAAGTTAAGGTATGGGAACATTTGCGGTATCAACAATTTGAGCTGTGGGACTCCCTACTGTACTTTTACTTGTAACTTTCTCTCTCTCTCTCTCTCTCTCTCTCTCTCTCTCTCTCTCTCTCTCTCTCTCTCTCTCTCTCTCTGTCTCTTTCTTTGTTCCAACCCAAGCTCTTGCATCCTCACACAGTGTTTGTAATTGTAATGACGTCGCTAGAGTATCGCAGAGCGAGTATGGTTTCTCTGTAGCCATACATCACCATCCGTGAGCTTACACCCGTAAAACCGTATTATTTATCACAAAGCCTCGTCTGCTGCTCAACTCTCTCTCTCTCTTTCTCTCTCTCCCTCTCTTTTTCTGTCTCTCTTCAACATTCTGTCACTAGTCACACTCGCACCGTCTCTGTTTCCCGTTAGCCGTTATAATTATCGTTGTCCGCTTTATCACTGTGGTATCGAATCGCAATCTCTCTCTCTCTCTCTCTCTCTCTCTCTCTCTCTCTCTCTCTCTCTCTCTCTCTCTCTCTCCCTCCCTCTCTCCCTCCCTCTCGCTCTCTCTTTCTCCCCCGTTTCTTTTTGTCGCCAATTCGCGGTACCCATGTGACAATTTTGTACGTATATCGATCAGCGCTCTCGTTGAAGGAGTCAGGCAATCAAGTTTTTCATCCCCATTTGACCTGCATATCTCATTAACTCCGACACTCGGATGGGTATTCAAGTGTGAGACCGTAGTGTGAAAAAGATTTCGGCGTTATTGAATGACGAATCTTTAATGTCACCCGCGCGCAATTTCCATTACCGCTTCTCGAGAAATTCATCGTTGTAACGATATTACCGAACTACCATCACCGTGGCTCGTTCGAAGTTCGGTATATCGCGGTATGTTATTTTTTCCAGAAGAGGCTCGCTAGTCCAGTGACTTATTATCACCTCGAAATCGCCATAGTTTCTCTCTTTCTCCCTCCCTCGGGTTTTCCTTTATCTTGCCGAGCGTTATTAAACTATAAACCGGTATCCGGGATATTCGGCGTGCCTCGATAAATTATCCTACTAGCTGCGAATAGATAGACGATCCAGGCGGATATAATAGGCAAAGAGCCGGAGAGAAGATACGCCGTGGCGAAATAGTTGGTCGCATACCACACTGCCCAGTTCTCTTGTACGGCCATCCCGTCTATCCTCTCTTTATCACTCTCTCTCTCTCTCTCTCTCTCTCTCTCTCTCTCTCTCTCTCTGTGTATATATATATATACATCTTTCTCATACACACACATACACACACGTACACATCGCTTCCTCCTTGTCTCACTCTCTTGAGTTCGGCGGCTATTCCCTTCCACAATCTCATTTTCTCATCCTAATTCTCCGTCGATCCTTTCTCATCCCGCGGTGTTACAACGCTGCACTCTCGCACGATCCTCCCCCAACCCTCGATTGTACTGGTGTACCAAGCCATTCCTCATTCCTCCCGTTATACGGGACGTTTTACCTCACGCCGATATCGCCCAATAAATAGTTCCGATTTAGCACGTCTATAGAGAGAGAAAGAGAGAGAGAGAGAGCAGCATCGACACGCGGTATACTGCATGAGATTATGCCACGTGGAATTCCGCACTTGGGATAATATAACCTCCCTGCCCTGCTCATCCCACCTCTGATTTCGCCACGAACGCGCTTTTACTCTTATTCCCGATCACACTTTGCAGAAGAGCTGGTCCATATAGGGAATGATTAAGAATCGCGTTGATTAACGTCAATCAACGAAATCATTTTATTCAATCACGAAAATCCTTAAATGCGTTATCATCGATTAAGATTCAGTCACGATTGTCAGTTCATTTTCGTGACGATCATTGCTTCAAATTTCAAGATTAATTTTCGGTATTTCCTGGTAACATTCCACTGCAATATTCATCATAATTAGTTCATAGTCTACTCATAAAACAACAATGAAGACGAGGAGTTTTACTGAATCTTGTGCTTTGCGTAAATCCACCGTATTCATTGTTTGAGTCGTCCTGTACAACACGTTGTCTTAAAGGGCATATATATATATATATGGACCCTTGACTTTATATCTTTTGCCGGGTGAAATCGTGGACGAGGCATACCGTGTAATGCTCCAACCATCCCCTAATGTACTTGCTAACTTTCTGATTTATCGTTATAATACAAGCTTCGGCGCAAATTATACCAGGAGTTCCGAACGACCTTTAACACCGTGGAACGTGAGAGCGTCCGGTATATAGGACGTACGCTTGTTGTTTGTTGAATGCTGTGGAGAGCCCACTCGAGTCTCTTGAAATGAGATAAAGAGAGAGAGAGAGAGAGAGAGAACTGACTGCATGGGATAGAAGGACTTGGAATGTTCGACGATATTGCGGATAGCAGCGAATTTTCGGTAGCTTCCGGTTGCCCTGATCTCCTTCATTTGTAAGCCTTTATACACTCCGAATTACCTTGGCGGACGCTCGATTGTGGCTGACATGAGAGTAGACGAGAATCCGAGCACAGCAAATTTCCTTCGTGCGGACACTCGAGTTACAGCGCACAGTAGTAAGATCCGCGTGTGGTCAGACAATGCAGTTCATCCACTTCGATCTTAGTTTCCTCGTGATATCCAACGAGAGTGATGAATTCATTTTTATGCAATAAAGTTGAGTGAAATGAAATTTCGCATTTCAATTGAATAAAGTAATGTATTTCGTGTACGCAGCACGACCATTAATCTTTCAATGCTGTAAATTCGTAATACCCCTGTGTTTTTGTGGATCAAATTAAATCGCTCTCAGTACACACCAACTTTCTATGAGCTTTACGTTTCTAGAAAGACAACAACGACGATGGCTTTCCACTTGTTCTGCTCGACTCATGCTCAGCTAAGAGCACAGAGAGAGAGAGAGAGAGAGAGAGAGAGAGAGTCGGTGCCATGAACCGACGAGGCTTTGTCCGATTTACCGTATCGGGAAATCGGAAATTGCGTTCTATTACCGGCAATTGCTCTCGCTAGTTATCGAGATGAATCCAAGCTATCGCTAGCTCGCTCCGAAGAATCGGCGCACACGCCTTTTGTCTGGCATACGAGGCATAATGAGGCACGCGATCGTTTCAAAGGTTCGAAATATACATATATATATGAATGATATTAATGGTTGACAGAGAGCAAACGGGATTGTGTGAAGAGGCGGGGAAGAGCGAGCTCCATGAAGAAAACGCTCGCAGCTGGCAGAGTGGGAAATACTGTGCGGTGGTAGCGAAGACGCGGGGCAGGAGAGAGGAATACCCTAGAACTGCTTCACTACTGCGTTAATTGGCACTAATTACGTCCTCTAATTATTGTACTTCTAGCCTCAAACCACTGCCAGACTCTCTGGGTATATTCAGCGCAGCGAGAGAGAAAGAGACGCGAAGAGAGAGAGAGAGAGAGAGAGAAAGCTGTAGAAATTGAAAAACCGAAGAAACTTGGCCTCTTCTCAATCATTCCAACAATTATCTTTACTATTCTTTCACGATTCCATTGCCAGGGTAGCAGTGATTACAGAAGAGATAGAATACTTTTATTCACGTCATAAAAATTAATTTTTCCACGATCATGTATTCACGATAGTTTTTTTCAAATTTTTCATTAGAACTATGATCCAATGAAGAGTCTATGCAAACCTCGGTGGCACATTTTTTGGCGGATCGCTTGTCGACGTATATAACATGGCGGCAAAATTTGATGTATCTTGCGTAAACGATGAGGATGTCTTGAGGAGTGATATATCTCTTTGCGCCAATATTGAATAGCTAACGTGCATGAAGACCTATCAGTGTGTAGCCAGAATTCTGCCGAGAGGAACTCTCGATGAACTTGCTGCACTCGAAACTTGATACCTCGGCTTCATGATAAATACGTACCCAAGTACTACTCAACGTTTGACTACGTAGATCAGGGTCTAGGTATAAGATATCAGAAATTCATTTGCAGCTCAATATTATAGCAAGGATATGCAATATAGAATACAGTTTGATAAGTGTTCATTGATTTGACGTCCCTAAACTTTTTTTTAGCCGTATTCGGATGTGTATGTGTCCGGACAGTTTTTCGGCTTTGCTGTCCCGGCAAATAGATTTTAACCATCATAATCTGAGGATCGCTTTTCAGGGAATGCTTTCCAATTAAGCACTAATGTGTTTTCCAATTTAGCGCTAATTTATTTATTACAATTTTTATTCTGACTTATTGACCGCGCCACATTTTATAGCATTGACACTTATTATTTTTAACCACCGACGATTGTCCTAAATTCCAGAAATTAAAAACCGTTCAACTAAAATGTTGTGCACAACTGCATGGAACATCATTGAAGTATGTTGAACGGTAAGTACAAAGTGATTGGATAAAGGGATTCAGTACTTGGGAAATTCGAAATTTTTCGGAACATCTTCCCATCAGGTCCCCATCCAAACTTAAAACTGCATTATTCAAAAGCTGGACGCAACTGTGATTCGTATCATGGAATCAGGTTTCTGAAACTATTTCTCGATTCACAAAGTTTCCTCTATGGGGCCAAAAAAAACTGGGAAACCCCATCTTTACAATGGGATTTGTGAATCTGCAAAGTTAACGAGGTAGGAAGCAATTTTCGGTTGTTAACTTGCACCTATATTTAATCACTTTCGTTGATTAATCAGGGAAACTTGATATGACAGAGCCCCACTTGCACATGATGAAATATAATATAATTTATCGAATCGCGCCATCATGTCATTAATGGTATCAGGATCAATCGTCAAGTGCTTTCGAGGAAGGTTGGTGACCGATCGCGCATAACTCGACTTTCAACCATACTCATCCCTCCGTTGCCCCCTTCGTGGTCCCCTCTGATCCAATCACAGTGTAGTTATCTCCTTCACTCTAGTTACGCCACTCGAAGCTTCGAACCACCAAAGTCCACGGGACTCTGGCTGCTCTCCCTATCCATCTCTATATCCTTCCTCTGTGCAACACAATTAGGATTCATTACCGGTGGCGACCCGAAACCTCTGTGACCCATGGATCTCGTGAAATGGTCTCCGCCAAGACTTTACCGTGAGGAATACAACATCTATAGGATCTATACATAGTATTCCGGAATTCTCGGCACTTGAGAATGCTTCCACGGAGGAGGACCAAGAGTGGCTGTGGATCAGTGATCCGGATGATTTGTCCTCTTCAATCTTTTTCAATCTATCTCCGTTTCGACTAGACGCTCTATAGCCACTTAGAAGAGATGATTCTCCTGGCAATTAATTTACAAGCGATACACCGAACTGTATAAAAATATCGAAGAATCACAGATACGTCAACGAGAGGAGACAAAAAATGAGTAGGTATAAAGAAGGGAAAAAAAAAGAGAACGAGAGGAAAGTCGGTGATATTCGAGGCTATGTTCCGAAAAGTTGCATACCAGCGGAAAAGCAGAGAGAAGAATACTGTGTCGCGAAGTGAACGAGAGAGCGGATGAGGTGGCATACTTGCCAAGCTTTCAGCGGACAATAAGATCGTATAAATTATTTTAATAGTTAGCCCCCATTAGTCCCTTCCTTCGTTCCGTGCGGCAATCACATTTTGTGTCGTGACCCAAGCGAGAGAGGCCACTCTCACGACACACGCATTAAATAAGTGGCTTGTCATTCACATGCACGGGCTTTCCCAAGTATTTCCATAAGCCTACACTTACCCATTAGATCTGTGTGCGCATAGAGACATATGTATATCCATGCGTATGTATGTCCCGGTGCACACACAACCGAAAGACTAAATAATATTAGGACAGTTGTCTGCATGTTGAACTCACAACTCTCCACCTCCTAAGCGTGTGGACGAATCCTTAATATTTTAACACACTTGCAAAACGTAAAAGCCAAACGTCCAAGTGACAATACCATCCTGAGAGTGTACACGCGTATGGTCGAATTTGTGTTGCACCATGTACTTGGTGAACCTACTAGGGTATCCCCAGGGGCACATCGGGAGTATGAGAACGCGGTGACTAATTTCACGTTTCTGAATAGGCCCACTTAGTGGCCGGACCGAGTGCTCGAACAAACGCATATGTATATATATTTGTATGCGGGGATGAAGGTCCGACTGAATTTGTTACGAGACTCCAACAACATTTACCGCGGGATGCACACACCGTTAGCAGATTCACTACGTATATGCGTAGAATGTACTTCATACTTGTGTATATGGTGTACATATTATCTCGCAAAGAATCGTAGAACTGTAGTAAATTCGGCAGGGATAGCAATGAATACCACGTTGGGAAATTCTCTGTTAAGTGTATTTTCTGTTAAGTGGTTTATAGGCCTAGTCAGGAGATCGAAAAAAGGGAATTTTTGATATTGACATTTTGGAGGCAGAAACTATCGCTAAAGATCATCTGTACATGGGCCTGGAATAGATGACTCTGTAAGTTAAACGTGTCAATTAGGTACGATCAGCTTTTGAAAGTTAAAACGCGTTTTTCTATGAACTACGTTTTCATTGACGATGAACTAGATATCTCGAAAACTACTGCATCATTGATTCCTGAAGTTTTTGTGGCTTTTAAGTACTGAAAATATGGTTTTTGTTTGCTGGATCTTTTTCCCCGATGTATATTTTCGTGTCAATGAATGAAAACCATCTGTTGTTTTCGCAAAAATTAAGATACTCACTTTGAACACCTGCCATTTCGTTTTAACTTGATATTTCAGAAATTCCTTTGAGCAATCACAGTGTAAACTAATGTACTGATGAAATATTTTTTTTTTTTTGTTTTTTTGATTTTGGATAACCTGATTCCAACCGGCAGTGCTCACCGCAAATCTACTTTTCAAAAAGTGCTTCGCGGAAGTATCGGCTGTAACTTCATTTGGGGAGATTTTTTTTTCACCGTACACCTGTGATAACACACCCGGGTATAGAGAAAGGCTATTCATCGATATGGAAAGGCTGATGTAACGAGCATGCGTGAACGATACTACGCCTGAAGATATAGTGAAACAGCGAGTGGGGGCTTATCAACCAAGCATATACCAATCTCGACAAATTCTGAACGCACACACAGCGGCTTCTGTATGTATCGTTCGCAAAGGGTAATAACAATTTATTGAAAGCAACTCTCGCATATGTGGCCCGTCGCTTACGTGTAGGGACGCGAGTGAAGCAGGTGGTGGTATTATACACACACGTGATATTGTGCTGAACCCATCTTGTGTTATTATACTACGGGACTAAATAATTTATGACATCGTTGGAACTGTCGTAGCAACGAGAGGCCACTAACGTTTATTATTATCACTATTATTCTTATTATTTTCATTTCGAGGGCCACGAAAATACGCATTTGTCGGACCGTCAGTGTCGGACGCGTACATGAAGAGGTTCAATGTGGTTCACCCTCTCTCTCTCTCTCTCTCTCTCTCTCTCTCCTTCTCTCTCTCTCTCTCTTACTCTGGCAATTACGTTGATCAATCTGGATGTGATAGGGAATATAATCGATCCGATAGTCAATTGCGAGATTTGCCATCACCTTTATGCATACCATACGTATCGTAGTACCTGTACGTCGTCGGAGTAACAACGACATCAACGAACATCAAATTGGTGTTTCGATGGACATGAATTTTTATGGGCACACGACGTTTCGGAGAGACTCGTTTTTTGTGCTATCGGCTGTTTTTTCTTTGTTTATTTTTGTTTTTTCCCCATGCATTCGAAGCCACAGAATTGACCGAAAAACGTGAAGCTACGATCTACCGTATAAAGTACGATTGCGGTGATTGCCTTTCCGGACATTAACGACGTATGACTATACGAGCACCTTCGTGTATATGCATAGTAGTGCATGCAGTATGAAAGAGAGAGTGAAACGTGTGATGTTGGCTATCATTGGGAATGAAAATTGTGAATATCACTGCCCGTATCACTGTCTAAAGCGCCCTACGGGATATCACGAAAACTTTTATTATAATTTCCGCGATAGGCTTATTGAATTGTTTATAACTGTTAATAATTGTTTTATCGAATTTCATATAAATATACGTATGATATTGCATGGGCTGTATTGCATTCGTTCTCATTCGATCCTGTGGCCATACCATTTGAACGCGTTACAAAATGGCCTCGAGTAATCTCGCGAAATGACAGCGCGAATAATCACTCTTGAAACTTTCAATGGTACTGCGATTCTCGCTATAGCTCGGTGGAGAATGATAAAATGTTAATTTGTACTTGTTATTGAGGTGCTGCTAAAATCTCAAAAAAGTACCGGTTACTTGGAACTATAACGGCCGACAGTATAACAAGCTGGATAAAAATTTTGTAAAATTTTTTTCAAGCTTCACCATAATATCTTTAATTTCGTCAAACATTGTTTGGTCAATCGAAATCTTTGTACGTAAGCCAGTATACGAAACAATTACATTTTAAATAATTACTGATCAATGGTTAAAAGAAGCACCACAAATTGAAACTTTCACTCGCTTTCCCATTCATTCGGGATCGTTTTTTTTTTTTTTTTTTTTCAAAATGGATCAAACTTCACATTATAAATCTGAAGAGAGAATAAGGATGGAAATTAAAATTTGGATATTTTATTGCTATAATTTTTTTCGCACAAACAAAAATTCCCCTTGAACGTAAGCTGATATTTTTTAACACATCCTACAAAGTTCTATGAGTAATCCTGGTAGATTTTTGTCTATTTCCGAATAAAACTGACAAATATATTTCTTCTGCGAATGAAACTAACAGCTTATTTGACTCGTTCGGTTCTGTGTAGGTATATTGAAACAACAGCTGACACGTTTCACCAACTTCCCATCACACAGTCTGTTGATTAGAGACGGGAATATTGAAATAAAAATCGCTACAAATGAATACAAGTAATAATGGTGAATATCCCACAGATTTTTTTTTCAATACATTTTAATCGTCGATATTGAGAACTTTGCAACAAAAATTACTGTCAATTATACACTCAAGTCAAATGAATTTCATTTTATGCGATAAAATTTTTTTTGAATAAAAAATCATTCAAATCCGTACCCTTCAAATTCTCGAATGAATTTTTTGAACAATCCTCGACTCTGGAATTTATACTTAAGGCAGCTTCATTATTTTACGTTCCGTTAAATTAGGTGCAAGGTACAGTTGAACGGATGAGGGCTGACTCGAGAGTGGGGCATTAAGATTAAGTATTTCGCTGGCCTCTTTCACTTTGATGTTTGCGTTCCAGTGGTACTCGAGGCCACTATATATACCGTAGTCCATATATTTACAGCATGCACTGAATGTATAGTACGCTCGTCTCTCTCGCGAATGCATATTAATTAATATCAGAGACGAAAAGTCAGTGCTAGGGGAAATTTTGTTTTTTTTTCTAAATTCTCATTCAATGAGTCGCAGCCGAAGAAGCACAGGGACAGGGTCGAGAGAACGAGCACGAGAGTAGAAAAAGTAGCCACAGTAATGCCTCGCGATGTATCCTCACAAACATCGAGTGCATCTGTAGTGGCTCTTGGGGTTCTCTCCTCCCTGCCATCTTTCTCCTTCACAAAAGTCTTATCTGTCACCTCTTATTTTTATTTTCAATTGACTTGACGAACAACGAAATTATCAAAAACAATGGCAATGCATCGATAAAAAAAAATAAGCATGTTGGTGCTTATTTTTCATACGAGATACTACCAATAGCTGGGTGATAAATGTTTATGCTCGAACATTGCTTTCTCGCAGTTTTCCACGATTTATAAAGCCCTCTATGTGTAAGTAGATTTCGCAGGGCTTCGTTGCAGAAGTTTTTTTTGCCGTTACGGAAAAAAACAACGGCAAAGCAACGTCGGATCGTATAAACATTATTATTTCTATAAAAGCTACGAGCTTCATGAAATTAGAACCATTTTGTCGATATCGTTGATATTTGTGAATAAATTATTTCGACAATAGCTCAAAAAAAACTGTATCTTCGTGATAATGACATCTTTAGATAAATCTACAAGTTGAGATCTCCTTATGAAAACTTTCTCGTCCGTATTCAGCTTTCCGAGGAACTAATGAGCTTGAAACTTGATAATTGACAACAGTATCGAGTTTAATGATACTGATAGTGCAGTGTACTTGCGATTGTAAATGATTTTTAATGCGAGCTAGTGCAGGGCAATATGAGTAAGGGCATTTGGGAACTGCGCAGACTCATAAATTTGATTTATCATACTCAATTTTACTTTCTGCAAAGTAATTTCGATTGAAAAGAATCATACAAACACTACCCTGCCTCGTGAGCTTTAATCGTGGGCTCCAAAAAGTTGACGATGATCGTCATACTTTATTTTGTGTTAAATAATTATCGGCACTCCGTTTACTCATATTAATAGTATATTGTGCATCTAGGGCGTAAAGTGGGCTTTTTTAGACCGAGTGTGGAATTTGCAGTACAAGTCGAAGGCGAGCTAGCACGAGTCGAAGGTGAGCTAGCACGAGTCGAGGGTGAGCTCGCACGAGCCGAAGGCGAGTGCAGGAGCGAGCCGAAGACGAGTGCGTCTGCGAGCCGAAGACGAGTGCGTGTGCGAGCCGAAGACGAGTACTGCAAACACACGAGGTAAAAAAGTCCACTGAGCCCTTGGTGCACACCATATTTTTTGTAATGCATGTATAGATTTCTGTGTTTTTGTGCCTATAAGTGGGCGTAAAGTGACCTTTTTTGACACGGCACCTCATACTTATTTTTTCTGGGGTTCTATGGGTTTTTTGTGGGGTTCTCTGGGATTTTTTATGGGGTTTTATAAGGTTTTATAGATTTTTTCAACAGGGAAATACAATATCATATATTGTATATGTACGCACACGGTCGTTTTTACGAATTTCAGAAAGCGGGCTATAATGAAAATAAGCGAGCTATAATAAAAATAAGCGGGCTATAATGGATTCATTATAGCCCGCTTATTTTCATTATAGCCCGCTTATTTTCATTATAGCCCGCTTATTTTCATTATAGCCCGCTTTTTTCATTATAGCCCGCTTATTTTCATTATAGCCCGCTTTTTTCATTATAGCCCGCTTATTTTCATTATAGCCCGCTTATTTTCATTATAGCCCGCTTATTTTCATTATAGCCCGCTTTTTTCATTATAGCCCGCTTATTTTCATTATAGCCCGCTTATTCAAAAACCGGGCAATAATGAATTCATTATTGCCCGCTTTTTCGAGCCGGTCAAAAAAGGGTCACTTTACGCCCGCTTAATAGGTACAAAAAACGCAGAAATCGTGCATGCGTTACAAAAAAATGTTTTGAGCTCGCAATGAACGGCATGAATCGGTATAGGGATCTGCATATTCCATTCTTGTTGCACATGCACTGCTTCAATTTTTATAAATCTTTGTACAGCTATTTTACGCGCCATTTCGACACAAGCTCGAATCTCATGTAAATTAAAAATACAACGAAAAAAAAAATTTGTAAATTCTTCATGGACGATGGATATGACATGTGCCGGGGTTACAGCAGGATGCAAATAGATCAGTGCAGAAGAGATGCGATCAGGGACGGAATAGTAAAGACGCAGACCGGAAAGGAGCGGGAGTGGAAGGAGCTGGAACGGGACCATTTGTTATAGGGGTTTGATATATAGAGACGAAAGGAGCGCGAATGGAGACTGAATGACGATTGACAATTTACCGATCTGTCTTATTGACATTTTTTTTTGTGTTTCACTATTTCTGTCACCATTCTATGTCAAATACAAAACAAACAAAAAATCACTAAGTTTCTTCAGGGTGAAATTGCGGAGCGATTGTTAACCCTTACGGAAATGAACTTTGCGCGAACTATACAAAGCAGGTAATTAAATTTCAGATACGTTAAATATATTTTCTTTAAAAACTGTAACATCGAATATATACTCAAAACATACTAGAAATATATTTTTCGTGTATAAATGTCCGAGAAGTATCTTTTCATTTTTCAAAAGCAAAGATTTTGCTTTTGGAGGTTCAGGGATGTCCTCTGAGTATTAATTTGAGTTGGCGGGATGCTAATAATAATGCTTATTGATCTATGAGGAAGCATTATACCAAAAGAAAAATCACTGGATAATTAACTGGATAATTTTCACAAACTGTGCTAGAGTTGAGATCCCATGTGCTAGACATGGGATGACTCCGCAGACATGGGTTCCCCATTTTCTTTGAACTCCATGAAAATTTGTGTGCACAAAATACTTTTAATGGCCATAATTCACAACTCGCAAGCCATAACTCATTCACCTCAGCTGAAATGCTTGAAAAAAATCTCCGATGCCCTTGCAAGACGATGAGCCGATCGAACCTCCGCCCACATTCCGACCGAGTCAACATGAAAAAATGTTATGCCCTTGATTACCGATATTTAGCACGAAATTCGAAAAATAAACTCACAGGTGGCGAGGTTGTCGACGATCGAAATCAATTTATTCATCAGATTTTCCTTTCATGCGACAAATTCGTCTAAAAAAATTAAGCATTCGTCGACTTGATGTTGCAAAACATATAATAAGATTTGCAGAGTAAAGGTCAATCTGTGTCGTTCGAAGGTTCCAGCCTGATCGTCAAAATAGCAATACATCCAAAATTTTATGAAATTTTTTCCCTGTACATATACCTATACCTATAGAGATCTCAATAAACAATATATAATTGGCTTTATGAGCCTGGCAGAAATTTCAGTATCAATGGAATACAGATTAAATTACAATTTTGGTTTAATTTAATCTACTGAATTGTAAAGTTTGAATTTCACTACAGACTGCCTTTAAGCAAGAAACATATTTGTGGAGTAATATTCAGGGTCTGTCATTGAGATGAGCATCAGCCGCCGAGTTACGGTACGTCCGAGAGGACACTTTGCAAGGCTGCACATCGTAAGCATTTATGCTCGAACGCTCGTTTATCTGTCCGAAAAGCTAGAACTCTCTTCTTGTTTTACGCATTCCGTATGTATATATCTAGAGGAGATGTAATTACCAGAATATATAGAATACTGCTATACAGAGGACTGAGCTCTTGCGCAATAACGATTTACACCACTGCTCTGCGCATCCAGGCGTCGAAATCGTCGCTCAACAATTAACTCGACTCTGCATGTGCCCAGCTGCATTTATCGCGAATCTACGACGAGATATCCCATTCGGAATATCTCGCGACAAAACATCTCACAAAGAAAATATGCTATATTCGTACATTATACGCTTATATTCGCTTACATATATATATGTATATTACATATACAAGAAAGAAAGACACACCCAAGCTACCAACGACTGTCCGTCGGGGGTCACAGAATTTTCCGCGACATCTCCTTCGGTCAGATCTTACATCCCTGCGAGCTTATATCGGCGACGAACCTTTGATACTACGCATGGCCCATCTCATCCAAGTGGTAGAGACACCAACCGTGCCAACAAACGAGAATTCACCGACACTGTCGTCTTTAGCCTAACAAAACTGCGACGTTCCGGACAGTCGATCATATCGCATCTCGATCCTCACCGAACTTCCCAAGAAAAACGACTACAGGTTTTATTCAACCGCATCATTGATAGATGTTCCAGGTGGTCACTCGCAGTTTCTGTGAAAAACGTACAAGACGAACACTGTCACCTCGGTGTTCTACATCAACTGGATCTGTCAATACAGGAGTCCACTGACAATCATCATGGATTCCTCATTATTTAATGAATATCATATCAGGCAACGAATTGGAATATTTTGACTGAAACCAATGCACACTATCAACAGTGAGAACAAGAGAAAAAGGGACTAGAGCGAGAAAAGAGAATGAATCAATGAATATATGAATGAATATATATATTTATGCCATGGACAATAACCGTAGGCAAGAAAAGAAAAAAATACAAAGTAATAACAAAAAATTAAGAAAAAGAAAAAATTTATCAGATAGATTAACAAAAACGCAAAAACGCTAATTTTTGAAGACTTAAACCTAATACTTAGATACTATGAAAATAACTAAAACTATGACGCGAGGGTAGCGGCAAGCGAGAAAGAGCCAAACAGCATTAAGTCTGCAGGCTGAGGAGGTATAGACGCAGGGCGGTTTTGAACGATGCAGGAGATTGGAGCGAGGTGATGTGAGAGGGAAGGGAATGCCAAAAGTAAGAGGCAGATAGGGCAAAGGAGTTGTGAAGCACGGCTGTACGGTGGTTCGGGATCGCGAAGGTGGGGACGGGAATGCGAGATGGGCGAGAAGAGAGAGGAGCACGGGGAAACATATCATTGATATAAGCGGGGGAATTATTGCGAAGGACATTGAAAGTGAAGAGCCCCATAAAATAAGCACGCCTATTTGCGACAGTTAACCAGGACAGCCTGTGACGGTAAGGCGAGATGTGCTCGTCGTAGCGTAGGTTGAAAATGAATCGGATACATCTATTCACCAGTCTCTCAAGCACAAGATTTTGCTCGTTGGTAAGATCGCAATAAACTAGACAGCAGTAGTCAATCAGGGGAAAAACTAGTGCAGTGACAAGCTTGATCCGTAGAGACTGAGAAAGAGAATTCATATTGAATTTCAGGCGGTAAAGGGTAAAGGTAAGAGAGAGAGAGAGAGAGAGAGAGAGAGAGAGAGAGAGAGAGAGAGAGAGAGAGAGAGAGAGAGAGAGAGAGAGAAGGAGCGAGAGAAAGAGTGAATCGATCTCAAAGTGAATGGAAAAATAATTTTTATCAAAGTGCACTTCAGTAATTACTGTAATTAAATACAGTAGTTCGTCCAACCACTCGTCAGAAGTGTATACCTTTGTTTGAAAATATATATACATATACATATATTTTGATCCATCATCCCCTCGTTTCGTGTAGTCGTGTTATAGCTGCGGGCATACACGAAGCCAATTTAATTCAATCGACTCATCCAATCAACCACCGGGCTGCACTTCATCAAATATGCTACAGCAGTATCCTATCAGCGTGTATACTTTTATGCCATATTGTATATTCATTCGGTTATAAAATAATTCTTCGTTACAGAATAGAATACCCTACAATTCCCGGACTTTTCATCAATATCAATTTTTCGAATCGTTATCACGTCGTGCGAAACCCGTGACACGCATCAACCCTCCGCTCGACATTCCCAGCACCCATATATTCTCGATCATACCATCGCGCTTTCGTCGATTGTTGGCGGTCCTCGAACTTTATTCCTCGCGCCAGCACTCTCGTTATAGACAATCGAGGATCGATGGGGGAAACCCCAATCGCGACGTTCAGTCGGCTCGCGCTCGACACGGGAATGTTGAAAAAAAAAAATAAAACAAATGTTTGTGCAGCAAAACTAGGTTCGAACGAGAAAAAAAAAAAATACTCCCCAAAAAGCCTCATTGTCCCTCATTTGATTTTTTGTTCCAGCTCTCACCCCTCTCCCCGCATACCATTGTTCAAATGCCCGAGCTTTCGTGGTTCCCGGAGGGAGTCCAACGAGGCTTCGGTAAAAACAAAAATATATCTGTATTTATAGCGAGAGAGAGAGAGAGAGGGAACGGAGCGAGTGTTTTTAATTGTGAAACTTATCCAATTAATGCGAGCTATATATGGCGAAGATGATGGGCACAAGAGGAGTGAGAACTACGGGCTGCTTGTGAGATGAAGGGAACGGCACAACTACGGGGGCTCGGGAACGGAGGGAACAGCACAGAGTGTCGAGTAGATTCTATGAAATCATCGACCGTCCCGTTCATCAGTCCGTGCACAGTCCCAGAGAGACCAGGCTGAAACCCTCCACCACGTGACTCGATCCGCTTTTCAGCCACCGGAAGCCTCCCCTGACTCCCTTAATCCAAACCCAGTCCGGGCTCGTCCCTAATGAGTGCGCATTGAGGTGAGACAATGGCCGGCAACTTTTCTTTGTGTTAATTAACGAAATAACATTATTAAAACCAGGCAAACGCGAGCGAAAGAGGGATAAAACGAGCGGCAGTTGAAGAGATTTGAAAGGGATTGGCGGGAGGGGGGGGGGGTTGACGTCAATACGGCCTCGGTGCATGTGATTGTCAGTGACGATGGACCTCTGCGTCGCCACCACCATCAGCAACGTCGAAAGTTGGTCAGGGCTTTTCAGATGCGGCGGATTGTGGGTAAACAGTTTGATGAGGGATCTCTCTTATTGAAACGTACAATTTAACCGTAGTCTTCTCCCTCGTCGTTTATATAGTAACGGACGATATCATTCGTCTTGCGATTCTAATTAACGGGCTGTATACGGTCAGGAGGCCGGAAAGATGGGAATTTTTGAGAATTTTCTTGTTCGAAAAATCATAAGTACATTATCGTACAGAAGTTTTGTATTTCCAAAAGTAACATTTAAAAAATATTCGCTAATTTTTTCGTTGAAAAAATATTAATTCATCAGGAAGGTACAGCCAATGTCCGCGAGCAGCACTTTTTGTAAAGTATCTTTGCGTTATATGCACTGTCATTCAGAACCAGGTTATTCAAAATCAAAAAATCAAAAATATTTTGTTAGTATATTGGTTTATACCGGGATCAAATCGATGAAATTTTCGAAATGTTGAGCGGATGTTTTTCGTTGGGATCTTGATTTTTGAGGAAAGACAAAAATTTTTCATACGTGAAATCAAAAGAAAATACATCGGAAAAAAAATTATTCGATCTGAAGCCAGATTTTTTCAGTTAGAAAAAGTACGAAAAATTTCAGAAAGATTGATAGAGCAGGTTTCGTGATATTTTGCTCGCCGACTTTGTAAAACGTGCTTCCCGACCATCGGCTGTAATTTCCTGATTAATTAATCTTTTCACACGAAAGAATTTATGAATATCCCTCAAAATTTACTTTCTCGAATACCAAACTTTTCCATCAATGTATGCTTGTGATTTAAAAAAAAAAAATAATAAAATTCTCAAAAACTCACTTTTTCGGCCTCTTGACTGGGTACAACCCCTCATTAGTTGCGTTGATAGGATCAAATATGATAAGGGTATAAGGCATTCCACGATACTTTAGCCGATCGATTTTTGGAACCGTTCAATAATTTAATCAGCATATCAGATTGAAAATGAAGTGCTATTGAGTTACAACGGTTATACTTATTTTCATGATTTTAAAGCATTCTTTTCCGAGAACAATATTGCAACGATAACATGGGAACCCGAATTTTGATTTTAATCTTTTAAATACCAAAAAACTTGTTTTGCTACGCTCTTCCGAGGGAATTGATTCCGGGATTTTTTTAAACCCTCAACAGTGTATTATGAAAATTATTTTCTAAAGATACACGCTTTTTCAGTTATTCGAATTTTACTACTGAACAACAAGCTTCGAAGAATGAAATTATATTGGTAGAATAATTCTCCCAAGCTTATATAAGACTTGCACTGCCGTTGATTATGGAACATGCATATATCTGTTTATGTTTTCCTTTGTACGGTGAACGGTGATATCCCGAGAAGGTAGCGTGATATACTATTTAAAAAGAAAAGGATAATTCTTCTTCAACGCCCTGAACGAAGTAAATTTGTGCCAATGTGTTTGGTAACTTTAAGAAATTACTTTTCATCGTAAGAGCCGAGCTTTATGGCGTAATTATATTTGATTAGAAATTGAAAAAAAAAAAAAAAACAACAAATTTTAATGTTACTCAAAGCATTCGTATCTCGGAACTCGGACGCCGCATCACATTTCTCTTTCATCCTTGAACATCATATTCACTCGCCGAATAACAATTCAGCGATCCAATATCGACTCTTTAAACAATTACGACAACCTTTAAAGTAAGAAAAAAAAAATATATTCAAACACATCGAAAAATCGCTGTAATTTATAAACATCGTGAAGCCCCATAGCACTGCAATGGACAAAATGTCCTTTTCACCTGCCAAATATAAGAGAAAAAATAATCGTTTCGATAAGGCTTGATCCTCGTTATTAATAATGACATGTTCTAACTTTTTTTCCTGACGATTATTCAAATTAATAGCCACATTCTTTTTCACAAGCGGTGTGAAAAAGTAAGATTTTACTTCCGCAATTTTTAGCAGACTGCGTCTGCTTGAAAAAAAAAAATGGTGATTGGTAATTTTTTTCTCGAAACGATGTGGAACGTGTCATGTATGAATTATTTGAAAAACTTCATTTGCCGATGTAATCGTCGGTTTGATAATTCAAGCTCGTATAGACGAGTGGCAATGACACATATATACGTGCAATGAGATTAATTCCGCTCTCTTGAGTGCTACATTTTTTTTTCTCGCCCTTCCGAGCAACATTGGCGCGTTCGCGGTGTTTCCCTCTCCGTATATCCCCTTCCGCCGCGATTAAGCACAAAAGTGATCCCCGCACGCGATCTCGGTGAATCAAGTGGCCGGATATTTTCCTTACACGCTCGAATTATTCGAAGATACGAATTGACTTTGTAAAACACTCGGCTGATTCCTCGGGTGTTAACGAACAAGTAGGGAATGTCGCACAGGGGTCGCATTTTTTTTTTTTATTCGTAATTTCAAGAACGCGCATTTTCGAGAATTTAAGCGAGCGCGAAAAAAAAAAGCATCATTGGGGGTCTAAGAAGGTGCAGCCGAGGTAACGGCAAAGTGTGCTCGAGAGATTATTGCGATTATCAAAGAGGCTGTCGTTGCTAAAATCGTCTGCGAGAGGAAGAAGAGTGGTATCATGATCCACCCTTGGCGATAAGGCTCCTTTTACTGGAGCTCTCAACCCTTTTCGTAAATTCTCAAAACGCCCCGAGTGGCCTATCCCGATCCCGTGTAACGATAACACGCTATACTACAATTTTTTTTTTATTGCAATTAAAGCGAGAGGATTCGCGAGATCTTAATTTTTCACGGGCTTCTTGCTTTGCAGATTTTGAACCCAACGACGTTCTTTTACATCCAACGAAATGAATGTAATCCACTTAATTATCGTGCTAAGAAATATTAGCCAAGATTAGTAAATAAAATCGGCAATCTTACCGTCAATTTCGCATTTAAAAATCATTTAAAGGGACAACGTAATTTTAAACGGTAGAGTATTCGCTCCGTATGCAATCCTGAAACGCAGCACCAGCACTGCCATTGCCGGCTCGGGAATAACTCTTTGGCTTTTCGTGTCGATGGAATAGTGTATCACTACATACGTAAACGTGTATATATATATTATTGCTATAAATAATAAAAAATATCAATTCCACGGGAGAAAAACCGCGTTATAGTTGCTCGATGATAAACTTCTTTTAAAAGTGCGGCAATAAGTGCGAATTCAAATAGCAATTTTTACATATTTCTCCTGGATATGACGTCTTTAATCAATCTGTAACATATTATGGTGTTTTTGACACATAAGTTACCTACTGAGGTCGAAAAAAAAATAGAGGGGCCTTATGCGTCTATCAATTGCGTAGAGGACTCCACTATTATTTTTTTTTCTTCCATCAAACCGTCTACGAGAAAAATGGGTGAGAATTTTTTGAGATTATGTTGACCTGACGCCTCACTGTAAGGTTATATTTGCACCGTAGCGCAGAGCAAGAACCAATTATTTATCACTATTTTTTGAACTTGGTTCGAGGTACATCATATATTACCTATATTCTTGTACTTTATTCAGTGGCAATGTGATACTAGTCTGCCTGATGACACTACACCTAATTTACCCCTTAACATCGGGTAATTTCAACTCATTCACCCCTCTCACATGAAACTCCGCGAGAGCTTCATCCTTAAGGTAGTTCCCCTACGAGTAGTGGCGGGGAACAAGAGGAAACGTTGGTGCGGCAATGCGCGGTGAGTAGGGCATTCATGAGACAAGAGACAGTCGGATCGCTCACCAGGCTTGCGCATACCTCTTTCACTTACAATATCTCAAAAATAAAATCTTCCGGAATTTTTTTTCACATTATTCCTGACATCCTTCTCTAGCTTCTCCTCGTCTTTCATCAACTGCTTAATTTTAGTTTTGACGATAAAATTAATAACTAACTCTTTGTGCATGCATGGCGCATGTGTTACGTGTAAATCAAGCCAACTTCGAGTGTAATTATCTCGGGTACGCGATAGTCAAACTTATTTAAATTGCACAGATTTTTGGATAACATATTAAATAACATCTATGCCAAATTTCGACCATATCGTAATTCAACTATCCTGTGGGATAACTACCTTAACTATGCCTTGTAATGATTCAAATATGACATTTTTTTTCTAAATAATCTGTACGTTTGTATGGGCATGGTATGGGCCGCCAACAATGTTTCATTTTTAAAACGGGGCGCTATATATGGTAGGTTGCGCACAGAGCGAATACCGCGCGGCAGAGGGGCCTCAAGGTGTGAAGTGAGTTGCAGAACACCGCATGAAGTAGCAGGCAGACGGCCAACTGCATGGTTTCGATAATTACGAACGATCTACCACGGGAAATGTCGTTATCTCTACGAGTTTTCATCCGATCATATAAGTATATTTTTTATGATCACGAGCAAAGGTCACGATACACGGAATCGGTGCGTCGAGTTTCGTTAAATAATTTTATGACGTTTACGCGAACATTGGCGACATCGAAAAATCGCCCCGATCAGCTGAACCCTGTGAAAGCCATGAATCTCATATTTTTGGCCGTATAGACGATCTAGAGTTGAAAAATCTATTGAATAATCTATTAAATTCCATTTTTATTCGTATTCAGTGGAAATTCATTTGATCCTAACGGATAACGAGACGAGTTGGTACTCGAACACAGATGACCAGAGTTAACAAATGCAGAGTAAAGAAAGAAAAAAAAAAAAAAGCATTGCCAAATCATTCGATTATTTCCTCTTTCATTTCCAACATAAATACTCGTTTTATGTACATATCCGTATAATACGCTTAAGGTAGTTGTGCCGCAAAGAGAGTTTTCTATAGAATCGGCTGAAATTCGGAATACAGTTTCATTAACGTGAAATCTAGGTGGACAAATTATTTCAGATTTTTCTCCCGTCTGGAACGCGAAATAATCGCCCTCAAA
Organism: Rhorus exstirpatorius; assembly: GCA_963564615.1. Taxonomy (NCBI): domain Eukaryota; kingdom Metazoa; phylum Arthropoda; class Insecta; order Hymenoptera; family Ichneumonidae; genus Rhorus; species Rhorus exstirpatorius. Next base: position 29,861,561 of record OY751314.1, on the reverse strand, counting down.
GTTGGAACTTTTCACACGCGTTCCCCATGTTAAGTATATAAAAACCGCATATCGCTAATTTTAGTACGAAAACCGTTCTATAGATTTTTACAAAAAATTAGCACATGGTAGAAGGATGTTTCAGGATTGATGATAAAAAAAATCGGAATGATCTACCGTTTAGTTTTTCGGGAATAATCAATCAAAGTTACCCGCTATCTACGGGTATAGGGCATGAACGGTCAGACTCTCTCTTGTTATATGCGTGCTCCGCTCACCGCGCACCGCCGCACCATCGTTTCCGCTTATTCCCCGTCGCGGGTCGCGGCACAACTACCTTAATCGTTCGCTTCCTCGGTGTTTTCTATTTCGAACGGGGAGAAAGTTCTGTATACATGTATATAGGAACGCGAAGCACATGGGTACATATATATATATATACGCATGGGCTCTCCTTTATTGTGGCCAATTAAATATTAAACCAACCGCAAACGGGTGTGTGGGGTCGTTGGTTGGGAGGCGAGGCCCCACGAGTACGCTAGAGAGAGAGAGAGAGCGAGAGAGGTATATTCTCACCCTTCTGCGACTCGCTCTTCCACTATACATATGCGTTTGTCAGTGCATTTGTGGATGCACGGTGAGAGTCGCTTCGTACAAAGGGGGCGCACGAGATAGTCACGCGACGCTGCATTATTGAGAACTAGCTGGGTAGATGAATTTTTAAGTTTTACGAGCGTCAGATAAAAGTGGCGTAAAACAGAGTCGAGCGCTTATCATTGCGGACACCGGACGTTTAATAATTAATAGGGACAATGCAGTGTACATGTAGCATGACAATACCTCCTTTAACCGGTTTTATATATGTCAGCTGGGAGCGAAATAAAGAGCGATTTCACATAACTTTACATGTTAAAACGTATGAGTTAGGCCCTTTCATTTTCTATGAATTTCCATGTGTGTTTATATTCATATATATATATATATGGGAATATGAATCCTGCACGGTGAATCGGTTTTTTCACAAGAACGACAACGACATAATACTTGACAACGCTTGAACGTAAAATAAAAATCAAATAATCGTTATGCAAAAACTATTAAAACTTTCGTACCAATGTCAATAATGAATTATAGTAAACGTTATATGAAAATAATGATCGAGGGTCCACAGTAATGAGCACTAAAAACGAATTGCCGACAATATAATCATCGATCGTATAGACATCGAATTTTGTAATTACTATACGAATCAGCAGATAGCGATGATTCATAATTATCATTTTGATAATGGAGGCGTGTATACAATAATTAATCAGTGCGAAAATCGTATTATCAGCGTAGCTTGTGCTTGCATACATGAGCTCTGAGCTTTTCTGAATAGTTTGCTTATGATTCGCGATAATTTCAGGTTTCTGAATGATATGTCTATATACATGTATGTTCGGGAATGCAAACTCTCTGGGTCTTCTGTACGTATACATATACGAATAGAACGAGTCTCTGCGCAAACGCTCGAATCCCCGTTACTCGTTATTCCGTGCACGCGCAATTGTGAATCTCATAAATGAAGGCACATAGAGCGAGCGTTGCTTCTGCCTGGTGAGCCCTAATCGGATCATAATTTCATGGATAATTCGACGAGAATCCAGAGGGACAATTTGACATTCTTCGCCAGGCCACACGACACGAGCTACGACGGCGACGACGACGACGAATACGAAACTCATATTGCTGTGTTTCCGATGCTACGGCGGAGGGAACTGCTCCGAAACCCCTTCGAAACACGTGAAAGACGAAAGGTTGAGACATTTCGAAGGCGTCTCTCTCTCTTTCTCTTTCTATACATCTCTCTCTCTCTCTCTCTCGCTCTTTACGTCTGATTCTCTATCCCGTTGCTCTGGCATGACATCACACATCCCTAACTAGCTGTACAAACCCTTCCTCCGGGAATAAACGTGTTGGTGTGCAGTACCCGCTTTCTGCTCTCTTCCGTAGTACGTGACCACGGCCCCTTACGCTTTGCTAGCTTTTCATCCATTGCTCTCTGATACATCCTACAGCATACATACATATCGTCCAGCCACACTCTGTTCCTCCCTGGCTCCAGCCTCTCTTGCTATACATTATACCTCGAGTAGATTACCGCGTCATATCTCGATCGACGATGTGTCACATCATCTTCCCCACCGAATTTATCCCGCGGTTGATGAAGCAATTCTGTTTATCTATTTGGTAAGCTACAGAGTCCAGGCGCAGTCAAAAAGGTTGAATTTTATACTCAAATGACTTCAGTTTCTTTATCCTTGCCGCAATCTCCGTCTCTTTTTTAACTCGTACTTTTCTACGCACAACTCTCTGGTTTACTCTTGCCTGAATCTCTGCAGGATTTATCTCCCTCGTTCCTGCTATCCCTGTCTCTCTCTCTCGATCTCACACACCTTCTCTCTCTCTCTCACTTTATGTGACTTTCTCCCTCGAAGTATACCTACCACACATTTCTGTCTGCCTGTCTGTCTCTCTCTTTCTCTCTTTCTCTCTCTCTCTCTCTCTCTCTCTCTCTCTCTCTCTCTCTCTTTCTCACGATCCAACCATGTTCCCTTTACCGTACCCCGCGGATCGACAGACTCGCGCAATCAGTTGCCGTAATGCTGCGATTCAGGGTTCATCAGGGCGGCCATTTTCCTGACACCCCTTATTACCGCCATTTTCTCGAGGCCTCGGGAACTCGAACACCGCGTCCTATCACCTCTCTCTCTCTCTCGTTCTCTTTCTCTACACACACACACACACACACACACACACACACACACACACACACACACACACACATACATATATATATATATATATATATATTTCTACGTATGCTGTGATTTTACTGCATCAAAGTTCTATTCGGGTTAAAACTGCGCATCGTTCTGCACGTATCTAACCCACGTTGGACCTAGAGGACGTGATGGTGCAACAGTTTTCACTGGCATAGGTTTGGTTATATTTATGTATGGATAGGTCTCAGCTGCATCAGCTATATATTCGATGAGATCCACCGTCATGCAGAACGAAAACGACGTGGCTTTCCAGCGTGTTCTCACCCCTGCCCGTGGTTTGTTTGGTCGGCATCGTAGTCGTCGTCCCGAGTCCTTTCCAATATGATGAGATAGCCGAAAAATCTAACCTTAAATTCATCTTGGTGTCGTCACTGCATGGCCCCATTGAATGTCAAATCTCGATGCGATTAACGACGCATTGTTTGCCATGAACCGTCTACCTCTCATCGTAACGACGACTATGACGCTGACATCGCGGGTTTCCCCGGATGCGCGAGACCGCACTCGAAGTGATCATTCATCAGCTTCGAGGTTCCTCGTGTTGGCGCAGACGACGGAAACGAGGAGACCCGATAGTGGAAGGTTTTCATTACTATAGTGATGCTTATACTACCTCGAACTATATATGGAAGAGAGAAATATTTAAAATCCTTTTTAAAAAATATCTTACTTTTGGTATCGCAGCAGTAAAAAAGGCTATTTTTTAATTTGTCAAAAAATAATGAAGCCCGAAGTGGATCAACAATAAATTATTCTTTTAATGTATGAATATTTTGCTGAATAATTTCACTTTTGACGTTGTTCTAAAATTTTAGCATAAACGCCCGATCAATTGCTGATTTGCTCGTGGCTTCCTAATTATTTTGGCATCAAACGATAACAGACACTGAAGAAAAATTATGAGAAAATATCCGGCAATTTATTCTACATTGTTTCCTCTCATAATGGTGATTTTAAAAAATAAATATGTTCTAAACATGCTATAATATGTTAAGCCCAAAAAAAAACCTCGTCAATGTAAAAAAAATATTGCCACAAATTCGTTGGTATACACGGAGAGAAAAGTCCTAGAAAAATTACCGTGCTTGCCACTGTAAAGTGGGGGCAAACGACATGTTTGGGAAATTTTCAAAGAAAAATGAAAAAAATTGACCGGCAGCACAGGATCTTTTACCATGCCAATTATGTTTCTGGACCAACCGCTATTAGCCAGCTCAGCTGACTAACATCAGTTTGTCGAGAGTTTTTCGCTGACTCAGTTCAAAGCAGTTATACTACCCATCATTCGTCAAGCTCTTCCCTGTCGCATTAAACTAACTACCAGCGCTATTCGATTAGAGATGATGTCCGTTTTTTCTCCCCTCATATTCAGAAAAGATCGAACCGTAAAAAAAAGATAGAGACATGAGAGAGAAAGAGAGGGAATACTTGACTCTGTCGTATGGTCGTTGGTGGTTAGCGTCCCCATCGTCGACCTCAATGTCGCTGTAATCCTCAGCGCAAAGCGCCGTGTGCCAGGACTGGCTGTGGGAGATCCTGTGTGTGGCACAAGTATAACCAAAGTCCTGAATTCCCGTTACTGGATCCAGTCCTACTAGTCGTTCGACGTCTCTTTTCCTTTTCATCCGTTACTTATTCTCTCGTTCATCCCCCCCCCCTCCCCCCATCTCGACATAGCGAAGATAAAGACGGAAAAGTTGTGCGGAGTGATTCGAGGCGTACTATCGAAATCACACCCGGAGAGATTATCAGCCGCGATTTAACGGATCGGTTGGGGAATGCGAACGTCGTGATTCTTTATGACGGACGACCAGCCTTAAGATCAAACCCCTACAGATCGTACATAGATACATCGAGCTTCGATGAATTTGAAGACAACCGTATCCCCAAGTGTCGTAAGAGACGTCAACGCGCTCATATAAGCATGAAAACCCATTTCGTCTTTAAAATGAGAATGATGTTTTGTTCGAACGTATTTGATGATTAAAAAAAAAAAAAAAAATTTGCCATTCCACCAAAACTATGAAATTTAATTTAATTCTTACGTACGATAGATCCTGATACTCTGGAAAAATCGTTGTCATCTCGGAGGTCTTTATCTTTCTCTCGTCCCATAGGGCATCACTTCATTTAATCGACCTAGCCCGTTTTAACGGATGGTCGCGCGGTCGCCTCTCGCTTCCCTCAGGCGTCTCATGTACATACATATACGAGTCCCTTATAACAACATGTAGATTGGCACAACGAAATTAGAAAGATAGATGCAAATTTGCTCGGCTCGCAGAACGTTCAGCCGATACCAGCGAGGACTTTACCGAGCAAACGAGAGTGAGATGCAGAAACGACGAGTGAGAGAACTACCCGAGTCCATCGTGGACAAAATCAACCCCTATCTAACACCTGCCCAACGATAATTCAATTTTCAAGCTGCCATTTGTTGTCGCACGAGAACAACATGAATACCGATCGTCAGTCAGATAACTAACGTTCCTCCACGCAACTATATTATACGTAGTTTTAACGGCGTATAAATTACCCAGCATATATATCTATCGTGTACGAAATACGTTGGTATGTCGAGTCCAGTAAAATTTTAATTTTTATCAATCCAGCTACTTGAAAATAAAAATACTCTGTGCCAGAGGACGGGGTGCGAGGTAAAAATTCAACGTGAATAATTTTATTGAGAAAACCAATAATTCATCATTGATTCGCTGGATCATTGGTTTCCGTGGTTTTCCCATTTTTTAGACGTAAAAAATCCTACTGGTTCGTTGCTACATTCACAACCAATCAACGCTATTGAACTCGAAAATCATAGCAACAACTATGCAGTGAAATATAGAACGAGGAATTGACGATATTAATTTGTAAAAATGATTCTCAAATGAGAAAAAATCTTTTGCTTGCGAGAGATGTAAAAAATCGCACTGAAAAAATGAACTTTCGACGTTTGCTCATCTGGCGTGTTGCTTGAATATAACCAAAGCACGGGGATTATATAATGCCCCGGGCCATTGTGGAGGAGCGCCTGGGGGATTCGATGCCGACTGATATACGACCTCGCTAAATTAAGTCGGCCGTCGATAGTATGCGCGCTTGAACACGCATATTCACGCTGCTGGGGCTTGTCCGGTGCATTTGCAAATCAGAGCATTTTTTTCAAGCTTTATCTCGGTGCATCCGCCCCTTCCTGACTATTTTCACGATCAACCCTTGCCTCCTCACCACCGCTTTGCCGCTGCACGGCAATTCCTCTCGCGGTTCGGTACACGAGAGAGGACTATACACGAGGCTCTCTAGCGGTGTGATTTTATTAACAAAGGCAATGTAAACCGGGCTTAGGTAGAATTGCAGTGATAACAGAGGCACGTTGGTAGAAAAAGGGAGAGAGAGAGAGAGAGAGAGAAAGAGAAAGAGTAGAGCGGAGGTAATGGACGAGACCGTAGGATTACAACCCAGTGCAATAACTCCAATTGATTTTGATGCTCCACCATCCACAAACCTGCGTGAACACGATTTTCATCGTTTTTCTCTCGTATTTATTTTTTAAATTAGTATCTTTTTTTTGTGAGCACATCACTGTACCTTCGAATACTGGCGCTAATGATTCGTTAACGAGGGTAATTGAAAAATTTTACAGAGCTGGGAACAAAAATTTAATAACGGATTCAATCAGATGGAAATGTTTTCCACTCCTACTTTAATTTACTCGGAGATTTCGGAAACTCGTATATAGTATATACATGCAACTCCATACATCCGTTGAATCCCCCTCATTGCTTCATCTACTCTCTGACTATTCGTAGCTGCGGCTGTTATTTTTATTCTTTTTTTTTTTCTCCAAACCGCGCCCATAAAAGAGACAAGAGAAAAAGAGTCTTCTCTCAATGTCGTAGAAGAGGCAGCTAGTAGTATTCGATTGCAAATGCGGCAAAGCGGGATGTAGAGAAGGGCCCACCGTCACTGGCAGCAGCAGAGCAGAAGTACACGATTTAATCCGACTCCTGAATAACATTAGAGCGAGAGATGGCTGAGGGATGAGAGTTGAAAAGAGGTGGATATAGATGTGTATGATACTATATAGAGTAACGAGGCAGTGCTGGAGCGATGAGGCAGAGAAATTGTAGAACTGGGGAGAGCGATAAAGAGAGGAGTAGACAGAGATGGAAAGAGTCGGAGAGGTAAAGGACCGTATAGAAATAGAGGAGAGTCGCAAACAATTCGCGAGGTTTAAACGGGAAGCGTCCAACGGATGAAACAGCAGCGCACACAGTCGCGCTGCCATGAGACGAACGGAACGAAGGGGGTAGGACACGAGATAGTAGCGGGAATGAGGAGAACGGGCGAGTTGGAGCGGGGTTGATAGGGGACCACCCTTATTTAGTGCCGAATCTACAACCGGTAATAAATTACCCGAGCTTACCGGAACCAACCCCTTTCCGTCCCACCCCGCAATGTATAATGCTTCTATCGCGGCAAACTCCGCAGCTACGTAGCCTTAAATGAGCCGAAGGACACGAGACCACCGCGATACCAGAGTCTCCGCTAAATATCCATGCGAATTGAACGAACCCAAACCCCTGCATACTTTTCGCCTCCCGCAAAAGATCAATTCTTTGCTCGCGGATCAGCCTGACATTAATCATAGAAAACTCAACGTCAATTCAACCAAGTTGGACTTTTTTAAATTCTCTTCTGAATCCCTGACCGGATAATCATTGACCTTACTTTTTTTTTTTTTTTTTCTTTTTGGGACTAGTGTGATTTGGGATAGAAATCGCTTCTCGTCTGAGTGCAAATCTGTAACGATTACAATTCTGTAAATCCTCGAGATCATCACCATCCGAGGACTCGAATATTCTCAAGTTTTTGGGTCAGGAAGTAACAGAAAGACTCGAGATTCTGCGCACAAGAATGCAGATATATTCCACCCTCTTTTACTTGGCTCTCACGGGGGGGATGATTCTCGGAGTTTGCGATTGCCATTTTCCAGCAATATAACCGTGATCAGCATCGGCTTCCTCGAAGAGCATTTTATCGTGCAGAGATTCGCCGCAGTATCATCGGCGAATAACGGCTAAACGGCGTCAGCAAAGCGTTGAACCGAGACAATTGAGCTCGATCGGTTATTCAAAAGAGGTTGAATAACCTAGCCACATATAGGATGAATTGATAGCAAAGAAGAGGAAAAATTAAACGCTTGTTTCGCGTTCACTGTACACTTTCAGAAAATAGTAAATTCATAATTGATTTCTGCCGTGATAGCTGAACCTGAAACTTGACCGGTTTGATTTGGTTGAATTGACATATGAAATTTCGTTCCATTCGTGTAAATTTCGTTCAATCCGGATAGATGGACTTTGTATTGGTGTATGGAAAACTGTTCGGAAAATTATGGCATTTGTTTTTCAATTCTGTTAGACGAAGAATAATATCGATTTGAACAATTACAACGATCGATTTGGGCGCACATGGCTATACGTAAGAAAATTATCACGTAAAATTCTGTATGAAATAAAGCTAATCAGAAAAAAAAACCGATGAATCTTGACGACTGTCGTCTCGCAGCAGGAACCTACAGATGTACTTAGCAGAAGAGAGAGAGAGAGAGAGAGAGAGAGAGAGAGAGAGAGAGAGAGAGCAGATAATCGAAAGAAACGGAAGCCAAGGGAGTGTATGAAAGGAGGGTTGATACCAATGGGGTTTAGGTAGCTCCGACTCTTTTCCGATTCCATCCCCTCTTCCCCTCTTCATCTATACTACCCATGAGAACTACTCCCGCCTTTTTTTCGTTTCTCTCCTATCGCTTTATCGAATGAACTCGAGTCCATGGTATCCCCCGCATCCCTCACTCTTCATCGCTAACACATGCTCTCTCTCTCTCTCTTTCCCTCTCTCTCTCGTACCTCCTGCACACACATACCCACAAAAACACCCCCCCCAGACATATCTCTTTCATTCCCTGCTCGAAGTTTTCGTTTTTTTGTTTTACTTTCCGCATATACGAGAAGCCACCCCGATTCTCCGGGAACGAGCACGTGAACCACGCCTGTCCCGTGTTCGCCACGTCGTCGATGGATTGTCTCCGATCAAATCGGCGCTATCTCGTAACCCGGAAAAATGCGGCCGACCCCCTCGCGAACGAGCTCTTTTCTCCCTTCCCCGCGGCCACCTACGAGAATCGCCGTCAGCCCAACCGCATCTCTTCAACGGTAGTCCGGTCGCTCTGTAACCCCCCCGATCCGTTATATACCTTCGAGAATTGGCTTCACCGCAGATTTTATCACCCACCTCGGTTTCTTTGTCTTTTTATGCGTCCCCTGGAGAGAACCGTTATATCCCCGCGTAACCTGCTCGCTCTCTCTCTCTCTCTCTCTCTCTTTATCTATCTATCTAGATCGACGGTTCTCCCGCTCTTCATTCTTTTTCATGAAACCGTGATTTTTGTTCCATCTATTCTCGCGAGAGAGCCAGAACGATGAAGCTTTTGGCGAACAGAGCTCATGGGTTTGTCCAAAAGTACAGATGATCTCGTGCGTGTGCCTTCGTGTGTGTGTGTGTGTGTGTGTGTGTGTGTATGTGCGTGAGTGTTAAAGCTGCGGATCACGCGAAGGATCTTCTGACCGTTGTGCAAGAAAAATAAACGCAGAAGCTGAGGGGTCGGAGAGGAGTTGAGGTAGAAGAAGAAAATCAGCAAGAGGGTAAAAAAGAGGATGGGGAAGCAGGGGATTACAGTGAGAAGAAGCGCGACAGCTTTTTCTTGGAGCTTCCATCGAGATCTCTCGCACTTATTCTCTCCGCCAGGGAAACAAGACATTCGGTCCAGTGACACGTTGAGTCGAACACGAGATCGAATTAGAGATTGTAACAGAGAGGTGTATTACCCCCATCGACGAAAGCTTGCTCAGACTGCGGTGTTCCTAAGGGCGTTAAGGGCGCTTTTTTTCGCTCGATCTCTCCGGCGGGTGTTGAAACGAGGAGTCTCGCGAAAAATTCGGGATTCCGAGTAATTTTATCACTGACGATGAAATCAGCAAAAAGTGTAAAAAGTATAATGATCCGAATAGTTGGGTATATACTTTCATTCAAAAATATACCGGAGACTTTTATTTGCGTATACTCGCAATATTATTGTTATTGTTATTTCTTGTTTTTTTTTTACCACGTTACTCAAGACTGCCGTATACAATTATTTTCAATGATTTTTCAGTCAAATGATGATTTTCCTCGATTATATGTATTTCCTCTGAGAATTTCATTTGTAAGCTTCAGGGTAGATGGTTATCGCAACACACATGATCGATGATATTGTATATAATACGCATATTATATACGTGGACCTAATTTGCAAGAATACCGCGTGTACGCAACCAACGTGTACATCAACGAGCGCGGAGTAAAGCAGCGCAGGAGCGAACGAGACGTGGCGAGGAGAGAGCAAAATATACAGACAGCAAAACTGTCGACTAACGAGCGACAGACGATATCGTTCATCTTTCGCTCCGCTTTAATTATGCTCCACTAATTATTTCCAGCCAGTAATTACTATCGTGTTATCGGAGACTGCTGCTGCGCTGCTCGTGCTAGTTTGCGCGATGGTGATGCCCCCCCCCCCTCCCCTCTCTCATGCCACCTATTCTCGAGGGGATACATCTCTGGCGATAATAATAGGTGCACCATGTTCGGGAAACGTCGATAAGCGAAAAGCTTGCTTATAACTATTGTAGCTATTGCTGCAGCTAGTCTGTATTTTACTAGTCATAGAGATCAGCTCTCTGTATGGTGTCAAAATCAAAATTCCCGTATAACAGCAATTTCATGCTGTAAAGCATGATGAAAATTGAGTTAATTTTTATCTTGTAAAAATTATGCTTATATCATCGAATCTGAGGAATGAGCCAACGCCGGGATTTTTAAAATGAATTTTCATGAATTTTTCGTGCCGAAACAGTAAGACTTATTCAAAACTTCTTTTGCATAAATATTTATTTATATATTTTTATGCTTGTACAAATTTTTATGAGACATTTCGTTGAGTCGTACGAGCTTGGCGATGGTGGGTACCGCATCGGTATACCCACGATTGCGCCCCTTTGACTGGTGTGAAAAAAAAATTGAGGTACATTTTTCTTTGTCAGATGACCCTTCATATAGCCCGTAGCTCGCTTGCGTTGAAAAAAATAAAGAATCACAAAATGGGGCCATGTAATAATAACGAATTTTAAAAGCTGCCAAATTAAAAAAAAAACGTTATTGTGGTGCCGATTTGTGATTTTTTTATTTTTTCGATGCGATCGAACTATGGGCAATAAAGAGTCGTCTGACAAAACAAAATATATCTGGATTTTTTGTTTCAGATGAGTCAAACGGGAGCAATCTTAGGTACCGATGAATTGTTGCCTCTTGCGGTCCAGGGCGCCGAGCGATTACGACCCAACGAAATGTCTTATAAAAAATTTTATAAGTATCGAAAATATCAATAAATATATGCAAAAAAATACGCAAAAAGATTTTTCAATTGGTCTTACGGTTTCAGCACGAAAAACTCATGAAAATTAATTTTAAAATTTTGCATTTTGGCACTTGGAGTTACGAAATGATTCAATGGACTAGAATTCCGAGTGGTTGGTCCCCTAAGATAATAATTTTTCATCACAAACCTAACGTTGAACGAATTACTTATTATTGACATTCAGAGAGCAGTGGCTTAGAGTGAATGAGACTCGGGTTCGGACGCGGCAGGCCCGAATTCGTTTCCCAATCGACACATGTGGAAATTTTTTTCTACGTTTCATCAAGTAATTCCAGTGGTCCGGATGTGACCTTAAAAAAAATCCGTGCCCAACATCTCGGAGATGACGGGTGCACCTGCATGGTTCTCATTGCTCGGATGATGACCATCCAAAACTTGCGACTGGCTGTGGCACATCGAATCATTATCGGGTTTTCCTGTGCCCTCGGAAAATACGATGAAACTTCTTATTACTACCATGACAGTTCGACCGACTCACAACACCCCCCCCCCCCCCCCCCATTCTATTCGATCAATCACGATGAGAGCAACCCCCTCACTCCACCCCCGATTAATTTATATTCCCGTGGCAATCCAGTATAAAATAGTGTAATCACGAAATCAATTAATCGCCGAAATAGAGTGTAACATTTCACTTTCTGGCTCATGGAAAATCGGAGCAAATTCCCCTGCCCGCCTCGTCTATATGCAGCCTGTCTCGTCTATATACTTAAAATTTTCAATTGACTTTTTGAATTCCAATCAACGAGAGGCTGGTACGAGTGAGGCGCATCACGGGCGATAGAGAATGATGAGGATGCGAACGTATGCATGTATATCTATGCAATATGAAGATAGGCTCTTTGGAATTATATATAGAAGCAACGAATTTTGCATTTCACGCTAAAAACGGCAATTAATTAGATCGGCCTTTTGGATAATTGCTTTTTCCCGGCTATCCATGATGGTGATCGACGTGAGCGATCGCAGAGAGACAGATTGAAAGCTGGCCCGCTATATAGATGGGGTATAGCAGGAGAGGACAGGCACTGAAATAGGTGACGGCCATATCCCCCAACGGTTCGATACTTTTCCTCTCTCTCTCTCTCTTTCTCTCTCTCTCTCTCTCTCTCTCTCTCTCTCTCTCTCTCTCTCTTTCTCTCTCTCTTTCTCTCTTGTGTACTCTACAGTAATAGTAAAAAATATGGGTTGCCCAAATGGGACGTTGGTTAAATGGTCGGGCGATCCGACGACTGACGTTAAAAAATCATCGTCCGCAGCAGCAGGCCCCCACGGATGACGTATAGTTGTCTCCCGGAAGAAAAAACGGAAAATAAAAACTACGAGTCCACCGCGATCTTACTGATCGCACATTATCGCTGGATAATTCTCCTCATTTTTGATGAAACAAAAGAATGCCGGTTTATCGTCCTCTTATACGACACGGAGTATCCGATTGATCTCGCCCGTCAAACGTCACGCGTCTTTCAATCGAAAAATTTCTTCACTGTTTTTTTTTTTTTTTTTTTTACGGGATTGACGTGAGGAAATTTGACGTGAATTAGAGCTCTAAAAAATGGTGGTCAATGCACCACTCACCGTCGTAAACTATGAAAACGTAGATCAGAGTCTCATTAGAGAGAGAAAAATTCATGATCCCCAGTGGGAGGCTAAAGTACGTAAGCAAGTCTACGGGCGAGTAGCGTGGAACCAAGCGTGGAAGGACGAGCCTGAGCGTCAGGATCCAAAGTCTATGAGATCACCGGAGCAGACCCTCGATCAGGTTTTCGAGAAGAAAGTTCAGAAGAGCGTGATCGGGCGATTTCTCGAGGACACCAAGATACCGGCGAATCGGTAAGGAAATTGCTGATAAGGAATGGCCTACAAAACGATATTCTTGTTCCTTCATCCATTTTCCTTTTCTCAATTCGCATCGTACAATGAAAAACAAAAGTGACGTTCGCGAAGCCATGATCGAGATCTTGGAGTACGATTGGAAGACATTTACGGTGCAGCAGTGGAAGAAATTCGCTGCTAAGAACGATTTTATCAGCAATCCGCTGTCGTGTTTGGCAAGGGCAGTCTTAAAGAACGAACGGATAAGCAGTCGATGGGTTGAGGCTGTCACGACGACATTGAGACTTATCGCTTCCGGGGTTAAGAGCCAACGATACATATATTTTTTTTTTAATAAAATTGTTCTGAAAAGTTCCCAATTGATCGGTGTCCCAATATTCATGAATATTAATTTTTCCCTTGGGAAAAAAGATCACGAAAGTTGGTACGAGTCTGAAGCGTTTTAAAGTCCTGCATCATTTGAGCCTCGGTGGCAACGACATCGAGGAGATCGAAGGCCAACATCTGCCGCCTGATTTACGAGTTCTCGAGCTTGCTGGGAATCGAATATCATCGATGGACAAGCTGGTGAATCGTGCTCCGAAGGGCCTTATATTTCTCGGATTATCACGAAATTACATTTCCAACGGTAGGCTCGTCACATTTATAACATACATTTGTCTCTTGAGAGCATGTGAAAGCTTTGTTTTATTGACTGACGGTGAAACAGAGTGCACATTCATTTTTGGGACAATGCCATTCTCAAACTATGAAACCGAATTATTCGAAATTTCAACAGGTAATCCTGGAGACCTCTGTCCAGAGGCTAATGGCCCGACAATACAGAAATTCGATATAAAAAAGTACATTTTTTTGTTAAAATCGCAAAGGTCTGAAATAGAAACGTATAATTATTGTACAGCTTGATTTCAAAAAGTCTGGGCCATTAGGTTCTCCACGAATAAAAATCTTAACCAAAGAGAATTTTTCATTCCTAGTATAGGCGAACAATTAAATAAATCGCAATGATTAGAAAATTTACATGTTATCATGGACAATTTTCCGTGCAAATAGTGTGCAAATATTCCACTGGCACCACTTATAAGCGTACACGTTATTTTTTATTTTATTTTTTTTGCCAAGTTTACAGTTTTCAGACAATTTTTATAAGTTTCCGAGATGCTCACTGTTAAATTAGGAGCGATCGCTCCTAATTTAAAACGTAGATTAAAAAAAATTTAACACGATTCAATATTCCACGATGATGTACTTTTTTAATTTACCCTCGCTCTTCAGGTATTTTACCAATTACCGGGTCACCTCGGGGATTCCAAACGTACTTCATTATCAACCCTAACGCGTAAATTCTCCCCGAGCCAGTCCCTCACTACTGTGCTTGCAGCCAGCGATCCCCATTGTATCGCATTCGCACGAGGGTACGGGGAAACTGCGGAAAACCCGTACCAATGCCGTCATATTTTTCTTGATTCTTTGGTGTGTTCGTATCAGAGTAAGCATCAAACACGGGCACCCGAGTCTCAGGAAAATTGTCCTCACCCTTACCGATCCATATAGTCCTGCCAGCCACAATGCTAAGTGGTCATCCATCCAATTAACCAACGTATAGCCAATGGCGTTAAATCATTGAAGATCGCCGGAGTAGCACAGCAAACGCGTCCCTATATGGCTCTCACTTACAATAATCTATGTATAGCACTATATATTTCATTAGGAAGCAGCACAGTATAGTCAAAAACGTAAAATATTCATTTTTAGCATTTTTATCATTCTCAAAAATTACTTTTTCATGGCCAAAAAGCCCTCTTCGTGGTGGATAATTTTAAAAATTAACCCTGCATGCTTTCAGGAATCTACAATAATTGTACATTGTTTACGAAAGACGTAAAGTGGCACTTTCAAGGCCAAGCACGACGTTTTCAGTACGAATCGTAGACGAGCGCGCGAAGTGAAGACGAGTACTGAAAACGTCGTGTGAGGCCTTCAAAGGTCTATCTCCGTGGTGCACACGATATTTTATGCAACACTACAATGTTTTCCGTCCTAGGACTTGAAAGTACTACTTTACTCCTCGTTCAAAGGCCGTAAAAGTGAGGAAAAACGTCGTAGCGTTGTATAAATAAAATAAAAACTATTTCAGTCCCTACAAATCGCAATGGTCTCTGCATAATCTCCTGAATTTCTCTACGAGTCGAAATATATTCTGTTTCTTCGTCGAAACGTAACATTGGGGTGTTTCTGTACAACGTATGATCGAGCGACCTGCCGGTTAGGTTGGACGATCGTCTCTCTTATTTCTCTATGCCAAAACATATCAAGCGGTCGTGTTGAGCTCCCGACCACAGAGGTCACGATGGTCGATAGGATGTGCCAGAGACTCTGAGGATACGACCGTTGGGCTCTCACTGCTGATAGTTCACGCCGATCTTCGATAAACGTTGAAGCTACAAGCAGCAGTAACAATATAGCAATGCAGGATATGGACGGGCTAATGGGTGAATGTGTTTTGGTGAATGACCATATCAGTCGAAGCCGCAGAGCTGGAGTATCTCTCATATATATATATATATATATATATAACAACGATGCAGAGAGCCCGGTAATATACTTCATCTCGTCTCTCCATCTATCGGTTATCTCGCGGTTCCCGCTGCACGTATCCGCGTCCTATACACTCCGCGCCCTCTACTGGCCTCGTTCGTTCGTGTCAGGCGTATTGGACACCGTGTGTCGCGTGTGTATCCCCTCGTATACGTGCATTATTTAGAAGCAGCCCGAGCTGTTCACACGTGTATCCGAATGAACGATCGCTTTCGACTCTCATACCCTTACCTCAACCTACACGTGTCCGCAGCCAATATCCATACGCGGTTCGTTTTCCCACAAATGGCATCCAACTCTTTTGCCTCTTGTTTCACACCGTCGAATTATCCATGAGTAGACTGTAGAAAAGGAATGAGCGAAAAAGAAAAAAAAAGGAAAACGTATTTACTAGTGTCACACGTCGATGTACTATAACTACCGCGAAACCTACGAGACAGACAGGCTATGAGCCTTCTTTTTTGTTTTTTTTATGAAGCTTGATAAGTTTTTTTTTCTTTTTTCATAAACGAGATAATTGCCTTCCTGGCAAAATCATGACTTGAAAAAAAAATGTATTTCTTCATTGCTAGTTTCTCGTACTCGAGATTCCTCTTGGTCTTCAGTCTCCGGGTTGTTATCATTATTAACAGTGGTCAGGATTAAATTAATTGACCGTGATCCCAACTACAGTGCTTGAAATACTCGAAGAGCAAAACTAGGGCTTGGAACACTTGAAAAGCAATTATTGTGATTTATCGGAAATTGGGTACACTGATTCATGCTAATTTCTCATAATTTACATTTTTTTCGAGTTTTTTTTTCCAACGAATAGCCTGCACCGTTCGTGTATTTTTAATTTACGGTCGATCTTCTTCTTCTGAAAGTATTCGAAAAATTCATTCCCGAACCAAAATTTTATATTGAACTCGTTGATTATGTTGATCTAACTCCGTGGATTCGACATTTTCATGGCAAACTGAATTGTTGAAAAAATTCTAAAATTTTCGAAAGTGGACGTATGAAGTAAAAATGAATCCATAGAAAATTCAATAATGTGGTTGAATACTTATGCATTAAAATTAACTTTTTTAGACACCTTGTCTTTGGACATCGCGGATTACAACGGATTAATCGTTATCCGGTCGTAATTATGGTTTTCAAAACGAGTATTCTTTAGTGCAGTGAGTGTATAATTCGATTATATTTTGCAAAACTTTTTAAAATATACTTCGTGATATGCTTGAAACATTAATTTGCCCGAATTTATTTGGCACAAATCCGAAAAAATATATCCGATACAAGAAATTTTTCATCGAAAATTTATTTTATATACGATTTGACTGAAACTTTTTTTTTTGTAAAATCGTACATGGCAAATAGCGTACTTGAATTTTTTTCACAGTTTATTCTTCCCGTATCGTCTGAAAACAATTTTCGAGCACGAAGAACAAGAAAATTCAATGAAAACCATTTTGAATAATACTTTTCATAGATTTCTGGAAAATTACTTCATCAGTGGGACCTTATTGAAAGATTAATTATTGTCTCATTAACGCTTAATATCAAACGTTGTTTGATATAGTCCCTGAAGTTGTCGGTAAATACTGTTTGGTTTTCCATGAAGCACCCCGGGCTGCTTGGCAACGTCGTCAAGTGGTTAATTGGAGACGACGCGACGAGTTGAATAGCGACGAGGATCGGAGGTGAGGTTGGACCGGGCCGGTGATTTGTGGGGCTGCATAACGTAATTACGATCCTTGCCCGGTATACTGCATAGCCCACGTCTCTCGTTGCTTTAACCGCTTCCGCCATCTGCTATACGCGTATACACGGGACATGTCCATAGCGCCGGAAATCTCACTCTCGCGACTCCTGCGTCGTTCTCCAGTTCGTCATCGTTTCCGCTCCGGGAGAAACTCGGGATACAGAGAGAACAAAATATGTCCTCGTATGATGCCAGGCATGTCCGTGAAAATTTGCTGAAATTTATGGCACGCGAAAGGCGCAAAAAAAAAACCAGCACTCGGACCATTCGATCGAGAACCCATCGAAATCCATTCGATATGATTATTCAAAGCCTACAGTTGCGAACAATTGTTCTGGAGAATAAGAATGATCGTTTCGTTGAAAATATTTGAAAAAACATTCTTCCTAAAAGTATTTTCACACGGTAAATATTTTTAATGCATGCTTTCGCATTCGGTAAGGTCAATTTTATTTTACTTTTCCAAGTACAGACAAATTTTCTACGATGATTTTCCAATGCTCAAATCACTTTTATGGATGATTGTACTGTGCAAGTATATACTCGACGTACATTCGTTTTACCATATAAATATACGGAATATTCATATGCTGCGATGCAATGGCTTTGCTCAAGCTCGTAAGTCCCTGATCGCTTTTTAACAAGGGATTACGTGGGATATGATATTTTTATCCATCTTCTCTCCATTTCTATACTTGAGAATTCGTATATTTCCAAGAGCACCGTATATACGCACGCCATTGGGGCACTCGCTGTTGAAATTTTGTACCAAGCAAGCAAAGTGGATATAATACTGTAAAAAGTTCCACCTGACCCGTCGGACTTCGGATTCTCTTTGTGATCGATCGCAAGGAATGTTTTTTTTTTTTCGTTCACGAACAATTTCTCGCAACTTTTGCAGAACGGAAAAATGGAATGTAGAGTTGATTCAAGAATATTTCATTTGGGTGAGATGAAAATATTTAAAGCAAGCACAAGCTAAATAGATGCTAAAGTACATGACCACGCCAAGTGACTAGTCTGCCGCAAGGACTATACCTTGTAAGGTTCCAGGTAGATTTTTCAATATGCCTGAGCAGTGCTTAAATGTGTGCTGTATGTGTGTATGTCACCAGCTTGAGAAAATTAAATCTGTAATAATCAGAACACTCAAGTACAGCAATGAAGTGCCTCGGTTCGATGCGATTCTGGAGACCTATCTATATCCTGTGAATGTTTCAATCTTACTTAAACTTATCGGTCATCAAAATATCACGATTGTTCCGCACTGTCATAGCAGAGCGCGTTAGCTCCCATTTAGCCGTATTCCGGGACTTTTTCGGGCAGTGTGAGTTATCAAGGATTGACAAACTTGGATATATTTTTGAAAAATATCTGTATTCGTCTTGGAAATTTCCAGCAAGCAGGCTGAAATATTTCCAGTCTTTCTTCACGTTACGAACTAGCTCTCAATGAATGCTTCCCATTAAATCTAATTATTATAGAATAGGGATTTAGATTTGATGAGAGTTTGAAATCGTTGAAAAAATATATGAATTTTTCTCCATGAGGAAGAAACAATCGATCGGTCAAGTTATTCGCAGATGAGGCTTTGTGAATAATGCAAAAAAAAAAAACAATTACGAAGCAATGCACAAATTTCATCTGTACAGTCAGTTTTATAACAATAACTGCGTGATTGAATAACGTCGCGATAAATTAAGGGGAGAAATACCTTTAGGAGCGTGAAAAATAGGCATTTTTCGGGAATTTTTTTAGAGGGGATAAAATAATCGGATCATTTTGAAATTTGGATATGAGTTTATTACAACTTTGAACTTGAAAAAAATTTTTTTTTTTTTCGGATGTCCAACAAAATGGTGGCGTTATGAAGAGTCTTCCGACGCCTGTTTCTCGCGACATCAAAAAGTGCTGCAGCTGCCATTTTTTTTCTTTTCATTTGAAAAATATGAGAAAAATTGCATTCGTTTACGGACATATTAAGGGAAATGATATACCTATAAAATGATGAAAAAGTGCAAAATTGAAAATTTGGGAGCCATTTCACTTGGAAGGTCAAATTTTCGACCATTTTTTCGACATATTTTACCCCAAAAAAATTATTTATTTACACGCTACCTTCTAAATTTCAGGTATATCCTTCCGGTAATAGTACTGAGAGTAACCTCTCCAAATTTCATCCAAATCGATCCATAACTTTTAGAGCTACAACACGAGCAGTTTTTGAAAAAGTAGTTTCGAGATAATCGGGTTTAAAGTTTCAACATGTTAAAATTATTAATTCTAGTGACTTACCGATTAATCAGCGATTCCGAAAATATTAAATATTTCGAGTTATCCTTTGGTTAGTATATTCTTAAGATATCATATACTTTCGAAATATGCAAAAAAAAATCGATTTTTTGAAATTTCTAAAGGTATTTCTCCCCTTAATTCGTTTGTCATAAAAACCGACGATCTTTCACGTGCTGCAAAAACAAGAGCGATTCGCGTGCGAGCAAAAGCTGGTCTGCGAGAGGGGTGCAAGGGTGGAGGAGGCAGAGAGAGAGAGAGAGAGAGAGACTGTGTTTCGTCTATCCACGGCACTGGGGATGCATTAGAGCAATTGCAGAGTGGCCCTGAGAGGATAGCCGATGTCGAGTGGCACAGAGAGGGATGAAACATGAATACACCCTCGGTATAGAGCACGACAGCTTTCCTCCCTATGTCGCCCCTTAACCTTTCAGATTCGGCAAAAGTATGGGCTGCTCGGCCATGAGCTCTCTCTCTCTCTCTCTCTCTCTCTCTCTCCTCCATTATATATAAATCCTCTCACGGGCGCAGTGGTTTGTCCAAATTTTACGAGAAATATTTGAAAGAATGTTGCAACATGGAAAACGATCATTCCAAAGCTGAATGACTTTATCTTCATGAGAAAAAAATGAAATTTTAATACATGTGTTCATAGTGCAACTCTCACCAAAACAAATTTTCAGCTGCCAAGACAAAACTTTATGCACAAAAGGGGTATCATTAGAGTACATCTGATATTAAATGTGATAAGAATCTGCAAAGCCATTCAAATTTTATGGAATTCTCGATTTCTCGAAAATATGAAAAGTTTCGATCTACTTAGCTATTCGGTGTCATTAATTTCCAATTAAACGGAATAAATTATTTTTTTTATTTACGTCATCATGCATTTGAACTTCAAATTAACACCTAACCAAAAGAAAAGGTTCCATGTCATAATATCCCCTCGAAATTTAGTCCCGCGACAAAATAACCCCTCAAGTATAATCCACGCGCAAAAATGTCATGCGACAAAGTAACCCAGAACAAAAATATCGCAAAATAAAAAAAAAAAACCCTAACAAAAATATCTTATAAGAAAATAACTCGTCCAATAAGAACTCAGTCGACGACAAAACATCCCACACAAAAATATCTCAAAACAAAAACACCCCTAATCAAAAATTCCCTCAATCAAAAATAACCCTAATCTGAAGAACCTCGAATCAAAAGTTTTGATTATGCAAAAATATCCCAAAACAAAAACACCCCTGATCAAAAATACCCTTTAGTTACCATGGTCATTTGTGTTGGATTAGTGGCTAGCATAACTTTTTCTAACTTTTTCCGAGGCAACGAAACACCGGCCGCGTAATCCTGTAATGTCGTGATCGTTCGTTTATATTGGATCGATGGCTTTGTCTACTCGATCATTCGAGTTCTCACTTCGCTGCTGCACAGGAAATGTAGATACTGCCGAATGTAATATAATACGCACCAATACTATAATAGCAAACAAAACACCGGTACAGATAATGTTTACATTCGTGCGCCCACACAAACAGATCATACCCACAACTATTGTGAGTATAAGATCACGTTATACCTACATGGTACTCGCCATTAACTAATAGTCTAGTCCCAACCACCGATACACAAGTTTATACGGTAGTGTAGCTTTCAAAATACCGCTAACCTTTGTAACTAGTCAAAAAAGAAAACTTCAATTAATTGAGGACGAAATTTATGATTAGGGTTATTTTTTCATATCATGTTATTGCACCACGATTTCAGCTATTTCGTCAGGATAAATTATTATACAGGTTAATTTTGTCGTGAGATATCTTTGTGGTGGGTTATTCTTCCGAAGGTTATTTAGTTCTGGGTTATTTTTTCATTAGAATTTTTTATTCCGAGGTTATTTCGGCGGGTTATTTTGTCGTTGGGATATTATCACGTGACGCCAAAAAAAAAAAGGATTAGAAGAGGTGAGATTCAAGGCATGTTGACAACGTCATGCCCAATATTTTTTCACTCGTTGTTTGCATAATTCCATTTTATTTTCGGAAAAATAATCTCGTCAGCACGAATTGCAGTGATATTCGATCCGATAACGTTACGTGCAAAGTTACGCCAAGGTAACTTTCATCCACAGGCGTTTGAAAGACGAAAGATATTATTTGTGTGTGTCGCTTGTTGCAAAATCACGTAAAGTCAACGTTCCCTCCTATCAAAGGATACTGAGCTCATAATTTTGTGTAATCACTTGGCAGAGAATAAAGTGAGAAGGAAAAAACAAATTTTGTTCATAACAATAATTACTTTTTCCCGGAACACTTGCACACATTGTTTAAATTTTTGAGAGCACTTGCACACATTTTTTAAATGTAAAACAGCGCCACTTTAGTCGGGGACTGCTCCTTGGACGAACAAAACATATTTCCTTCGATATGCTACAGAATTTTAACAAATCAAAAACTACGAAGTCACCGAATGTATCTATGTAAAACCATTGCCAGACTGAAATTTTTTTCTAATCCATATTTCAGGGGAAAAAATGAATCTCAAATATCGGTATGATCGGTATCACTGATCAAGCGGACCGTTTCTTCATTTCAGAACAAGAGCTGCAGCCTCTCGGGAAAACTCTGAACAACCTGAAAGTCTTGGACTTGGAGGATAACGATCTGCGAAACCTAGCTGAGGTTATCGAAGCGCTGAAGCCTTTGGAAAACCTCCGAGCTCTCATACTCGAAGGAAATCCCTGCTCAGTGAGTACATTATCGATTCAACGTACTGCAATCTTTCGTACCAACGAGCAGTAAGTCGCAGTATGATCAACGATGAATAATTTGATCAACGAATTATTTATCGTCGGAGCACCCGCAAAAAAGACTCGTTCTATTTATCAATCGCCCATAACACCAAAATTTCCAATCATAATTACTCATCTGATACTTTATTTCGCTGCAGACTTGCCTGAGTTACAAGAATGCGTTGTTCGCCACATTCTCGAATCTAATTTATCTCGACAACGTAGTTATAAAACCGTCGGACAAATCCGAAGACTTGACGACCGAATCGGAAAAACTGTCGACCGGTGTTTTGTTCATGCACGTTTATAGGATTTTCCATCTTGAACAGCCTCCCAAGCTGAAAGTACGCATAGATTTTACTTCCAGCTTCGTTACTTTTTTTTTACCAAGGAAGTTTTGTAAGATATCTTCACTGCGCGCAGAAAGAAAAATTTTGTTACTTCTTCGAAGTTGATCTGCCATTGTTGGACACTCGTCTGCTTCTTCAAGAAGAGATGGAAATTATTCGCGAGGAATTCGCAAAGACCGGTATAGAATTTCCGGCTCTCATGAACGATCGCATGGCTAAGGAAAAAGTTGGAGCTGAGAATGTAAACGAATATGATTTTTTCCACAATTTTACGTGTCAGATGAGCGAAAAATCCTGTGGATATTTCACTCTTTCGTTAAGAACACGCATGTAACGGCTTTTAGGACGGAGGAATTCGAGTGGAAAGAGTCATTGGTTTTCAACGATCCGGCATTGGAAATGCCGCCCTATGGCGACGACTTGAAACTCCTGAGTGATACATTCAAGTCCATAGTGACCGTTAGACTGGTGCGACAAAAGGTTAGAGTTTCCTCGATCGTATCCTCATTCTTCGCGTTCATAACTCATTCGTAATGTCGATGATTGGCTTGAGAGCATGTGAAAGACAATGGGGAACTTTGATGGCATTGATACATATAGTAGGAAATATCGAAACTTGTGAGAGATTCGGGGCAAGTGCATCAAACAAGTTACCCGATTCAGATGCGATTTTTTAAATTTTTCGTGGTATCAGTATTGGATATCTAATTTAACAGTTAGCACTTCAAAAATTCATGAAAACCATCTGAGAACTGAAAGCTGGAGCATGAAAAATTGGGCCCTGAAAGTGGTGCCAATGGAATATTTTCAAACCATCTGCACAGCAAATTATCCACAAAAACATGTAAATTTTTCGAATTATTTTGCCATTATTCTGATTTTCCACGCACAGAAACCAAAACATGCTCGTTAGATAGGGTCCAATGGCCAATTTTTTTGAAATCAAGCTATACAATAATTATTATATTCATTTCTTTTTTTAGACTTCTCGGATTTTAGCCGAAAATATATACATTACTATATTGAATTTTTACATTTCTTTGGTATTAGCAACTCGACAGAGGTCTCCAGAACTAATATAGCTATTTCAACTTCAAATCATTAAGTTTCATACTTTAGGAATGGCATTGTCCAAAAAATTAACATCCACTCTTTTTTACCATTAGAGTCGGTAAAACAAAGAATACATCAGAAGAAACAATCTGATTTTCATCGACCATTCAGCGTACGCGATTGCCGCGATAATTCACTCAATTAAATTCACACAATCGCCGCTTCAAACGGACAGCTCGAACCTCTATCCCATTCTCGTTATATATTTTTTTTTTCACGTAATTTTAGTTCCTCATCGATCACAAGAAAAGATCCCAGAGCCTGATGAATATCGAGGTGAACGAGAGAACGGTGATATGCGAGTTCACTTGCAGCCTTAAAAACATGTCTTGGGCTGACAGATCGCAGGATTTCACGTGGAGTCTCGAAGAGACCGAGAACAATAGCGCAACGTCGTGTCCTGTCGGGGTTCTTCCGCGGCAGACATATATTCGCGATGATTTGATTCGCGGCGGAAAATCGACAAAGAGCCTGCACAAGCAATCGTCGATCGTGCAAAAAGAACCGAAACCTGCCGAGCCCGTTCCAATCCCAAAGAACTTCACCATACACGTAAGAACTCGAACATATCGAAACTTTGGAGAGAGTAATACTCGAGGCAAGTATAATACTCGAGGAAAAATATTTTATTGTAGATCTTAGGGTAACTTGCCCATTGAATGGACACTTTTTTGTCGTCTGCTTGACTGTTCCTTCAATGGACAAGCCACCCCAAGAGGTTCAATAAAAAAAAAATTCCTCGAGTTTCATGCAATTTTTTTGCCTACGAAACGTTAGTTATTCCCACGCTGATTTATTATTAAATTCTACATATTAAATTCTACTTTAAAAAAAAATCCATCATCGTTTATTCGCTAGGTCGGATTTGGCCTTCGTAGATTTCCTGATTTCGAGCCTATTGAAATAACCCTGCCGACGAAAGGAAAAAAATGAATACAAGGTGCGTATGTAACGTCTCGAAACGTAACGATCGTTATTATTAGATGTGATTATCTTGTCAGAAGCGTCGTGAGCTTTTACGAGCGGCGATTGAACCGTCCACTCGTGTAATCCACATTGTTATACGTCTATATATATATATATATATATATATATATATATATATATAGAATACGTTGACAACGAACAAAATATATCTTTACAGCGTGACCGGGGTCTATCAGCATAATCAGTTTCATCACGGTCTATTTATATGTTGAAGCGAGTAACGGTGGTGATTGCACGATTGCATGGGGAGGTCTCCGAGGTACTGAACCAAACATGCAGTCCACGTTATTGCAGTCGTGACTCGTTCTATGCCCGGTTTAGAAGGTTCGCCCCCCACTGACACCGTGAGAGATCACAGAAAGACTTTTAAAGAGAAACGAATATTTTGTCCACCGGAAAATCCCTCAATCGAAGATTCGTCGATGAGAAAAAAAAAACAAAAAAACCATTGCGTACCCAGCGAAAATTTGTCAATGAATGGAAAATATAAATTTGAGTCAAATGAAGTGGAGTCTTAGCCAAATTCCGTTGTCTCGTGCCGATTTATCGATAGTTCGTCGCTCTCTCTCTCCCTCTCTCTCTCTCTCTATCTCTCTATCTCTATCCAACGATAGTTAAAATAATTAACCAACGCAGTTAAAACATTGCTCGATTTACGCGACGAAAGAAAGGAACGATGACCGTCGAAATGGAAAAACGTATGATCGAAGAACCGGAGATTCCCGAGAGAGGCTCGTGGGCGAATAAAACTGAATTTATCCTGTCGTGCGCTGGTTACGCGATCGGTATTGGAAATGTCTGGAGATTTCCGTATTTGTGCTATAGAAACGGTGGAGGTGAGAGAGTGTGCATTAATTTTCGTCATTCAAGCAAATATGTGTACTCTTTGCTCTCGTTTTTCCTATCATCATCACATTAAGGAGGTTCTTAACCCAGAGAAAAACGGTAAGAATGATTCAAAAATTTGAGGGGATGAGATTTGTGCTTGTACTAGGAATACAACGTAATTATTTCAGATTTTTTGATCGCGTAGTTGAGGAGAAAAAAAAACATTAAATGTGCCGCTTATACGTGGACTCTTCTGGGAGATAAGTATTCGAAGCTATGATTGGAGATTA
Organism: Rhorus exstirpatorius; assembly: GCA_963564615.1. NCBI lineage: Eukaryota > Metazoa > Arthropoda > Insecta > Hymenoptera > Ichneumonidae > Rhorus > Rhorus exstirpatorius. The sequence goes on along the minus strand of OY751314.1, from coordinate 29,835,383 downwards.
TTTTAAGAGTGAAAAAACGGTAACATTTCCTCGAAGAACCGCTTAAACGATATATTAGAACTTCATAGATAATAGATATAATTTTGTCCATAAATATAGTTTTTCACCGTGCCGATTGTGAAATATACTTCTTGTAAACAGAATTGAGCGTCAGTATAGGCAAATTAAGGCGGCCCATCAGTGACAACACTAGTCAAAAATCGTGACGTGAAAAAAAATCATAAACCTATCATAATATTTTCTAAATACTCTGTCTAAATAAAATTTATGAATTTCGATGACGTTTCCCGTGATATTTTATTCATAATTTATTATAAATAATATAAATAAAGTCTCAACTGACAAAAGTATTTAACGCTGTCAGAGCGATCAAGTCAAAAACGATAGCTGATATTCATATGTTTCCTCGCGTGCGGAATGACAGACATATATACTGTATCCGAGATTTGCACACACGATGACTTTCACGATTAAATTTCTCGGGAAAATCCCTGGCAAGACACAATTTTTTAAATACCATTGGAAAGTTCACGATTTCATCTTTCAATACTCAAAATTTGAATAAGAACTCTCGTCTTTATCAAAAGGTATCATGTCACTTCCGGTGAAAATGGAATCAACTGCCATAAGACCCATGCTAAATTAGGTAATTTTAAATTACTCGTTCGCAATAATTTGCCTGGCAACATACCCTGAAATTTTGAGAGAGCGTTCATTGCATCTTCTTCATTCATCTCCCGAAGTTTCATACGTATCGCCGGTTTTTTAATTCACTGATGAGCCACCTTAATAAAATGAAAACGTATTTGGTGAAACAAATGCCGAACGCAACCTGCCCCGCACGTCGTTCGCGTCGCGCTATAACGTTCCCCTTGCCGCACCCACAAGTATATGTTAAGAACCTCCTTAAGCACCCTCCAATCATCAAAATCATCTTCACACATCTTGCCGGAGCCAGAAGAGTATATTTCGTTACACGCGCGAGACTCAATTTTCGTGATAATCCGAGCTCATTAATTCCTGTATGCACGCACGTAACGTAATGAGTTAAGCTGGTGGAAATTCTATTAGGGCATAGCGTGGCTCGTTGCACAACCTGCATAATCGTGTCACTCGTCGTTACATACCAAAACGTGTTTCGTTTCACGGAATACGCGCATAATGTGACAGCACTTAGAAACTCCTTTTCACTTCCTCGTGTCACCGTAATACGTAAAACCATTGTTCAATTGACACACTCGTACGAGAACTCTCGTCTAATGAGCACGCAACCTTGGTAAAAAATCTCGAAATTACCGGATTGCTTGATTCACCATTGGTAAAAGACGGGAGTATTCCTGTCCGCGGATTCATCGAGAAATTATAACACTGATGACAGTTTAGAGAGCTTCAACAACGATGGGAAATATTGTATTTCATTGCTTGGTTTTTTTAATTTTACATATCAAAAACGAAATTACAAGAATTCGAAACGAATGAGTATCGATGAGCTATCAATGAGGAGCGGTTAACGTACCCCATGAGATTAAAGACCTCGATAGCACGGGAAAAAAAAAAACCTTATCAAGAATTCGTTGGATCGTTTGATTGGTGCGTTTTGATTGTTCTCTCGAACAACTTTTATTTTGGTGTCAAAACAATTTCCTGTAGCGGTGGCGCGGGGAATATGATAATTGAGGCTCTCGGAAGCCTTGATTGGATGATTCCGAGCAAGCGTGCTGGCAGCAAATTGTCCGTTGACCTTGATAAATCGTCTTCATCGTTCGTCATCGACATCGCTGGCAAACCCCCCATAGCCCGCATCAATGATTAATTCTATGCGGTTCCGTTTCTCACGAGATAAGCGTGAAACAAAGATCAAGTCGTTCATAAACACGCTGCGCATCATAATATATCTATACCACGAAGGTCATTGTGCATTGGTAACTCTCAGTGAACCCACGAATATTCGTAGCAGTTTACTTTCGATATCTCATCGTTCGGAGGACTTTTCGTCACCTCATTGCACATTCTTGATCCAGTCGAAATAGGATTTTGCCTGGAAATAATCGAGGGCGGTGATTTTCTTTTTTTATACTTGAAGGGGCATTGCATTCACCGTCATCTTGATTTAAAGAGCGATTTTTTTTTTTCAACAACTCGCTTATTTTCAACTTTAGAGTGAAAATAGTAGAAATTTAATTTATGGGAAATTTAATTTCACACAAGTTTGATTCTTATCATTTTTATCCGAGAATTGATATTTACAGAGTTATAGACTACAAATAAGGATTAAAACGGTTTTTTTTCAATTATCTCGTTCATTATAAAGTTTATCATAAAAATATTAATGTATAATCAGGTAGGAAATTTTATTTCCTGCAACTTTGGTTATTACCATTTTTATCCTACGATCGATATTTTTAGACTCATACTGAATTTATGGGCGGAAATTTGTTTATTTTTTTATTATCCCGTTTATTATCAAAGTTCGGCGTAAAAATTCTAATGAACAATGAGGAAGGAAAGTTTATTTCCTGCAACTTTGGTTATTACCATTTTTACCCTACGATCGATGAAATTCAATGACATATGCACAATCTGAGATAAGTCGGAGCCCCTATTTTAGTTCTAAATCTGAAAATATCGATGTAGGGTAAAAATGATAATAACCAAAGTTGCAGAAAATAAATGTCTCTATCCGATTATACATTAGAATTTTTACGACAAACTTGATAATGAACGAGATAATTGAAAATAAAAAAAATTTCCACCCCTAAATTCAGTATAAGTCTGTAAATATCAATCGTAGGGTAAAAAATAGTTATAACCAAAGTTGCCGGAAAGAAAATTCGCTACCCGATTGCTGGTTAGCATTTATATCATTTTCATTATCGTTTTCACTCTAAAGTTGAAAATGAGCGAGTTATTTAAAAAATAAAAAATCACTCTTCAAATCAAGATGGTGGCAAACGCAATACGGGAATTTTCCCAAAAATCGAGATTGATGCTACTTACCCCCCCCCCCCCCCCCCCCCACCCCCCCTCCGAGTACAAAAAAATAAAATCGCTTCCCCCAATTACTTTAAGGTGAAGCGATTTTTAGACCTATCTCGACTGGAATGACTCGTCGATAAAGACACGAGTAATCACATAACACCCGACTTAACCTAATAAGACATGGCTTATCCGCAGGTGCATTTTTGGTCCCTTACCTTTTGATGCTCTTTTTCTGCGGCATTCCACTTTTTTTCATGGAATCCTGCATGGGACAATTTGGTGGCACTGGATGCATAACGATGTTTCGAATGAGTCCATTGTTCAAGGGTAAGCGAATTCGCTCATCGTTCAAGGATTCCGCTGGATAGATTTTTTTTTTTTCTCGCTTTCGACATGCATGGAACATGAATTTTCAGGAGCTGGATTTGCCATTGTAATTGTCAATATCATATGCACCATGTACTACAACGTGATTATCTCGTATCCATTGATGTTTCTCTCGATGTCACTGAGGAGCAAGCTCCCTTGGGAGGACTGCGACAATTCTTGGAACACCGACAGATGCGTAAAGGTAAACAAAACGATTCGCGAATCCGGAAAACCTCGAAGTCTGACATTTCGTTATTGTTAATTCCAACGATAAAACATTTAGATAAGCGACGCAAAATTTCGCAATGCCACAGACAAAACTGCACTGTTCCAAAGAGTCCGAACACCAGCTGAGGAATTTTTCAGGTACTCCGAAGTAACGTTTGAACGTTAATATATATATATTGTGGCAACAACGACGAAGACAAATGGCAATGCAGCTATTGACAGTGATTTTTTTTTTTTGCAGCAATCACATACTACAGATATCAGAGGGAGTTCATGAAATCGGTGGAATCGTTTGGCCACTGTTCACCTGCAATCTTATTTCATGGATCGTTGTATTTCTTTGTATCTGCAACGGCGTCAAGAGCGTTGGAAAGGTAGGGTGACTGAACCAGTGAATGAACACCTACCAGTGAATGAACAGGCTTAGTATTTTAATTAAACGGCAGAGATATGATTCTATTATTATGAAGAATTTTGTATTCATAATGAAGTGAAAATTCTGAGAAAACATCTAGTAGTGATATTATTTGACGCTGTGAAAGATTTGCGATGCTATGGATTTTTTTTCGTACTTGGGGCGCATATTCATAAGAGACAGCCATGTTGTTATAACCATCTGACTGTGCATCGAATACCAGAATATTCCATATCACCTCGATAAATCTTTTTAAAAGATATGCAATAATTTTTTCAACGTTATGCATTGCCAAGCTTCAATTATATTAATGAATTTTTGGTCAAAAACCCAATATTGTTTGCGATATATGGCCGTTTATTCACTGGTCCAGCTTTTTAACCTATTTCCAGTGATTGAACGAGCGTTGAAAAGGCTTTTCATAACCTCAAAACGCACGAGTATGCGTGCGCATCTCTGGTTCCATTGTACGTTCATTCACTGGAAACATAAGAGTTCATTCATTGGAATTTTTGTTCATTCACTGGGAAATTGGTAATTTCGTTCATTATAATTTTTTTTTACAAAATCCTTGCGAACAGGGCACTTCGAATATTTTTTTTAATATTCTGTGAACATTGTTCTATAAGATCTAATTAGCTCATAAAGAAATTCGTAATAAGTTAAATTATACGGCTTTATCGAAATAGAAAAAAGGCTTATGCGTTCATTCACTGGTTCAGTCACCCTATAATCGCTGAAAAGATATCCTCAGCCACCAACGAGACGAATCGTTTAATCGTCAACGGGCTTTCTCTCCTAGGTGGTTTATTTCACGGCGACATTTCCCTTCATCATTCTCCTCGTACTCTTTATAAGAGGAGTCACGCTGCCCGGTGCGATGGACGGAATTATCTTTTATATCAATCCAAAGTGGTCCGAGCTCACGAATTTACGAGTATTTTCCAAGTTTCTTCATTCGTAATATCATCGTTAGGTTTTCTTGTATTTTTTTTCTTTTTTTTTTCGTTCAACTTGACCGGGTTCCTTGTTCAGGTATGGGCAGACGCGGCTATACAAATATTCTTCTCTCTCGGACCTGGCTGGGGCGGTATTGTCAATATGGCGAGTTACAACAGATTCAGAAACGACAACAGACTGTAAGCCATGTCCATCCGGAAGAGCTCGTTCGCGTTCACATTTGAATTAAAATTTTGTGTATCTATTTCTATTTTTTTTTTGTTTTTGTTTCTGAACTTTCATCAGGGATTCCATACTGGTGCCAATGTTGAATTGCGGCACGAGCATTTTTGCCGGTTTCGTTGTTTTTTCCGTTCTAGGATTTATGGCTAACAGAACGGGTCTTCCGGTGTCCGTAGTCGCAACGGGTGGTTCGTACAATTTTTTTTTTTTGTAATTATTTAGAACAATGATTTTTCCGAATGTAATGGTACAAAGCATTCCCTTTAACACTAATAATGATAATAATAATAATGATAATGGAGATCACGAGAAACTAGTGTCTGAGTGAAGCCTCAACGGCATAAAGTGCGCTATTATTTCGATTTTAGTCACAAATCGGGAATGTTTGTTAAATTTTGATTAGCTCATTGCGGAAAAATCTTGAATTCATCACTTATAATGATAATCATTCGGGGCTATAAAAAAGTAGTGCTGCAGTTGTGCCTCAAGAGTAAAAGTGCAATTCTTATATTTTTGACATTTTCTTCATAACTGTAAGTACTTCTTTACGAAAAATACTGAGGGCATATATTATGTATTAGCTGTTTTGATGATTTCGTCTGTGCAAATTCCTACTCTGAGAAATCCACTGTTTTGCGAAAATTAAACAATTTATTAGTTCAATTTGAACAAAATTGTGTACTGCGGTGCACTGTAATTTCTCCGTGTTTGTGTGTAATAGTATTCTGTGGATCTGTATTGCTTCACGAAAAGCAAACATTATCAGGGAGCAAATAAATAGAGTCACCAAATTTTCGTGACGTGATGGCAATTTAATTGTTTGCAAAGAGGGACTACTTGTTCGTGCTCATTCAATCGATTATCATTATTGGCGATGAAATGAACGCTTTTTACTCATTAGCAAACAAAAAAAATATTGAATTTCGGAAAAGCCATTATAAATAATTACTTTTTTTCTTCCTAGCATCGTGTCACTAAAATGAATTGATACTATGACGATTATATCCGAAATATAAAATTTTCTGCAGGACCATCGTTGGCTTTTGAGACATATCCGGAGGCGATAACGATGTTACCATGGCCTCAATTGTGGTCGGTCCTTTTCTTTGCTATGCTCTACTTTTTGGGAATGGACAGTTGCGTGAGTAACATCGTACAAGCGATAATCTATGCTTTAAGGTCTGCGTAGACTATGCGCCCGCGGCGAGGCGAGTCGCGTCGATGCGAGGCGCGATGATGCGAAGCGCTGCGAATCCTTGCGAATCGTTATAACGAAGCGCTCGGAAGTTCTGAGATTGTGCGGAAACTACGGCAATATAAATATTTTTTTTAATCTCACGTATTGATACGAAAAAGGTAAATAAAAAGACCGTGAAATAGAATTAACCACAATTTGTACACGGATGGCTCCCGATCGAGATGCTGCAAGAGCGGCTGGACATATATAGAGCAATATAATTGTGTAGGACCAAACTTGCAGTGCAAAAAATTTTTTTTTTAATTTCGCAAAAAAATAAAAAGTATAGCGGTGAAAAAATTTGGCTCGGGCTCAAGTTGAACCTCTGTTCATTCAGAGTAACATCTAATCTCCACGTTTTGAGGCGTGCATAGAGAATCAATGGAGATTGCGATTGAATTGAAGTTTTTTGGTAATCCAGATCTCAATTATTGATGCGGTACTGTCAAATTTACAGATGATCAGATTTTCTATTAAATCGAGCTTGACTGAATATTTTTTAAAATAATTTTTCAATACGTCAATCAGTTTTGACCATCATCACGCAATAATTCCAAACACAAGAACTCAGAGCTGGGCAGTACTTCGAGTAGCCGGTACTTGCAATGTACTGGAAGTACAGTACTTGAAGTACAAAGTACTTAAATTTCCAAATATTCGGCCTGTACTTCAAGTATCTGTACTTAAACTTTCAAGTACATGCCATGTACTCAAAGTATTTGCAATTAAAATTTCAAGTACTTTCCTATAGTTCAAGTACTTTCTCAAGTACTAAGTACGAAATATTTTTTAATACGTCTTGCTAATGGTTGCATGTATAACGCCTTTGAATATATAATTGAGGATCGTTCTGCGCCATCTTTGGTTAAGATTGTAAGGAATGACCGTTCAACGGCTCGAGCTACGGTAGTCATACAGTTTCATTGTCAATGCATGGCTCCGTTTTTAACAATCCGTGTATTGTATTCTTTATTTTTTCTTTTTCAAACTTGAAGCTAAATAAATATTAATTGCAATCGTCAACGCTATTTTTTTAAAATTATTTCTAATTCTTCGTTTAAATATTTCTGTTCCAATCTGCCCAACCTGAGTGAATTGCACAATGTGAAAATATGTTTTGATACAAAGCGTACGCGAATCAAAATCAAATTAGCTTAAAGAGTACGTAATAAATCAAATATGAGTACCAGAACTTACGAGATGTATACCTGAAAACTGAAAAAGTATTTGATACCTGATACTTTACGTATTCCAAGTAATTGACACCTCAAGTACTTCAAATATTTAGGACTTCAAGTACTCAGTACTTGTACTTCACAACTTGTGCTCAGTACTTCAAGTACTCAGCACTTGAAGTATTTGGATACTTCAAGTATTTACGGTACTTGGTACTTCAAATACACGAGTACGTCAATTACAGTACTTTGTACTTTGAACTTGAAGTACTTTCGGATACTTTGCCAAGCTCTCCAAGAACTGTTTTTAAAATATTAGCGTGAATGATTTTCATCAAATCGTTGATATTCAGCCAGTTCCATCGCCAAATCATCGAACAACTTCGTGGCCAAAAAATAAAAATACTTGAAATGATTCTGTATCGTTCCTCGTCTAACTAGCGCAGAATAAAAAAAAAAGCATCTCAGGAAAAAATGGTTTAGATCTGCGTAGATTGAATTTCGATTAGGGTAAATGTAAATTTTGGAAAATCGTAGATCCATCTCGATGCCCGTTTAGTGTCCGCACAATCAAAAAAACTTCCCCGAGCGCTTCGTAAAGATTCGCTGCGAGTCGCCGCGTCGCGGCATACTGTACGCGGACCTTCAATTGTTCCGTGCACAGTCAAATCTCGTTTTTTTTTTTTTTTTTGTTAAATCCAACATCTCTCGTATCGCAGTTCGTTCAGATTGAGGCAATAATATCAAGCGTGACGGACGCATATCCAAATCTGAGAAAGCGAAAGCAGCTCGTGGCTATGGTCTCCATGTTCATGCTGTTCCTTGGTTCGCTCATATTCGTAACGAACGTAATGTCAATGATATAAACTTGGCTTATTTTCTTTTCTTTTTTTTTTTCTCTCTTCCTTACGCCGTTTAGGCACTGTTGGCAAAAACTTTATGATACTTTTCTTCCAAGGGCGGTATGTACATCCTGCAAATGTTCGACTGGTACGCCGCTTCAGTTTCCGTTATATCCATTTGTCTCGTCGAGGCGATCGTCGTTGGATGGACATACGGTAAACAATTATATTCCATTGAACGATCGATCGAACGAATTTTATGAAATAAATGACAAATCATTTGCCCAGGCTGCCGACAATTTGTCCGTGACGTTGAATTTATGCTGGGCAAAAAGATACATCCGTGGTGGCCTTTTGCCTGGAAATACGTAACCCCGATTATACTATCCGTAAGTCCACGTTACAATTTATTTCAGAGGGATTTGTATTTTTTTTTTTTTTTAATTTTTTTATTTCGACGAATAAATATCTGAAATTTGGTGGTTAATGGAATGTTGCTTGCATCGTGGGGAAGAGCGCTCGAAGAGTTCTCTTTCCGTCGAGGCAAAGAAATGAAGTAGAAAAAAATCGAACACGCATGGCTACGCGACGGGTTTCGTGCCGGCGAAACATTTAATAATGGATAAAGACGAAAAATAAACAAGGAACCAATAAGTAACGATTCCTGCTCCCTTCGTTATACACATTGGGAATTCCGCGTGAAATTTTTATTACTTGTAAAATCTCAATTTGTTTTCAGGAACACAAATTTTTTGTTTTTGTTTTTTTTTTTTTTCGGTTCAACGATGTTTTTGATTTTTTTTCATTGCTAAGTGAACTTTTAGGAATTACGCGGCAATCCGTTTTTTTTCTTATTTTTCGCTACTTTCCCACGATAAAACGGCCACAACTTTTACAAAAAAAAAAAAAAAAACGTTGCACTTTCATACGCAGCTTAAAATTTTTGTTATTTTCTAAAAATGTGTAAAAAACAAAAATTAATTGGAAAAATGGTCTTCTCGGGAAAAATAAGGATTTTCACTCGATAAAATCAGTCGCTGAAGAGGTCACAGTAATATTCGTCATTTTTGTTTTCGAAAATTGCAAAAATTTAAGGATTTTCTGTTCATTCCAAATATTCACTTGGCGATAAAAAATTGAGACCATCACTGAATCCAAAAATTGAAAAAAAAACCTGTTCTTTTATTTTGATAGGACAATATAGAAAGAAAAAAATCGAGTCACTGAATAATATTGAGATTTTCAAAATGTAAATGTCACTGAGAATGCACCATACATGTGTCTACGACCCCATTTCACTAGCGAGGTGAATGTCACGAATCCTGAGCTATAGGATTTTATTTTCAACCCTCGCAGTTTATATTCTTCACGACGATATTCTTCAACACGAGACTAACTTACAACGGTGTCGAGTATCCCGAATGGGCTGTTAACCTTGGCTGGTGCTCCTGTATGGTCAGCATGGTCTGCATCCCTACCTACGCAATTTATCATTTCTGCTCGACGAAGGTACGATGAGAAAAAAAAAAAAAAAAATATCCAATATAATTATCGATTTCGCATGACGATCGACGAGATATGAATCGGAATTTTCATCGTCTTGAATCAGGGAACCTTCAGGCAACGCTTCGAAATTGGTATAAATCCAACGTCTGAGTGGGGGCCTCAAAAATTCGAGGATCGAGAAGCTTGGAGGAAATCCATCGAGCAGGCAAACACCAGCTCCGATATTTCCCCACTCAGCTCCGTCAAAGTAACGAATCTCTGAGACGAAAAGTTGTATAAATTTTATGGGCGATTAAAAAAAAAAAAAAAGTTATCTTCGAATCAAAAACGATTGATTTAATTTTTTTTTTTTTTTTTCAATGCTTCGTATAAGCGTTCGTTTGTTTTTGAAATCGTATCATCGATTGCCAACCGTTCCTGGCCCGTCAGTCGAGATCGCAAACAAAAAAAAAAAGAAAATGATGTAACCAAAAAAAAAAAAAAATCTCCAAAATTCCTTGTCCGTGACTCGCGATTAAGCGCATGCAAACGTAACGCTGATCCAGATATCCTTGTTCCATCCTGAAAGTTATTTATTATTTTTGACGAAATGCGATCTCAAAGAAATCAAAAGTCCGTCGAGAGCGTCTCGAGGATCGATGGCGAACGAAAAAATCGTACGAACATGGGAAAAGCTAAGAGACCTAAAAGTCACGTTGTATTTTCGTCCAGTGTCGATCCTTACGATCATCCCCTGCAATGGTGGGAAACCCAGCCTATAAAATATGCGTAAGTACAGGATACACCGAATATAGAAAAAGAAAAAAAAAAAAAAACCTTCAAAGTATAACGATCACGTGCGCTCGTAAGCCTGGCGAATATATGAACGAAAATGCATAATGAATCTTCGAAAATAGAACGAGTTGAATGATCGATGCCTCGACGGATTGCAAGGTAGGTAAAGTTTTGATGATTTTTCGGCATGCCGATCATCGTCTCGAAGAATGTCGGCGATATCACGGAAGGCTTTTTGACACAATGAGGATAGTTTTGTTTGACTGTATATATATATAATAGCGTTTTCCACACTGGTGCACCGAGTGCGCACCGACTCAAGTTTTTCGGATGAGAGTAAGTGAGACACATATTTGTACTCAGTGCATCTCTGTCTCACTCACTCGCATGTAAAAATCTGCACTGAGTTCCCCAGTGGAAAACGCTATTAACACTCCATATACGTATACCCGATGTAACGTATACGGATATATTTTGCTTCGTGTGGAGCATTCCGTGTCAAATGAGCTGTCCGCATATCAATGCTAGTTTGAGGAAGAATCTATAAATAAATCAAATGAAGCTGTCAAAAGGAAAAATTGATCGAAGCCCGTAGCGCGTATCCTGTGGATAATCGCATGCTCCGTCGCGTTGTATATGTTCCGCGATTTAATTTTGAAACATTCGATTCACCGGAGGCAGATAAAAAAATCATCTTCGCGATGATATTTTATTCCCAGAAAGCGCTTTTTTTTTTACTTCAATCATTAGCCAGTCCCTGAAGTAGTACAAACACGTACATATATAATTATACGGACGGTTCGCGGAATTTTTTGCATGCTACGAATAATAGACAGAGGCGGGTTTTTTTTGGTTAAAATTCAAGCACAATTATATCGGCTATTTTCACTTTATAAAGAAATTCATGGTCGACAGATTTAACATGATTGGTCATTTGAAAAAAAAAAAAAAAAAAAAAAGTGTATTGGAATCGCGCTATCGTCTGGTGCTACTTTTATTTCGCGATAGGACAGATACAGGGATAAAATAGCGTAAGCTATTCCGAAAGTTTCAAGGATTGCAATGAAAATGCGAAATGTCGAGCTTAACGAAAAATTTTTATTGCGAATTTTGTTCGAGTGAGAGATCAATCTGCCAGCATAGGATTCAACTATGTGCCAATATATGGCGATATTTACTATTAATTCGGGAACATTCATTTATATCAGCTGTTCTGAGTATAGTTAAGCGAGACAGGCAGCCCGCAAATGAAATTTGTGAGAGATTCAATAAATTTGCAAATTTATCAGCTGTAGTGATGACCTTATTGCCATGATTATACACGTCTTGTAGGTTATATTGGCTAGTCAAATTTTTCAATCATAATTAATTGAGAAATTAATTAATAAATCAATGAAATTAATCGATCATAATGAAAAGCTACATGCATATAAAGACCATGGATGTCATAATTTTTCCTGTGTTAGTCTCACTCATGGACAGTTAAGGCCGTCCTCTAGTTTCTCGGCTGTTTTTTTTATGGCTTTTTCAATAATTTTTTTACGGGCAAAGCATCGAAATAATCAATCTCATTATTTTTGCATAATCTTTATTAACATTTGAATAAGCTTTACAAATTTTTTGAAGTCAAAATATATAATAGAATAGCAGTTATAGTGGCCGACAGGAAGACATCAAGTAAAAGAGGTGCTTGACGGTGACCAAGATTGCGGCTGTTCTGCTTATCTGAAATCAAAAAACCAAACGGCATTTTAATCTTCATATTCAAGACTAGCGATTGAACTAGAGTGAATTCTAAATTACAAAAATTGACTTTTTTATACACTTTTGAAAATTACATTCTATTTTTTACTCATTTTTTCTTAAGTTTTTCGCTCGTACGAAAAAAACTATCGAAGCAATCATGATAATCCTAGTTCAATCGCTGGCTTATAACATATTAAAGATGCTGTATAAATTTGAACAAGATCGGTGCAATAGTTTCTGAAATATCGTGGTTACCGTTTCGAAAAATGGTGTTTCGAGAAAAACGCGTTTGAAAGTTCGCGCATGTGATTTATACTAAAAATTTCATCTCGCCGTCAATCTGCTATGCCTGGACCATACAATAGGCCTTCCTCTTCTTCTTGGAAGTCACGCAGAGCTGCTCTGTCTTCTCTTTTCGCGATTCGATTTTTTTTTTTTTTTTTCGATTTTTTCGACCCGAGAAACTAGAGGACGGCCTCAAAGTGAGTACGTGCAAGAACCCTGAAGAATCGGGTGACTTTCTCAAGCGCCACGATTCTCTGCCTCGGGATTCTCCCTTTACGGTGAATCGATAGGGTGCTTTTCCGGTTTGGCTCGCTTCTCACACCGCTCTCCCCGAAGTATTCGAAACTCTCGCTTATTCGCGCTTTAATTCTCGCAGCTATATATACCGAGCTTCGATATATCCAGCAAAAGGATTTATGGCAACCGCTCCTGTATCATCCATACCAGCACTCGCAAAAGTGCCACGACGACGTGGCAGAAAACACACGCGATTCAATCACACCCGTTTCTCTCTCTCTCTCTCTCTCTTTCTCTCTCTCTCCCTCGCGATATAATGTGGAATGATACGCGCCACAATCGAAGATAGCCGCATCAAAATTCTCGATATACTATGCTCGAGAAAGGATTTTTTTTTTATCATTGAGCACTTGCCATAGTCGTGTTTGTCAATCACAAACAACTAAAATTGCTCAATCTGCATTCGATTTTTGTATTCTGATCAAATTTTTTTGTGAGAAATCCAGTGGGCAAAAAAAAATCAAAGTAAAAAAAAAAGTGCAAAGCCGGAAGATTTTAAGGGAGCTTTCCAGTGTGACAGCCCGAAAAATCGCTGTTTTTCGCGATTTTTTTTTTTAAAGAAAAAATAATCTAATCGGTCTGGTTTTTTTTTTTGTATATTAATTGGGTATTGAAGAATGCAAAACAATTTTTTAAAGATCGATTTATTTATTAATTAATATCTATAAAAATGATGAAACAATTGTTGCAGAAAATGCACTTGGATGTGGTGTCCACGTTGGGGGTTACAATTTTGATCTGAAACAAAAAACACAAAAAGATTATTGATCGGTATATAATTGGCTTTCGTGCTATGGAGGCTTTTTTTTTTTTTTTTTTTTTTTGCAAAAATGGCGCCGGTTTGAATAAAAAGTATCGATTTTAGCATTTTTTTTGGCAGTTTTTTTTACAAAAAAATAGGAAGATGTCAAAAAAAAAAGAAAGCTTCCATAGCACGATAAACAATGACGTTAAGAATATTGTGTAAAAAATTCAACTCGATAGCTTTAAAACTCTGCCCTCCAGGTTGGACACCGTTTTAAAAAATGCTGTTTCGAGAAAAACGCGTTCAAAGTTTCAAGTGAGGAAGTGACGGCCGACGCGGCAGCTGTAGCGCTCCGTTCCCTTCTTCCAAGAAATGCTGTACAGTAACCGAAATAATCTGAATTTCGGCATGAAAATTTCAGGGAATATTCGGAAGAGTGTATACTATTCGATAAAGCAAAAAAAAAAAAATCGATTTTTTGAAAATTTCACACTGGAAAGCTCCCTTAATCGTGAATCGGTAAAATCGTCCGTACACGTACACCGTGACAATCGAAGAGAGAAGATTTTCGCCACGCGTTTCTTCGATAACGTGACGAGGAAGAATTCTCGAGGGTAGCCACCTCGCACTTTCTGTTAGCCACACGGTGTGTGATATATCAATGGCGATAAAAGGCACCGAAGATGGATTATCGCCATTTTTGCGTGATACACACGCTGTCGTGATGGCCGTATGAATTGCCTGTCGACAAAGTTACGTGCCGGCATGGAGTCTCTCGCATCAACGGCAGACTCTGAAAAGTTATATAATACATGAAGGTTCACACATACACACACAGAAATATATGTGCGCCCAGGATTTGTTCGACGTTAGACCAAAAGCAAGAGGCGTGCTTCGGGCAATCGTTGCACGAATTTTCGTCGAGAAGGATCACGAGAGCCTGATTGGAGCTCTTGAAATTCCCCAACACTTCGTCGTTTCCCATCTTCGACCTCGTCATTGACAGTCCGGTTTTCATTCAGCGAAGAATAATTACTCGAAAAAAAAAAAAAAAAAATAAGAATCGAGATACATGAATTCAAAGTGCGCTTGAGTTAAAACCAAATTCGTTGGATATCGGTTCGCGATTAGAAATTTTGCCCTGTGATTCGTTTGAAAAATAAATAAATAAATAAATAAAACGAGAAGATGACGTCCGGTGGTGGATTCTGGGCTACGGTCGAGCTTTTGACCGGTATGGGAGGTATAAACGAACACTCGGGCGATCCCTTCAACGACGATATCGAAGATTGGCTCGAGACCATGGCTCTTCGTGTCAAGATGCAACAGAAAAGAGCGAAATTAAAGAGTGACAATGTTTACGAGGCTGACGAGGACACGGTGATACATGGAACTTTGGTGGAATGCAAGTAATTATTCATCGATTGTCTACGTCGTATAGAAAATTGTAAAAAGAAAAACAAACATTTTGCAAAAATTCGTCAAACTGTGTAAATCCGTCCCGATGAAAGTAACTGGATTGAGTCATTCTGAGATTTGTCAAAAAAAAAAAAAAAAAGAGGTAATGTTACACACGGGTTATTTATCCCGTGGTAACTTATTATTATTATTATTTTATTCGCTGAAGTCAAAGGCCCCGGCGAATGGATTCTCTGTCCTATTTAAGCTGGGTAGCACCTCACCTTGTATATGCTTGTAGTTCGTGATGATCGGATGGGCTGTGATGCAATGAATGAGTACAGCTGGTTTCACACGAATGTATTTATTCGAGAACACACATCGATCAGTCACTTTTACAATAATAGTTTAAGTTGTTACAAATGTTATACTCTATGATACACTGACGCGCAATGCCGCTAAGGTAATTGGCACGAACAATTATATCACAGAGGTAGTGAAGCGCCGCTAAGGTGTTCCTTCACTTAATGAGTTCTTATACACTTGTCTACAACAAGGGTTTGAGAAGATCACGTCAATCACGCCCGCGAGAACCTAAGTACGCGAACGGACTTGCCGCTAAGGAACGGGATCTCTCGACCGATTGCTAAGAGCGTCGTATTAAGACTAATTTTATAATATGTCGAGAGAACCCTCGTTAGCTTTGGGCGTCCGGCTACAAGGGTCTCGTGGGGGTGGATTGAGAAATCATCGATCGATGTAGGTCTCGATGATTTCGAAACCCATGAGTTGAGAAATCATCGACGGATGGAAATTTCGATGATTTACGAAATCTGGTGATGAAAGGGGTTTACGAAATCTGCAAGGGATGCAAGTATGTGTCATGTGCAGTATGCATCATATGTGAACATATGTGATGCAAGGGATCGGATACCAGGTCATATGGTAAGGTAGCAAGAGTCCGAGGACGAAAAGAGGAATCTGCTGACGCGCGGTTTGCTCGAGTTTCCAGAGAGTGACTGTCGCAAGAGTCGGCGTACTCTCTGGAATCTGATGACTCTGTTGTGTTGCAATGACCGCAGGTAGTGATACCTCGGTTCGTCACAGCCCTCCCTTCTCAGATTGAACATGGTCCGGTGGTCCATGCTTCATCCAGACGTAGCTACCTTATGTGTTGATGATGTTATCTCCAGGTGTCATCGAATCCGACCGTCAATGGTGTATTGATTATTTCTTAGTGCGTCCCCGGAGCCTTTGTTTTATTATATTAAGTGTGGATTTTTGGGGGCCTGCCTTTTTTTCTTCTTAGGTTCCGGTTCGGGTGGAGTGTCACCGGTTACATGGGCATGTTTAAAGTTATCCATGTGTGTAAGGCTTAGTTGGCCATCCCTTTTATCAACCAAGACGGTGTTTTGGTCAAGTATCTTGGCAATTCTGTAGGGCCCTCTATAATAAGGATCGAATTTGTGCAATTTCGGTTCTCTTAGGACATAGACCAGTTGGTTTGGTTCATATTGCACGGCGTTGATTTTCTTGTCATGTCGTTGTTTTGCTCGGTGCTTGCTGTCGTTTAGGTTATTGCCTCCAATTTCTGCCAGCTCATCAAGTCTGTGCACTATATCGCTCATGTACCGAGTCGTCGTTGGCAGGTGTTCTTTTAACGGGAGCGTGTCTGGCGTTTTCATTAATTTCCCGTAAGCCATCTCGTATGGTGTAAATTTTGTTGACTCGTGTACTGTGGCGTTGTGTGACTGGATAGCGTAAGGCAAAATTTCGTCCCATTCATTTTCCTTTTCAATATAATGTTTCAGGTAGTCGGCTATTTCCTGGTGGCTTCTTTCTAATGCTCCGTTGCTTTGTGGGTGGTAGGTTGTGGCCTTGACGTGGTGGATTTTTCTCTCCTTGAGAAAATCTTCCATTCGTTGGCTAACGAAGCATTTCCCGTTATCGCTGAGCAAAACTAGTGGAGTGCCGTGTATTGCGAAATATTCGCGGTCGAGGGTTCGAATTACTGTTTTTGATTTCATGTCCGGTAATTCGAAAGCTCGTGCAAATTTTGTAAGCAAGTCGATGGTGGTTAAAACGAAACGATTACCTCGTTTTGTGAGGGGTAATGGTCCGAGTATATCCACGGCAATTTTTTCCCATGCAGCCACTGGTGTATCCGTTATTACCATTGGTTCTCTGGTTTTTATTCGAACCAATTTTTGTTGTTGACAACTATGGCAGCATCGTACGGCGTTTTGAACATCGTTCTTCATGCCTTTCCATTGGTACCGTTGTCTCAGACGTTCGTAAGTCTTTTTCACACCCTTATGCCCTCCAATGTGTTCGCTGTGCCATTTCCGGATAATTTCTTGGCGCTCTACGGTGGGTGGCGTCTCTATTTTGCCTGTGCACAGCGTCATTTTGCAGGCACTCTTAAAGAATGTCTCTTCCAACAGGATTTTGAATGCATAGGGCGGTATTTCATCGTGGCCGTCGCCGAAAACAGCTATTCGGATTTCCTTTATATTTTCAGCCCTTAAGAATTTTCTTAGGCTCTCGAGTGCATTTTTCAGATTTTCGACTGTAAGCTTTTGGTAGTATTCCCTCGTAGCAGCGATGCTAATGACCTTGGTTTTTCCTGTATCGCTGAGTACGATCATTTCCCTCTTTAGCTCTCGTGAGAGCATTTCAGTGTCGATATAGCCAAGATCGCATAATTGCCGACCGATAGGATGGCAGATCACTCCGTCAGCTGACACAAAATGCACGAGAATTCCTTTCTGAGATGTGAGTTGCTCTGGCGTAAGGATAATTTGAGTTTTGATGATTGTCGACTCCTCGGAAGAATTTTCTTCAGTTTCAGATTCGCTGCTTTGGCTGCTATCTGTATATTCGCTTTCTGACGAATATGAATATGATGAGTCTGATGAGTCTGATGATAAGATGGGTTCAGTTTCAACGAGAGAGCTGTGCGTATTTCCCGTAGTTCGGTCAGTTTCTACTGAGAAACGGACGTTACGAGGAGTAGATCCGCATTCAGGTCGTTCGCCTCTCGTTGGCGTTGGCATTGTCGAGATTCTTCTACTGCTTCTGTTTGTCTGATTCTTCAAGAGATTTCCGCTGATAATTGATTTTCTATTAATTTGAGCTACTTCTGCATTTCTCTCAGTTTGATCATGTGTCTCTTCGGTTTCCTTTGCGGGTTCTGGGTTGTCATTAAGAGTTTCTTGCAGGAACTCGATTTGTTCAGACGTAAGTTCCCTTCCGCTAGGTTCCGAGTCTTCGTCAAGATCTTGATTCAGTTGTTCAGGAAGAGCGATCGGTTGAGGAAGTCCATGCGAAAGCCTCCGTAATTTTCCTTTTGCTTCGTCTATTGTAAGGCCATGCGCACCGCGTTGAATGGCAATCGATGTATCAAAGCGGTAACCTCGTGGATCCGATTGTGTGGACGTATTCATTTCTTCTTCCTCCAGTTCTTCCTCCTCGTTCTCGGTGGTAGTAACGCCTGGAGAAGCCGTGAATGGAGGTTGCGCGTCGTCAATAACTGCCTCGTCTTCTTCTGATAATTCCCAGGAACTTGGATCATGGTAGGCGGTTTTAGTCGCCGCTCGACCTCTATTGCGTATTCTACTGGCAATCGTACTTTGATTCGACTCTTCTTTTTCGGTTGTTTCCTCAACCTGGAGTTCCGTCTCGTCCTTGGGTGTTAATGGAAAACTTTCTGCAGGAGGGTTTCTCGACAAAGCATCTGCGTTGAGATTCGTTTTTCCTTTTTTATAGACAACTTGATATTCATATTCTTCCAGTTGCAGTCTCCATCTCATTAATCTCGAGGAAGGATCTTTCACAGAGTGTAGCCAAACTAGTGGTTGATGGTCCGTTACAAGAGTGAACTTTCTTCCATACAGATACGGTCGGAAGTATTTCACAGCGTATACCATTGCGAGGCACTCTTTTTCTGTTGTTGAATAATTCCTTTCTGCAGAGTTCAATACTCGACTGGCATACTGAACTGGTAGGTCTTGACCCACTGTATCTCCCTGACTCAGCACCGCTCCGATTGCAATGTCGGACGCGTCAGTCGTAAGTATAAACGGCTTGCTAAAATCGGGATATTGCAATATGGGTTTCTTACATAACGCATCGCGGAGATCTTCGAAGCTTCTTTGATGTTGGTCGGTCCATTGAAACTTCACTGTTTTCTTTGTGAGGTCGGAAAGCGGTTTGGCTCTTCCAGAGAAGTTCGGAAGAAACTTCCGGTAATATCCGGCGAGTCCAAGAAATTCTCTTACATTTCTCGGTGTTTTAGGTACCGGAAATTGTTCTACTGCCCGTAACTTCTTCGGATCGGGCTTCACTCCGTCCTTTCCGAGTATGTGTCCGAGATAATTGACCTCCCTTCTCAAGAATTCGCATTTGTCTACTTGTAGAGATAGTCCATTTTCTCGGAGTCGTCTGAAGAGTCTTTCGACTTTTATACGATGTTCTTGTAAGGATGTTGAAAAGATGACTATATCGTCCAAATACACAAACAATTCTGTGCCGATAAGACCCGATAGAACGCTGTCCATAAGGCGTTGGAATGTTGCCGGTGCATTTTTCAATCCAAACGGCATCCTCAGGAACTCGTAGTGTCCTCGGGGAGTCGTAAAAGCTGTTTTAGGACTGTCTTTCGGGGCGACCTTAATTTGGTGAAAACCACTAGCAAGGTCAAATACCGAAAAATATTTCGCTCCCCCTAGTCTATCGAGAATTTCAGATATATTCGGTAGTGGATAGCTATCGCCAATGGTCTTCTCATTCAATTGTCGATAATCTATTACCATTCGCCATCGCTTGTTACCTTGTGAATCCGCTTTCTTAGGCACAATCCATAGTGGTGAATTGTATGGTGAGTGTGAAGGTTTGATAATTTTATTGGATAGCAGTCCATTTACCTGTGTTTCAATTTCCGTTTGATGTACCATTGGATAACGATATTGTTTGGTATGTATCGGTCTGTCGTCGATGGTGGGGATCTCATGTTCGACGCGTGTTGATCCTTTTAAATGGTCTCCTTTTAAATAAAATATATCAGGAAATTTTTGAACGAGTTTATGCACATGTTGTCGCTCGTATTCGTTCAAATGATCGAGTCGCAAGGTTTGCAAAATTTCTCTCACTCTATTCTTTGTTGACTTCGTTGTAGTACATGGCTCGCTCGATGTCTCGGCGTCGGAGTCGGGCGCGTGGTGCGATCCAATTTCATATGGCTCGAGTTCTTGTGCTGGCAATTCAATGTCAACTGGCTCGTGGCTTGTGTTGGTGACTATGGCATAACAAGTGCCGTCGTGATTTCTTACCACGGCTTCTCCAATGTGTATATGTGGCCCAAGGTCGATGCGCCTTAGATAGCCGTCGTAAACATTGGTATTGCGGACCTTGATTGCTACTTGCGTTCTACTGCGCCCTTCAAGATGGATCTTTAACTTTTCGTATTCTCCTAGAACTGAGTCAATTTCTTCACGATTGCAAAAAGGGATTGGTGTGACTGGTTCGCTTGCCGTGACCAGTGTCCCGTGGTTATATGATATTTCAGCTTTTTCTTGGTGTAAATAGGGCGCGCCGAGCAACCCGTCGGCTCGTGACAATGGTTCTCCTTCGAATACATGGAATACTGCCTTTGATTTTCTAACGTCGAGAAGAACTGTCCCTTTCGTCCAAATATTTTCAGGGTGCACGCTTCTCACTGCCTGACGGTCGCGTGTATCTATGATCACATTTCTGCTCAGGACACTGGCATGTACCAAATTCAGGGATGAGCCACCGTCTACGATGAACTCTGCGTGCCCATTCTTGAATTGAGGTGAGGAAATTTTTACCCTCACAGATGGAATTTCTTTGAGGAAGCATTGTTTCTTTCCTTTTCGTGAAAGCGAACATGCTTGTTCTTCTCTCTTTTCGCTGTCATGATCCTGATGTCCCTTTTCTCCGGTTCCTCGCGACTTCTCTCGCTCTTTGCGCTCGCTCCACGATGATCTGGGCGAGCGCCCTCGAAGTTTAAAGACTCCGTGGATGTGGCTGATGAAGCTCGAGATGAATTGTACGGTGAAGGTGTTCTCACGCGTTCTCGAGGTTCTTGTTTCTCATACGGGATGCGACCTTTTCCCTCACACTGCGTGCAGGGGCGCATTGGGGAGTAGTATCTGTTTCTGTAGCCGTAGTTACGGTTTCGCGGTTCCCATCGTCGATATCTTTCTTCTCGTCCATCGGTTGAGTGGTCACTGTCAACAGCATATACCTTGCTGCTTTTCCGATCTTCCTCTGACGATTCCGTTGAGTCGGAGCTGCTACTGCTATCAGAACTTGTCTCTGAACTACTCGAGGATCGTTCCCTTTTGCGGTTTTTCTTACTTTTACGAGATTTTCGTTTATCACGTTTCCGAGTGCGCGACGAGCGGTGATCTTTTGAGCCAATGGCGTGGCGCCGATTACGTCTTTCTCTAACCTCGTTGATTACAAGATCATAGGCGGCATCGAGAGTAGCTGGATTATGATGACATATGCAATAATAAAAATTTTCAGGCAAGCCTCTCAAAAAGCTGCTCAATGCCTGGGTTTCAAGGTCGTTGAGACTGCTTCTAGCTTCCTCTCTGGTTCGGTCGCCTTTCACAGCCGCTCTCGCTCGTGTCATGAGTTCTGTCGTGCGCGTGACGTACTCCCGCACCGACTCATCCTTCTTAATACTAAGTCGATTGACCTCAGCTAGATAGGAGCTTGCGCTTCTCCCAGGTGAGAATTTATTTTTAAGATGTTTAATGAGTGCATTAACAGTACCTATATCGCGTCCTTCGAGTGAGTGCCGTGCTGCACCTGTAAGCTTGGCTTTAACCCCTTTCAGGTATAAGGTCTCATCAGCGTTATCGAGTTGTTCAAACTCCTCGATGATTCGCTGGAGAAACTTTGACAATGATTTTTTTCCACCGTCATATTCCGGTAAATTTCGCGCAGCTTCTTTAGTTTCTTTTCTCCTATCAGCGATAGTTGTTTGCTCCAAGAGTGACATAAGCAATTGTTGAGAATTATCTTCGGCCATTTCAGTTTTTAGATGTTAATAATTGAATTATTTATTTTTTTTCAAAAATTTTATGAATTAACTAAGGGTGAGTTATCGGACAAAAGATCCCACTTCTGACACCAATTTGTTACACACGGGTTATTTATCCCGTGGTAACTTATTATTATTATTATTTTATTCGCTGAAGTCAAAGGCCCCGGCGAATGGATTCTCTGTCCTATTTAAGCTGGGTAGCACCTCACCTTGTATATGCTTGTAGTTCGTGATGATCGGATGGGCTGTGATGCAATGAATGAGTACAGCTGGTTTCACACGAATGTATTTATTCGAGAACACACATCGATCAGTCACTTTTACAATAATAGTTTAAGTTGTTACAAATGTTATACTCTATGATACACTGACGCGCAATGCCGCTAAGGTAATTGGCACGAACAATTATATCACAGAGGTAGTGAAGCGCCGCTAAGGTGTTCCTTCACTTAATGAGTTCTTATACACTTGTCTACAACAAGGGTTTGAGAAGATCACGTCAATCACGCCCGCGAGAACCTAAGTACGCGAACGGACTTGCCGCTAAGGAACGGGATCTCTCGACCGATTGCTAAGAGCGTCGTATTAAGACTAATTTTATAATATGTCGAGAGAACCCTCGTTAGCTTTGGGCGTCCGGCTACAAGGGTCTCGTGGGGGTGGATTGAGAAATCATCGATCGATGTAGGTCTCGATGATTTCGAAACCCATGAGTTGAGAAATCATCGACGGATGGAAATTTCGATGATTTACGAAATCTGGTGATGAAAGGGGTTTACGAAATCTGCAAGGGATGCAAGTATGTGTCATGTGCAGTATGCATCATATGTGAACATATGTGATGCAAGGGATCGGATACCAGGTCATATGGTAAGGTAGCAAGAGTCCGAGGACGAAAAGAGGAATCTGCTGACGCGCGGTTTGCTCGAGTTTCCAGAGAGTGACTGTCGCAAGAGTCGGCGTACTCTCTGGAATCTGATGACTCTGTTGTGTTGCAATGACCGCAGGTAGTGATACCTCGGTTCGTCACAGTAACACATTTTTTTGAATATCCGAGGCGATCTCATCTTGAAGAAGAGTTCTTTTTTTCTCGCTGTTGATACTATACACGTGCCGTTAAATTTCACCTGAAAGCTCGTGCCCTCATTGGTTGCAGTGGAAGAGAGCTTTTCGCCCTCTTACTTACCTTACCTTCCGTAAAATGAAGCTTCAATCGCACGCCGATAACAAAACTTCGAGCTCAAAACTCGTTACCATCTGCCGTGGTAAGCCAACCAAGACAAACGTACAAACTAGAACCTTGTACATCGCTTTCTTACCTTTTTTCATTTCGTTCGGAAATCTTACGCTGTGATCGAGTTGGTATTTTTTTTTTTAATTTGGGTTTTTTCGCACACGATACACCTTGTAAACAAAATAAAATAATGAGGAAGCCACGTATAAGTTTTTAATTTCAACGATTGTTTTTTTCTAAATTCAACTTTGATAATTCAATGCCCTATAAGCTATTCTCGGTAATTTGATAACCAATTTTTTTTTATCCTTTAAGCTTCATTTAAATGCGCTTTAAGCTAAAAATATTTCACCGCGATAGGTTCAAATTCACAAAAGCCATTATCGGTAAAAAATTGTAATAATTTTTATGGAACATCGGTCATCGCGTCTGGTATAGGATTCTGTCCACATGGGCCGGCGTCGAACATCTCTGGAAATTTAAATTTCCAGAGCCTTACAATGGGTCCATATGAATGAGCCCATTGTGAGACGGTAAAGAGTAGGAGAGAGATCTTTAGTGATCACGTTTTGACTATGACTAAGGTGAACGACCCAGGCAATGAACCTTTAAGAGAGAACCTAGGTTATTTCATTTTTTTTTTTTTAATCATATGTGGGTACGGTATTCCAAAATTTTTGTTGATTTTCAATAATACGGACAATTCTGTGAATACAGATAATTTTTTATATAGAAAAATATAATAGAATAAGTGTGATTAATCAATTTAAAAATCCCTTTATTGTGTTCGAATTAATGGGCTCACGAATTCCGAATGACCCATATAATGATAACCGATTAAATATCATAAGAAAAATGTAGCCAAGATCGTTGATTAAGGAAAAAATTTATATTTAATTAATAAATGGGTAAATATTTTTGAAAAAAATAATTAATTGTGGAGCATACTTAATTTTTGAGAAAAGTGGCAAATTGACAGATTGTAAAATGCCGTTTATCAACTCGGACGACCCGTGAATTCAATGTCCGAGTTACTGGCACTTATAGATTAAAAAAAAAACCCTCGTTGAACATTTTCAATGAGCTTGACACTAAATTTGAACATTGCTGCATAATAAAAGAACCAGTTCTGAGCAATTTTCTACTTACACGAACGAAGATAACCGGTGAAAAACACTGAGCTTCCGCTTACGTCTGATGTTTATGAATGACGCGAAATGCGGTTCAGCACGGAAGCATTATATTTTGACACAGCAATTTTTAAAATGTTTTGGGAATAGGAATTACTTTTAATTTTTGCTAGTCTATAAGTTCGAAAACTGAACTTTAATAGAAATGTATATCGGAAAATTGTCGGATTTTTCATTAATTGGGATACGGTCATTATTTAGCTCATTCGCCTTAATCAGACAAAAGTCAATCGTTATCGATATATACGATAATACGATCTATCGACTAGCAGAGGGATATGGATGCGGACGAATAATTAATATTCAAGTCCTTTCCCAGCTTCTGAAAGCTGGCTATATTCAAAGGACAACTGGAAAATCACGTAAATTAAAAGCTTGTTTATATATCACTTTCCCATTATCTTCTAACACTCACCAAAAAGAAATGCCTTTACAAGCAAGTCGATGTTTTCAAGTTTGCTTTTCGCACAGAGAAAACGTCATGAAGCAATGTGCAAATTTTTTATTTCCACATCTTTTTGGTTTAAAAAAATTTCAAGAAATCCGAAATTCTATAAAATCTCATCCCTTTTTCCGTTTCTCGTAAAATTTATTACCAATCATTTTTTTGATACTTTATTCAAGTACACAAAATTCGAGAAAGAAAGTCCGAACAAGCGCTAATGATTTTCGAAAGGTTGAAAAATCCATACATTTTTTTCATTTATTTTCTCCGAATTCAGTACCCAATCAATCCTGTATTCTATTCAAGCTATGCGCCAATTTTCAGATCGAAGTCTCAAAAATAGTGCCAGTTAGACTAATTATCAAAAAATTCAAAATGTCATGAATACTCAATGAGCGCTTGCACTGCAACAAAATGAGGATTGATGGCTCGTATTCTCAAAATAAAAGCTATTCATGTTATTTGCTACCATAGCACATACATATATCTAGAAATTTTTTTTTATGTCATTTTCGAACTTTTTAGAAATTTTTAAGCGCCTTGGAAAAAAATCCTTGGCAAATTATTTCGTTACCGTCGCAAGGCCAAAAGAATTTTCAAAATTTAGCAATGCTTTGACTACTGTAAAATTTACCAGCAACCTAAAAAATTCATAAATCTGATTTCACCCTCACGAGCTTCCTTTACGTAGAAGCCAATTTTTTTTTTTCTTCAAATATCCATGAATATATCTCGTATTATTTTGAAAAAAGTCTTTCGTTGTTTCTCGTTTCAATAATTTAATAAAAAAAATCTAATTCTCATTGGACATTTTGTCAAAATAATTCACAATTTCGAGCTTTTCGTAACTGACATATTCCATTAACGATCCTGTATCTTCCCGTAACGAATTTGCCGAAGTGCGACCTTTCTTTCGTGTCCTTGTGAACCCTATTTCGGAATATTTTGCTTAATTGTGTCTGGCGATAATGTATACCGTGCGAGAAGATGAGACGAGTCTCGTTATGAGTTAGGTCAGAGCTAATTGGACGAGTTGTATTGCCGTGACAGGATCGAATTTTGAAAAGGGACGACCGCGCGATGCACGTGCCGAAATGTCAAATTGCCACTCTTTGGTCTTCATACGAAAACACATTTGTTATATCAATTCACGTATACACAAGTGTGTCACGTGCGCTCTTTCACGCAATAAAGAAACAAGAAATGCGACAGAGATCCGTGACCTCGAGAAGTTCAACTTTTATGAGAAACACCGGTTGTTTCATTCGAGATTTGATTCTGTCGAAAATGAGACTCGCATCTCTGTATGTCTTCCTTTAATCCAAATATACGTTTGGCCAAAAGTCAATGGAACTATGATACACATCCGTGGCTAGGATCTCAAATTTCTTCGATAAATTTTCCATTGTATATACTTTGATATATTTTGAAAAATATTCGCTAAATTTGTCAATTTTGATCATCCCAGCGGATACGAACTTGTGACTAACTATCCCTTTCAAGTAACATTGCTACTAAAATTGATTTTTTGACAAAACAAGTTTATTTTTTTGAGTTTCTGACAATGACTGAATCGAAACTGAAAGGACGTTAAAACCTGAAAAAGCATACGTTGAGAATACTCACAGAAAAAAGTAAATTAAAAAAAAACTGCGTTCCAAAGAAATAATAATTATATAGTTCTCTACAGAGGGGAAAATAATATGCGAAATATGAATCAATGAAAAAATACTATTAATATAATAAATGTAACGAAAACTTTTGCCAAAAATTTATTCAATACGAATAAAATATAAACAAAATGTCTTTCCTGCGTATATTTTTCGGAAATATAAACATATATCGAATATAAAATTTTTCCCGAACACATGTAACGTATAAACTCGCGTATGAATTACATTTTTTTTTTTTTTTTTTTTTTCTTATAATTTCGCATATTTTTCGAACGTCATTCGTTCGAAACTTTATTCATCTCTGCTTATTATTTGCTTCCGATACTCGAAGCTTGGAAAAATGTTCACAATGCTTTGGGGCTTTCCCATTAAAAACGTCGGGTGATAAGAATGATCGTTCGTATCAGGGTAGCAAGATGGATCATACACTGGGGAATTTCATACATTTCGAAATTTAACTTTTTTCCGTTCTTCTTTCACCCTCGGTTCTCGCTCACACGCTCACGCAAGTTCTTTTATTTTTCAAGAATTCTGATGATGATTGGCGTACTTTTAGCATAGACGCTAGAAAAAAATTATGTTCATCTTTTTGGTAGTTTTTTTTTGCAATATTTTCATTAGTCGATGTTTAAATAAATAATTTGTGATAATAAAAAAAGAATTAAAGATGTGGCCATTAGAAAATCATTTATGTTTGTAATATTAACATTATTTTTTAATAATTATTATCTCACGACACTATTTCCACAATTTTCTTTTTCTCCACCTCTTTGTTACATTCTTCTTGTCCTTTTTATCGAACAGTTTTCAACAATTTTTACGATTGTCCATTAGCCGTATTTTAACTGTTTCATTTATGAGTCTTGTTTTTTTTTTTCCATTTCCTTGCTGCACGAAGGATATATATGGGGCATTGAACGTCAATCCACGGAGTCATCGGCCTGACCCCCTGGCATTCTAATGACCAATGGATTTTACGGCTCGTTTCGGTCCAAAAAAATACTCCTAATTTTTCGAAATTTTTTTCGCTATCTCGTAAGAGTGTGGCAACCTCAAATATCCTTGACATGATAAAATGGACATTTTTTAAATCGATAAAACTTTTTTGTGAAATCGGGCACTCGAAAGCACATTTTTTTTGTCATGGTTCGAAAATATGATGAGAACGCTAATTTTTGTTTGAATTTTTGTT
The DNA here is from genome assembly GCA_963564615.1 of Rhorus exstirpatorius. Classification (NCBI taxonomy): domain Eukaryota; kingdom Metazoa; phylum Arthropoda; class Insecta; order Hymenoptera; family Ichneumonidae; genus Rhorus; species Rhorus exstirpatorius. The sequence goes on along the minus strand of OY751314.1, from coordinate 29,807,393 downwards.
TAAAAAAAAATTTCTTGGAATTTATTTTTAATGATGATTTTTTGTCGTAAAAAATAAAATAAAAACAAAACTTCATCGCCGTGAGATTCGACTTTCTTTTTGGTTCAAGAGTAAAACGCAGAAAACGATGCTCAATTCTATTATTTTTCGAATTCGGCATCGTTTTCTTCGTTTTACTCTTGAACCAAAGGAAAAAACGAATTGTACCAAGATTAAGTTTCTTTTTATTTTATTTTTTATGACAAGAAATCGTCATTAAAAATAAATTCGAAGAATTTTTTTTCTACACACAAATTAAAAAAAAAAAATATTTAGCAATCTCATCCCATTTTCAAACCATGACAAAAAAATGTATTTATGAGTCCCCGATTTTACGAAAAGTTTTATCGATTTTAAAAATGTCCATCTTCATGTCGAGAATATTTGAGTTCGCTTACGAAATAGCGGAAAATTTTCGAAAAATTAGAGATATCACTTTTGACCGAAACAAACCAAAAAATCCATTGGTCATCAGAATCCCACCAGGTCAGGCCGATGACTCCGTGGCTTGATGTGGAATGCCCCATATGCATTTGCCTGATGTAAAAACTCGTATTATAAATGCTGTCGTACAACCTTTATTTTATTATCAATAGAATTGGTAAGATGGTTCTCGTAAAAATTTTATTACAGTTCTTTTTAAGGTTTTATTTTGTTCCTTCGTAAAATATATTGATGTTACAGTGCCGCCTATATAGCCACATAAATGTAGCTATTTTTTATGGAGAGGATCCGAGAAGAGTATCTCTCTCTTATAAAGGAAACGATATTTTATTGTGGCAAAAATTTTGCTTTTACACAGAGAACGTTTTATTTTCCTGAAAAAAAAAGTATTCCAGATTTTCAAAATTTTTCGAAACATCGGGGAATCGAATTAGTAAGAATGTCCTCTAATAAGCGTGCTGGACTTGCAAAGCTCAAAGCTCAAACCTACATAATTCTAGAAGAAACTTGAGCTAACATATGCTTCAGTTTCACCCATGCATATGTAATGAATAAAACGGAATGTCTTCTTTAATTAGTGGAACTTTGATCGATATATTCATGCGGTGGCTTAGACTGCAAAGCATTTCAGAATTTCCAAAAAAAAAATCTGCGATTGTTGTAACTTCCGCTAACTTTGTATTAGTGGTCTTGAATTTCATGAGTAAAAAAAAGTATCATTGAGGAATCAGTACGATGAGAAAATTCATCAGAATCAGCAGCGTAGTTCAGATTTTATAAAAAATTTCATTTTTCCAATAAATGTTTGCGGTAGCTCCAACTATTTCACATTTGACGATTTGCTTTGAAATCTGAGAAGTAATTCTGAGAATAAAGGTTCATGAAGACCCACAATCTCCTGAACCTTCAACGGACCCTCACTTTCCCCCGCCACTTCAGCCACCCAGATTATATTTTCGCTCTCCCTGAGAAAAACTCTCCCTGCAATAAACTCTCCCCTGCGAACGAATCTCCCTGCGAACAACTCTCCCTACGAACATCTCTCCCTGCGAACAACTCTCCCTGCGAACGAATCTCCCTGCGAGCAACTCTCCCTGCAAACGAATCTCCCTGCGAACAACTCTCCCTGCGAACAATTCTTCGTAATAAAATCTCTCCCGGCTGACAACTCTTCCGGACAAAAAAACTCTCAGCTGACAACTCTACCGGATGACAACTCTACAACACAGCAATGCTGCCATGGAGAATTTTTTCGGCGTATCTAGTATATGTGCATAGAGATATTTTCTAGTGAACTTGTATACTGGAGACATCTCCACGGTGAGAGTTATAATCCCAAAGAATTGTTCGCCGGGAGAGTCATCACTCGGTAGAGTTATTCCCCGAAGGGATTCTGGGGGATTCCTTACTCAGTACAGTAATTCTCGAAGAGATTGTGGGAGAATCGTTACCCGGTAGAGTTGACCCATGGGAGAGTTTGTTCTCGCGCTGCTGTTTTCCAGATCCCGCTATAATTAGAAACAAAGACCAAACTAACGCAGGCTGATACTGGCTGGCATCAGGATTAAGTTGCTTTTGTAGGATCGTTATAAAACGTTAAAAACAAAAGAATAGAACACATTTTCTATTTTCGCAGCTCGGATGATCAATACTCTATCTCTATTCAACGTTCCACATTCGGGCTGAACTTGTCTCGTATAGTACCAAACTGTCATGCACTCACAAAATGCTATATATATTTATTTACCAGACTGCAGGACTTCGTGTCAGCCTCGAGCTCGACCTCACTTTGCTCCTTCCCTCTTTCGACATATCGCTTACCCATCTTTCTTCCTTTTTCATATCCTATATACGCTCGCATTATTCTAGAAAAGCATAAGTTTCCTAGCCCGCCTATCGTTCCCGCCCTGCATTATGCACGACGACTGCGTGTCCCATGTCGATCGTTCTCCTCTTCATATAGTCCATGTGTACATGTTATCAGCTGTTAGCGAACGAAAGGTAGCAAACCACAAGGTTTAACCAAAAAAAGGGCTCAGAATGTGTGGTTTTTTTTTGCTCTGGCAGTCGATATGATACGTACGAATGCCGCATTTGACCCACTCGCGTTTACCTCGCGGCAAAGCCTCATCTCTTCCATCAACCGACTCACATACCTACGAATCTGAGATACCCGAAATAAAATTTCAGTCGTACATGACCGATACTCCCGTAACCATGGTCGATCTTCATGAATTTTTACTCCTTACGTTCCGGTGAGCTATATAATTCGATTATCAAAGCCACTACGAACTTTCTTTTTTTCTTTACTTTTTTTCCTTCATTTCATTCAAATCGTCCTCTTGGATTTTTCATACCCATACTTTCTTGTATCTATCATAAACTGCTATGACGTGTGTCTCGGTAATCGGAAGATTTGTCCTCGGGGAGGAAAACTCTTGAATCCGAAGAGGGAGAAAAAACAGTGCACGTTGAAACGTGAATACCGCTTCCTCGTAACTTTTTCTGGCTTCGCAGAGTTCCTTCTTCAGAATTTCGTTTTCTAAATTTTCGTTTCCTCGCAGAGGGAGCGTTGCGAATGCGAAGAAAATTTTTCGGAAAAATTAATGAGAAAAAAAATACTCCCGAGTGATAAGTGCGAAAGAGAAATTCGTACAAATTTTTTATGATGAAAATAGTGAAATAATTCAGAATATTTACAATAGAATAATAATGATTATTAAATATCAACGATGATAATTTAATTAATAATTAATTACTGCTATCGTTGTAATAAATTTAGATAATAAAATTTTAAAAAATAACAACTTATCAAGATGCGAGTGTTGCCAAGTAAATTCTAAATGTCCTAGACTAAATGAAAGTGACCAATTTTCCGAAGAATTATTTTTTTCCCTTTTACGACAAATTGCACTAGTTTGAACAATTCTAAAATATCCGTAATGCATACTTGAGTTCTACCTGAAAAACTTTTATGAAGTTCAGTTTATCGATAGAATTAAATTTTACCACGATTTTCTCAAACAAAATCGAACAAAAAAAATACGAGTTGTCCCTTTTTTAGTGAACTTTTCGATTTAAAAAAAAAACCAAACGTTTCAAAATTATTGGTGCGTGTCAGGATCAGAAAGTGAAAAAAGAAAAACACCTGGAATACCTCGTACAGCTTTGTCGATCGCATATGCTACGCATTGATCCAACTAGCATTGCATTCAGGCACGAACCCCTCTCACAGTGCGTACGTATCGTGGACACGAAATCAGCCAGGAATACAAATTCTCAAATTATTGCTGTATCGTGATCAACGTTATTTGGAAATGTCACGAGTGTGACAACAGATATAAATTCGTCTGTTGTGTTTCACCCCACGTCTCGAGCAATATCCATCCTTCTCTCATGACGAATGAGACTCCCTACGCACGCAATTAACAGATCAATCATCCGTCAAATTTTTCACTCAAATCATCACTTTACTACGATCTTCAATGGGTAAATGAAACTCTGAATAAATAGACTGAAAATCAACACTATATTTTTAAAAATTATGTTACTTCATTATGAGAGTCTTGACGCCAAGCATTTAATGTACAGTCTTAATTAATATGTGTACATAAAAATGAATAGACAATTTTATTTATTATTATTTTTACTCGATAAATATATATATAAATGTATATAATCATTGATTTATAATGAAGTTAATTTTATTGTAAATTTATAATTACTACACTAGCCTGATTACATACCTTAGTCTTGAGCCCTGACCGAAGAATATCATGACCGATTGTCTTTAAGAATCATGAAGCTAGTCTCTCAAAAGATTCTAGCCAATCGAATGTTTTTTTTTTTTTTTTTTTTTAATGCTCCTAAAGACTGACCATGCCTGAAATTTTTACGAAACAAACTCTTCTTTTCGATTCTCAATTAATTTTCTTCACAAACTTTATTGTATTTATTTCTAGAAACTCAAAATTTCTTCTAGATCAAAATTAGGCCTTTTGGATCGCCTATCATTACACGAAATTCCTGAAATGATATCCTATTAAGGTAGTACAAGCTCAAACTTGATTATGAGATACGTTCAGGATTTTTTTTATATGCTACGAAACATAGATAGAGAAGCATCTATGTAGAAAGTCAAGCACAACTATCATTGTATTAAATAAATGACTCCAAAGTAAGACAGAATATGGCTTCTCGTAAAAACGACGTTACGATCACGCTTTCACTCGGTATTATTTATATTTCATCATTACATGAGCATAGGGACAAAATGTTCCGATGAATGTTTCAAGACGAATATCGCAAAAGTTAAAGTGAGCGATTAGTCCATCAGCATTAGAACTCATTCTTTGCCAATATGACGACGCAATGAGTTCGAGGTCATTTATTTATTAGCTGTTTCAAGCAGTTAAATTAGATAAGTAGCCCGAAACCATATATGAAAATATGTGAAATTTGTGAGAGAATCGATAATTTACTAACTTTAATATCGAACGTAAAACGTTAACATGCGTCGTAACGATTATGTATCCGCGTCAAATTTTTCTCACGGTCAGACAAAATATGAGTCAAAATTCTCTTTTAATATTTTACAATTCGTGAAAAATTAAATCAAATAATTTCATGCACATTGTTATGTTATTCTTTGTAATATTATAGTATATTTCCAAATTTTAAACAAACACAAGACATTCTTTTCATACTGCAGTTCTCATTTGACTAGCTAATGTGCTCGTATGCTAATCGCTTATTCATATAATTGAATCGTATTGGCTTAAGTCCATCATGATGGAAAACCATTTTGTTGTTTACGATATATCATGATAGCTGTGCGTTATAATTATCAACAGATCCAGATGAGTTAATCCGAAGGACTTTCCTTTTGACAGTCGACGAATTAGCCATCCTCCCGGATTTTTTTGCATACAACGGTTTTCATTGTTTGGTAGAATTTTTGATGAGAATCACGGGATAACGTGACTCCCCGACAACGTCAGTCACGAACCCTTAAACTTCGCGATATCCACGCTTGTATTTCGTCGCTACAGCTCAGTCGTGCTTGAATGCTCAAGTAAACGTGTATACCTCTGCGAATTATTTTGTAAAGCAAGGAGAGACTTTCGAGGGTATATACGATGTCTAAAATTTACGATTAGTTTCAATTAAAAGTCGAGTGTCGTGGCGATAAAGGGGATGAAGGTAAAAACAATGGAATTTTCGATGTACAGATTTTTGATAAAGACTGCATTTTCTCGAAATTTCAGCTGCAGAAAAGTTATTACAATGTTAAACTATTGGCCATGTTCTTGTAAATGCGGCGAGAGGATTTAATCTTTTTGCATTAATTAAACGTAATTCAACATAATTTCATTAATTAACGTAACATGAATGTTATCTCGCAGTTTCAGCAATCCACCGGTGAGATCGCGTCTCGAGATGCTAATGGGAAGCAACGTAGTTAGATTGACGGATCGAAAATACATGCTCAGATTAATGGCTCGTATAAGACAAGATTACGAGAAACGTCAGCAGACTCGAATCGAGGAGAGAAAGGTGAGTCAGATGTTACACGGAAATGGGCTGTTTTTTTTTTACCGTAAATTTTTCTTGACATTTTGCAATTTTATTTTTGGAAATTTTCTTTAAATTTTACGGCCTGTACGTAGGGGAAGTGACTGGGTGCAATTGCATCTCGTGCTATGAGCATCACCGAGGCAGATCGCTGTCAAGCCCAGTGAGCATACTTTAGGATTGTATCTACTTACGTGTTCAAAACAAAATTTCAGCGTACGACGTTTCTCTATACTTTTTCCCGACCATATTTCACTCTTCAATTGCTTTGCGTAAATTTTTTTTTTTTTTTTTCATTTATCTTTACACATTTTCATAGGAAATAGAGAGCAGAGAAAACCGAAAGGCACTACCGGAGCAGGCGATTTTTAAATAATTGAAAGGCTCGTTTTTATGCGAAACGTTTTTTTTTTACATTTTATTTCGATAATCAGAAAAAAATAAGCTGGCACTGAAATTATTAGCCTGTCATCATTATGATTTGGCATAGAGAAAAACTACGGAATCCACCATTGGAAATATGGGTGCTTAGGGCGAGACTATAGTGACCTTCTTTACTTTATACCCTTGTCAAGTTTTTTTCTTAAAACTTTTACATTAATTTTATTTCGTTTTCGAATAAAAACCTTTCCAAATTTCAATAAAATTTTTCGATGTAAGTAGTTTTGAGGGCAAAAACGAATTTTATCAGAAAATTATTGTCACTTGCATTGTGCAACAATTTTGTAAAATGAATTTTTTTTTGTTTGAAAATCACTATAGGTTTTGGGTAACCATTTAAATCGGATTTCAAAAATTTGTTACAATTTCCTCTGATGGTGGATCACTTTCACGTGTATCGTTATTACATTTATAACATAAAATCGAAGGTGGTGTCCATGAAATGCCAAGAAAAGAGATTTCCAAGGACAATCAAGGACAAATAATATTAATGAAATGCATAATTCTGCCTGATACAGTACCGTTAATACTATAATTGTGGCATTTGTCTTTCTCAGGAAAATTCTGGCTTTTATTCTCACGCTGATTCGCTTGCTTTCACCTTATTTTCACGCTATATGCATGCATTTAACTAACAAGCGTGGCAATGACAGGCATTGATCAAGCTCTGAGTATAATGAAATACAAAAATATTGAGTTATGTGATGGACAATCGCAGATTTCACGGAAATTGTGGTAAAATACATAAGGTTCTTTGTGAAAAAAATGATAGAAAAAATGGAATAATAAAACGACCTATCGTATTTTCACGAGGGCACAGGGTAACTGCGTAAGCCCTAGCCAAAACAGTTAGCTACGCTCTACTGACTATCATTTGTATTGCCGTTGGAAATGTAGAAAAACTTCAATAGTCGACGCGTGAACCAGTATATGGATATAACCGGTCACCCATCCCAGTACTGGCCGAGGCCAATGCTGAAATTATGGTAGAACGTGTGAGTTTTCTTGTAAAAAAATTATCCAAGAAATGCAATAATAAGACGACCTTACGCAGGAAACCAGTTAGCCTTTTCTCTTCGCTAACTTCAAAGATCAGACACCTGCAAAAAAAAAGGAAACTCTCAAGAGTGTATTCGACATCTTCAACTTTCCATCGATTAATTTTTTATATATGAAAAATATATCTTAAGTATATACTTTTAATTATCCAGAGGACTCTGTTCGCAGCCGCTCTTTTCGAATTCACTTCCGTATGGCATTTACAGCACAAGGGCACAGGGAAACTGCGAAAAACTTGGCCAAAACAGTCAGCTAAACTCTACTAAGTTTCACTTTTATTACCGTCAAAATTTCCGTAAAACTATCTCCCGCTCAGTGTGTAGTCAGCGAACGAGCAATACATGGCTAAGCTACTGGCTATGGCCAATACTGAGATCGCTGAAGTTGCGCACCGATCGCATCTCCACCGCAATCGTATTTAGTTCTCACGCAAGGCTCTTTTATGGTCGTCAAATCTACCGATACTGAGACAAATCTTGAATCGTGTACACGATAGTTGTGAAATGAAAATTTGAACGTTCATCGGAGCTCGAACGTTTCCCACAGTCTCATTGCCTCTGAATTTTATGAAAATTAAAAAGTCAGAAGTTACGGAAATCCCTCAACAAGCCTCTCCTTGGTCAGCCTGTAACTTCTTTGAGCTTTCGTTATCATGATCCTTCTGCATTCCTGAAGCTATACCCTTAATAACATCATAGTTGACTCGTATATTTCTATTTTTCTTTCTTCTCTACTATTTCTTCATTATTATGCGAACTCTCGTTGCTATTTTAAAAAAAAGTAAGGATATCCATGAAATATATATCCCCTGTATCGATTGGCTTCGTTTCGTTACGAATATGTCCGGAATATTCGTTTCTGAGGAAAGGCACGCGGTGCAATAAATAAAATTAAAAAAGGGCAATCGATCGTACAGGTCGGGATGAAAGGGATGGATAAAATAAAAGATCATCTATACATGAGTTCTGGAGAATCGATAATAATATTCGCCGATTCTTGGGTTCTGTATACAATATCCGATACTTTATTACCCTCTCTCTCCCTCTCTTTCTCTCCCCCTCTCTCTCTCTCTCTCTTTCGCGTTCTAATGTAATATCTATCAATTCTATATGTATAAATGTATGTATATATATTTTCACAAATATAACCAAATGAATAATGAAAAATCGGACAAGATTGCATGCGAGCCAACAGTATTCTATCGTTCGCGGATGCACGTCAAAATTTAACTATTTTCCCTGCCATTTGGCCGTACCGGTCGCAATTTTCGCGGCAACGTTGGCTAAGTGAAACAATACCTCAAAGTACTGCTCTACGACTGTGCTCGTACTGCATCCTGCGAGATCGCGTGTCGTTTAGCCGACAATGCCGACACGCGAAACTCGGCCGCGTGTGAGACGCAATTCTCGCACCCTCTCGGGCTCCGGACTTTGTACACGGAATTGCAACGAAATTTCGCGCCGCAACGTGATTGCATGAGGCCGATGATGATGGAGAATCGAATGCAAACTTGTTTGCAATAAGTTCATGAAATTTGATTTTTCGAAAAACAAAAATGCATAAAATTATCGATTGTTAAATTGTTTTGAGAATGATAGTAATAAAAAAAAGCATAACAATAATAGATATTATTGTCAGAATAATAATTTTAAAAAATATTTTGACGAAAAATCGGTTTAATCAATTGTATTGTGTCTTGATTAACTGAATATGATTGTTACGATCATTTTAGCCATTTTTTCTGCAATCTTCTACAGAATTGATTTTGCTTTTGGAAAAGGTCAGGGGTGTTCCCTAAGTGTAAATTCAAAATTTAAGTTTGCGGGACGCGAGGGGGGGGGGGGTGTAGTTTCAGCCGCTATCTTGGAAAACACGTTTTATCAAATATCTCGTGAACCGTGCATCGTACCACCAAAATAATACCAACTTTTTTTGTAGATAATCAAAGTCTCTACAACTTTTATTGCAAATTTTTTCCTGTATATTGCATGTTATTTGATTTATAGCGTGGCAAACTTTTCCAAACATGGTTATTGCTAAACGGTTGATGTAACAGTAAAAATAGTGATGTTTAGAAATGTTTGCCGCTCTGTAAGTCAAAAACCATGTATTATACAGAAAAAAGTTCTCAATAAAAATTGTCGAAAATTTTATTATGTACAAAAAATGTTTCGACAATTTTTATCGTGGGATGACGGTTCACGAGATATTTGATAAAACGTGTTTTCCAAGATGGCTACTGAAGCTCGACTCCTCGTATCCCGCCAACTAGAATTTACACTGAACCTTTTCCAGAAGCAAAATCAATGCCGTAGAGTATTACAGTATGAACCTACTTTTTGGCTAGAATAACTGGACTGAATTGTAAAAACGATATCAAAATCTCTAACATTTCAGCATCATCCTAAAGACAATTAAAGATAATCGACCAATTCATTGTCTCTGTAGCTTCATGAAAAAAAATATATATATATAAAAATGAAACTGTCGGAAATACTGAACTCAACCCCTTTCCCTTGTGAGATCAACTTGACTTTAATCCGTTATTACCAATCCTACATGAATCATGAAATCCAAGAAGACTGAGCTGGTCTTTTTGCGTTCTGTGAAAATTAATTTGCACCTTGGTTGAATGAAAAATATTAATAATCATAGTGTTGACATGAATTATTGGCTGACCAGAGATTTCAGGCAATTACGGTCACCCTGCTATCGAATGACGTTTGCTCTTAGAGACTCGTATTACCATAAGTTTTATCCGTTGTCGCTCTTGAAGTTTTTTCAAATAAATTCTGCAGATAAATTTTTGCAAAACGAAAAATTTACCAATGTATGATTTGACGTCTTTAGTTGGACCAGTATTTCTTAGTTCAAATACCTTGAACATTCGATTTATTCGCACAAGTTATTTTTCCATGGAAATATACGATAATTCCTCGGCTCTATTCAATTCTTGTTTCAAAATTTTCCACAGCAATCGATCGATGAAAATGAAATGAACATCAATCCCATTAAAACAAAATCCCTCTACGTAGAAATGAATTCGATTTTTCGTCGACTGAAGTGGTACCAATGTGATTTTACAAGCAACAATAACATATATACATCACTTTGATGACTCGATCGTCGATTTATTCTTTAGAAAAATACACAATAACTTTTTTTTTCGTTCACTCTGCTCAAAAAATAAGATATAAAGTATTTGTCGTTGAATAGAAAATTTGAAAAAATTTTCATCCCCCAACAGTTATCGCACCCTTTGTGTGCATTTATCATTTCCGACGGATCTCTCAACATCTCTCATTTTCCCTGCGCTATTTCTGTCAAGCATACAACAATGTTCACTGCAAATATACGAGGGCTGGATGTCCATGTGGTTGACTTTGCACCGTGTCATATATTTTCTCGCATAACGAAAGCATCTATTATATATGGGAGGAAACGCCGACAACGTTATGATGCGCATCGTTGCCTCGCCGGTATCCTTGATAAATATTATAACGCTCTCGTGATAACGGACAAAGATATACGCTAGAAGCTGTTACACAACCAATATTGATTAACAATTGTATCACGAATAATTTATTACCTTGGCGATCGAAATATTTTTTTTTTACGTACAATAAAGATCGTTCTTTAACGCTCTCGAGGTTAATAGTCTTTTTTCCGTCATGCAAGAATGATATAAATTTTTTTTTTTCGAATAATTTAAAAAAATTATCCAGCAAAACAAGGTAGGTATGGCCACTGCGTTAAACAATAATCCTTGTGTCAAGTAGACCGAGCCTGTTCTATATAAAACTTTGCCATCCCTCCATAGTAAAAAAACAAAATCCTTCAGTAATTATCACTGCATTGAAAACCTGACATTCGATCAATGCAATAATGGCTCATAATTATCAATTGATCAAGGCAATGTTCAACATTACGAATATTGTTTGTTGACGCATGATCGACTTATTGATTCGTAAAAAAACTGAATTCTCTCCCGATCGTCTGTCGTTGCAGCAATGAAGTGGAAATGTCCGCTTTATCGTCAGACATGAAGTCTGGACGATATAGCGTCTGGAGGGAGATGGGTATCCCGGGGCTAACAACCCTCTAGATCGTAAAGAAACTATACATAAACGTTTGAAGCGTTTAATTATAGTACGATAAAAACACGACAAAGCCATACGATTCAATGCGCTTAACGTTCGAGACGCGTACAGTGCTAGATTGTTCAGCGTAGGCGTCAATTTATGCTTATAAATACTTACTGCAGCACGAATATCATCCATAAACGTTTTTTTCTTTTTATAAATAAAAATTTTGTTACAGAAAAACGAGCTGATGCGTACAAAGATGATGATCCTCAATCGTTTTATTCCCGTGCAAGATGCTCCTGTGGAAATACGTCGATATCCACTCTTTCAACTTTATCTCTACTGTGACTCGATCATCGAGGCTAGACAGAAGAGGGTAAGCGAATTTTCAATTTTCGTTTTCACTGAAACAAGTAAGATCGCGCAGTCTTTCAATGTATCGGATAATCAGATTGTAAGTGGGGAAAAAAAAATATTGGTAACCAAAAAACACGGGTTTACAATTCCATAACGATTGATCGCAGCATTCGTCGAGGAAAATTATCAAAGCTGCGGACGCGTTGTATCGAATGCTGTATCCGGACGTCAAGCCAACGAATGAAGATACGGATAACGAGGAGGAGGAAATCTATATGAGAAGAATCGTCGTAGATGGCGTAGAACAATTGGTAAATATGTATCATATAAACAATTTATCGTATAAGCAAATCATACAAACAATTTATTGACACTGTTCATTAAACTGTAATTTTAAAAAATATTTCTTTTTCCATCTTGACTATTTGAATAGCCGTGAAAATTTGCATTATATTGTAGAGTTGAATTTTATTTATTCGTACGGCTTGATTTGTAACGAAATTGCATAATTTATATAACCAACTTCACGAATGTCAATTTTATATTCACAACGTTTTTTTCAAGTTTAAGTCAGGCAAATTTAATTGAATACAAACGATGAGCCTAAAACAACGTATAACAGAGTTTATTTATACTCCATGATCCAATTTAATATTGAAATAAGCAACGATAATTAACAGTAATTAGACCAATGAAATGAATAATCATCCAACTTGTTTCCCCTTGCATAAAACGCTAATTATAAAATTCGAAATGAATAACAATATTTAACGGTAATTAGAGCAACGAAACAATCATCCGAAGTTTCTCCACTTGCCTGCACTCCGTATAAGCTAAATTGCATCGTCGATTCCAGAACTTTTGACTTTTCATTGAAAATTCACGCATGAGTAATTCATCTTGTTCAAAGATTCCCCTGAGCGCCGAGGAAACTGCTGCAGCGAAGAGAGAACGCGAGGCTAGCAAAGACTTGGAAAACGGCTATATTCTCACCCAGGACGAATACGACAGGCTTCATTACGAGACCGAGGCGATCAAGGAGCTTCGCGAAGCTCAGGTAAGCGAGAAGAAAAAATGCCTTTTCGCCCATTCTCGCGGAGGAGTAAAACATCGCAAGAGCATTATTTTAAACTTAATCATCCAATTACTGTCTTTCATTGTCAATTCATGCCAGTTGATTGAATTTTTGCGCAACCCCCTGCTCGATTTTTCGGTCCGATCGCGGAATCTAATTCTCACCAATTAATTTGTCTTTTCACTCGCCTACTCGACTCCGGCGTAATTTCCTCAATGTCCCAACTGATGATCAGACGGTCGAGGATATGTATACGAAGGCTCACGAGATTCTGGGAATTCTTTACTCCTACGCGGACGAGGGTCGTTACAATAAGATCGAAAAACCAGAAAAGACCGATGACGACGTGAACGAATCCAAATCAAATGAAAACGAGGAATCAACGAGAGTTATTGAGGGTACGACGGATTGAGAATGTGATGAACACATATTTCATGATTCATCATCGCTCGAAGAGTACGAGCACAGGTGTGAAAGCTTATTTGAGCTCAATGAAGCTTTTTGATTAATCGTAACGGAGACAATTGAAGAGTCTGGACTATCGATGTCACGCGAAATTTGGGGTTTGGATTGAGTTGGGTGGGAGAGATCAGATTTTTTTTTTTTTTTTTTGTAAAGTGTACAATTCACGGTGATGACATTTGCTTTTGGCAGAAATCCGGGCATACGCGTAAAAATGGGTACGGGTGGAAATCTTGAACCTCTGTGACAAATGTCCTAAACGTCGTTCTACGTGGTCAGGGCACTGTACTCGATTGAAGCACCCGATTGATCAGAGCTGAATAGAGCTTAATTGTCGTATGAGCAGTGTTAATCACTAAAAAGCTCCCAGAATTCATCGGTGTAACCCCCCAAGTGATGTCCAAACTATACCTTCCAGGCTGTGGTTCATATTAACAGCCCTAAACATTTTCGCTTCCGGCACCTTAGCGGTGTTTCACCCAATGAAGAGCCGTCATCTAACCCAGATTCCTTTCTACCAATGAATTCACTTAATACTTCAAGATCTTCCAGAGCTCTCGTGCTTGCTGGTGAACGTTCATTGGGTGGTTAATACCAGCCAAAAGATGATTTCAATCTATGAACCCAAACATTCCTCGTATGCAGGTTCCGATGACTCCACCGCGCGGACATCAAAAATCGAAAGTCTTACCTCGTCATATACACGCGCAACAGGTAACATTTCGTGACCAAACCGTGGCCCGGTGCGCGAGTTTACCGTATTTAATGCCTATTGGGGGAAAAAAAATGTTTGGCCAGTTGCATGACTCTGGTTCAACTGAAAGCCGAAAGTCTAAACGAGCCAGTCAAGAGTCTCATAGATGTGTAAGATGCAATGTTGAAGACGAAAATCATTAACCGGAACCAAGTGGCCGGAGACACGTATAATCAACATCGAGCATGTAAAACTTTGATGACCCTGCGTATGTAACACTTTGAATTATTCTCAATTAACTGAGCGTTGATCTACCTAGACGTGAAAACGACTTTTGCAAGAAATAAAAAACTTATACACCGTAGGTAATGAAGCATTGAAAAAAAATGATTACCAGCCCTTCGATGATCAATTGAGCGGAGAAAATAGTTTTATCCCTGGATGAACATTTTTAGATATTTTTGAGATAGACGTAAACACAGAATTATAAAATCTTGATCAAATGAACGATGATAATGCCAATGATCAGCGTACTGAAAATACATTACTTTGAATATGTAGAAATGTGTTTTTGATGTACAATATATTATGTATACTAAATTAAAGTTAATGGCGAAGTCGATAGGCTTGAGACTGCCACCCAGGCGCCAAAGATCGAAAACTCGCCAGCACCAGAGAATTTTTTCGAATATCTTTTTTTGAAGCTCGGTGGCTAATCCATCTTAACAATCGTAGGTCCTCCAAAATTCATTGGACCGATGCTGACAAGATTGCGAAAACTGTGACCTATGATAAAGGAAATCTTAAGCAGCCCAGGTCAAGGCAAGTATTATTCAAACCCTAGCTGGATGAGCACCTGTGATCATCTATTGTGTTTATTTGACACTAAAAAATGCCATTACAGTACCATTGCTTCAAACTAAGGAACTTTTCTCCAAGAATAAAAGGTCTATTCGAAATTCCAATGATATCGCCATTTGCTTGTAAGTCAGGTAAAATTACTGACTGGTATTATTTTATCCTTGGAAAGAGTGGCTTTGCTTTCATTTCACCGCAGAAGCTGTGGAGAGTTAATGGCATTTTTTAATGCGAATCAATAGCCCATTTTACCGAGAAACTCTAGCACAAGTTATCTTGTAATTTTTAAACATTATAATTTACGAAAACCCATAAGAAAGGTTCGCATTGGAAAATCAAAAAGTTCGAGATTACCCACTTGAGTCCCTGGCTGAGCAAGTTTCAGTAAAAAAAAAAACAACAAGACGAGTTATGAGTCTGCGCTGCGGGGGTATGATTCAGCCAGTTATCAATGTATGAATGTCGCTCTCCGCTTGTGAGAGCGGCCCCGCCCTCTCACCACCTAGCGGTTATTCCGCGAACTAAATTCAAGCACTACAGATCTTTCATAGCAATCGAAATGCAAGAGACGATAAATTGCCATAAAATCTATGAACCTTGATTCGCGATTCTTCATTTCCCAACTCTCCTTGGGTTTTTATAACGCAATACGATTGACAACCAATAAAATAAATCCCATAACATTTTCTCCTTCCATTTCCATTCCAATCTGCATGTAAAAAATTGTCCCTGGATTTACATTCATTGAACGTGCATACATTCCATATACGGTTTACATTGCAACTCTCTGCTGGTATAATCGTTAATTTCCATCGACTGCCATCGAGCACACAATGGCACCCAGTACTGAGGGTGACTCGAAATTTACATTACTTAATATTATTCGAAAAATTTTAAAACGCATTATTTTCTTTCGCCAACTGCTATTTCATAATTACATTCGGAAATATATTTATTCGACAATGGAAATGGAATGATGACTGCAGTATAAACGTGGATAATGAATAAAATTAGCATACCCACGCAATCTCGACGTACGCGTATGTTCGATGATCAATGTTGGCATATCATCTGCGGGATATAATGAACGTCAGTCGTGCCCAGACCCTGTCCAAGCTCATATAGGGAAACTCCCGACCCACACACCTGTTGGGGCATAAAAATTAAATCTGCAACGATAAATTCTCACACATTTGCTCGTACAAATATAATGCGCTCGCGCTTCCACCTGTTATCAGCGTTATTAAAATCGTAAATCTCGACGGGACTTTCTGTCTTTTAGCCTTTCATCAACGAGACATAATAATGTATATTAATTTTTCAGATATGTACCCTTCCAACCTTGAGATCGAATGTTTCAAACAATTTTAACGAACGTCGTTGACATCCTCAAAAAAGAATATTACAATTTGTTTAATTGAAAATATCGTGCGTTTCGAATCCATCTGTTGATTCTAATCAAATTTCCTATGAAATCAAATTTATTGAACTCATATCATTCGAATTTTTTGGAATAATTTCGTTCCTGGAAGTAAAACTTTCGAAAAGGATTTAGGCTAAAAATAAATTTTCCAGATCCCCAGCGACCCTTGAATATCATTGAGGTAGTCTAAATTTTGAAATCTCATTTTGTTTTGAGTCCGAGAGCCAATTAGAATGATGAAGGCACAGATTAAAGTTAAAAAAATGCCAATTTCGAGAGAAATCGAAAATTCCACAGATCTAATGGACCCTTCAAGTAAATCAAGTGATATGTATTTTTTTTTTTTAATTTCTTAATAAAAAATATTTGGGCTTTATTCTTATTAGATCACAACGAGTTCAATATAATCGTTGACAAGGGCAAACAAAAACGTCGTTTTTTTTTTCCTTCGCAACACCCTGATCCACGCAAATAGTTTATTTTATTTATCAAAGGGTCGATCATGCACGTATCCTTCACTCTCCATCTATACACATTGTAAACAGCGTACAGCGTGTATTTTCTTTTTCTCTCTGCTGTATCTTTCCATCATCGTATCTCCTCGATGAATCCGATTTTCCATGAATCCTCGAGGATCGAAGAGCAGACTCGAGTGATATAAATAAATAATACAGTTGAAGAAAATTCATATTTATCCCCCATTGCAAATAATTGACCTATAGGGTTGTCGTATTTCATGCTCCGCGCTCTCGCAGCCTCGATACGGTGGTCCAAACAGACTCGTCGACCTCCCCTTTCACCACCCGCGTGAGGGTAGTACCGACGCATATATAAAGCATCGAGAATACTCCGAGAACGTCAGAACGTTGAAGTATCGCAACGGCAACAGTTTTTTTTTTTCTGTATCACGTGAAGTAACGAAAAAAAAAAAAATTATTGCCACCTTTAAGAGATACATCAAATATAACTGCGAGCAGAGATTTTTTATAAATCCAAATAAACAAACAAACGAAATAGATCAGTGAGAAAGCGATCGTATCGAACAGCAAAAACTTGAAAAAAAAAATTCTACGTGAATATCAATCGAATACTTCTTGTTTGATAAAAATTGTCCAATCAGTAATTATTTTAGCAATCTGTCGCACGATATTGTCCTCCCCCATTTGATTTGCTCCCTCGCCATTCGATTGACAATCATCAGAATCGGGAAAACGTGCAAGTGCTGATAAAAAAAAAGTCTGTGAAACAAAGTATAAGACCAAAAGTGATTTTGCAGGAGCCAAATTTCCAAAGTCCACGATTTTAATTGACGTGAAGAGGTGGGTAAACATCAAATTTTATCATCTGCGCGATCGTTAAAAAAATATTTCATGAAAAAAAAAAATATGCAGTACAGTGATGATGAAAATATGAGAATAAGAAATTTTCTTTTACTTCACTCTGTTTATTTATCCCGAGAAAAATTTCAACCCGATCTCTTTATCGAGCCTAAAACAAAGCTTTTCCTTCGCCTTTCTACCCCTTGGGCATCGAGAAATATTTATTTATATCCCCCTGTGCATATGTACGCGAGTTATTCCACCGGAATTCGGGCAATCTTTCGTTCGGTACTCTGAGATTCTTACGTGCCTCTACGTGTTCACTTTCTTCTTGTCGGATAACAAAAAAATTTACCGTCATCGCAATCGTTATTGGTGCAGCATACAACGTGATCATGAATTTACCAAAACCTTTTAACTCATCGTAACTTTGATCCCGTCTATCTCGGGCATAAATCGACGAAAGAAAAAAGTCTACCAATCAATTTCAACCGTGAATATGCCTTATTTTCCAAACAAAGAAGCATTCGATTTTACGGAAAAATTCTAATGACCCTGAAGCACTGAATCAAACTGCATAAAAGGCTACAAATTGTTACTGAAGATAGTGCAACACGTAAGAAAAGTTTGGTAAAACCCTTAAGTTACTGTTTTTTTTTTTTTTTTTTTTTTTTTTTTCGTTTTTGTAAATTAGTTCTGAAAAAAAAGGAAAAAAATTTCCAGTGTAATTAAAAAATGGATTTCAGTGCCATTTCAAGACCCCAGTATTTCCAAAAAGGAGAATCTATTGCAAACGAGCCAAATATGAGGGCAATTCAGATCCAATAAATTATTTTCAGTTTTTTTTTTAAATCTTTGAGCCTTGAGGATTATTTTTTTTTTTAATCTCAACTTGTCTTTATTTGAAAAGAGGGAATATTTACCATTAGAATTGAGTGGTAATTTTTTTATTTTTCGTCAATTCTTGCTTAAGACACACAGGGTCGAGGTTGCAGTGAATAAAAAATTTTGGAAAATATTGGATGTCAATATTTGCCTCGGTTCGTACTGGAATGAGTGACCAAGTACTGACAGGAAATCAATTTTTCTGAATTACCGACGATGATACCACTGAAACTCGGTATGATTGTCCGCAATTTCCCTGTGCCCACGTGCAAATATGGCAAAGAAGTATACTAATACATATAAGAAATCATATTCAATTTAAATTAAATTCATATTTTGTATAAGCAAATGTATATTTCGAATGTATTTTAATCACATAAATTTGGCATATACATTTCGAAAATAAAAAAAATATATAATACACTTTTACAATTTTTTGACAGAACATACGTGTCACATTTGATGTATACATTTTTTAGTTGTCGCGCATATTATTTTTCCCCCCATTGGAGAACAGGAAGCTTTTTACTTGAGTAAAACGAAGTGACTTCTGTAGGAGCGTAAAAATCGCCCACCCACGACCAAATACCGGATCCCCTCTCGTGAAACACACCCCAAAGCATAAATTGTCTTTATCGCGGCAATGGTTCACCAAAACCACGAAGATTCGCGAGCAACAAGTGTCCGTCAGCTGCTCAGCGTATCGATCCTTTGTACATGTATTTGTGCACATACGAATTGAAAAAAAAAAAGAAAGTGACTTTAAACGAATGGGATAAGATTATTAAGGTAGTCCTCGTGCTACAATAGTGCGAGAAAGTTTCCTATGTACCGCATGATAAAATATACACGGCACTGGTGGTCATATGCAGCGAACTTTTTATTGAGTCTTTACAGAAATGACTAAATGACTGTTACACATGGAACCGTGCATATTCAGATACATTCACACCATAGAATATGCAGCTTACACGTCGAATTTTCATTCATATTGCATTCTTTTTATGATCGTCGTTCGTAAACGAAATGGTTAATAATTTTTTTTTTTTTCCTAACATGTGAATAATAGTCTTCTCCCGTCTACAATTTTTTAAATCAAAATCTAGTTGCGCGTTTATATAGTTGTAATATTTGATAAAAAAACGTGCTAGTATCAGAGGGTACAGCAATGCTTGCGCTATATGCTCTACACGTAATGGTTGATAACTTTGACATATTGACATTGAATATCTCGAGTTGGGAACGGTCAATCTGCTTCAAATTTCACGAGAAGTTGGGTACTAGCATTCTCTTCGTCCACTATAAATTTCAAAAAATTCTCATTATAAACGCATTTGCACGAGGACTACCTTAATAAAAATTCACGAGTTCCCATAAAAAATGTCGAGGTCAATTTACAATAATTAAGGAAATATTCCTACCATTGATGACGAAAAATCTGGCATTTGTAGAAACTTCATTTCTGAGTCAACGAAGAAAGATAGATACTTTGATTTTTTTTTTCTCGACCGAACAAAAGTATACGAAGTTACGGCGTGCTGAATCTTCAGTAGCAATTCTTATGCATAGAAGAAGCCTAATTAGATCCAAATAAATTATTTACGAGCCAAGTTACATCAATTCCAAGCAAAATTATTTTTAAAAAAACGAAACAAAAAGTTCCTACATTTTACATTTGTCCAAAATCTTTTAGATCCAGTCATTAAGCGTGAAGCAAGCCTGTCAGAACTGAATTCATTACGACGTAAGTTTGATGTAAGAATTAATGACGATCCAAGTTATCGAACTTTTCATTGAAACAAAATTGTTTCTAGAAACGACAAAAAAAGGTAGAAGCGAAGGAATTTTTTTTTTTCATTCGTACATTTCTTATACTTGAAAATGGACATTTCTCAGCTCGTGATTATATTTTTAAGGCTCAACAAGCTTCGTTTGGGCCATAATGACCGCATCCAAAGACTCTATTGCCCGCAACCTGGTACAATTTTTTTTTTTTCGACCGAGAAATTTGGGAAAAGGTTCAGAAAGCTATTTTCTCGCTTTGCAAATAACTTAAAATTTCCAGCCCCCGGGAAACTAACTTAATTTGAACCGATCGATCTCAAAATGTACACAGACTTTTTGTACTCCAAGAAATAAATTCACGGATAAGTCAAGAAAAATTCGAATTTTTCCTTGATAAGAAACATCCTAATAATGTGCAGCGATTCGAAAAGTATGATTCATGGCAAGTTGCGATTATAAAGTTTGTCACTTAGCAGTAAATTTTCGTGGTTTCATTTTCTAAAAAAAAAAATTTCAACATGATTTTACCATATATTTTGACGACAAATATTTTTACGAAACGATCGAGCCCGATAGATCATATCGTCCTGTAACGTGCTCCAAAAATGTCGAGACGATAGGGTGCCGGCTTCTCGAACAAATATTGAAACTTTTCAATATAATTTTATGGACAATCCTGGCGGAGAAATGCCCGGGCATAAAAATCACGGATTAGGAGGAATCCACGATGAATTGTTAGCGTAGGCAGTACATATCGTGCGTGTCCACATATAATAATAAAGTGGTAGATTGGGATAGTAAAAAAAAATCGCCATTCCGTCAGAAATTTAAGCGACAAGTCGTTTTCGGTAATTCCTATATCCGTAAATGGCAAAATCCTTTGACAATTATGGCTGATTCTTTGGAAAACCGAAAACCCTCGTAGGACTCACAATTTGCATATGAAAAACGATTTTTCGTATGCAAAAATATGTTTTGACATGAAATATTTTGATGAGGGTCATTCAAATTGCAATTAATTTACGTTAATATCATTATTATAATTTATATTATTGTATTATTCATATTAAATTATACGATGGATTTATATACATAATTATTTGTATTGTATTATTTATATTAATTTACATGATGTATTTGTATCTAAAATGATGTGCAATTAATTTTTATAATTCACGTCACGAAAAATTATTTTTCGTGTACAAAAGTACGTTCTTCGTTTGCAGGACATTGGCCAATACACCCTTGTGCCATCATACATGTTAATTGCAAATTAAATTGAAATTTTCATGCGCATCACTCATTGGCTCGCCCCGATGCATTGGTTAGATATTTTAGATGGTTCGATGAACACGGATATCTCCACCTGTTGATTGCAACGACAAATCGCCATGAAATTGTAGCAGGTCACTGCGTTTCTCACCCTCGTTGATAATGTTATGCTATGATTTCCATGCAAATTCAAGGTATATCGAGAAAATTAAAAATAAAATTGCGGTAAACGCTCTTGAGGGTAACCACGGTCTCCTTCTATTAAGTATATATATTTCGAATTAACGATCATATGCGCGATCGACAGAGGTACATAACATCGAGTTTCGTGGTTGTCTTCAAGCGTGATACATTACGAAGTTTCCTCGAGACATTTAAGCTTGAGTACCTCCAACGTAAGATCGATTTCATTCCTCACGGACACTTCCGCTGCCAAGGCGATGCGTGGGTTCGTTAGCAAGACCGTTCGGGGAGAAAAGCTTAATTACTCGGGGGATATTGCAATATAGCTGAAAATGTTACACGTGTACGGAGCAATTAAAATGCTGTAAAGGCCAGTAACTGAGAGCCAAAAACATCGCGAGATCTTTTCCATCTAATAATATATCGACAAAATAACTCATTAAATTTATAACAGAGCTCATTTTTTCGCTCAAAAGATACAAATCTTCACCATAAATTTGAGCACACGTTCCGATGGATTGCTGCTGTTACGTCATCGTAGAAGATTTAATCGAATTTATATGATTAATCAATTGGGTAGAAAAACAAAAAATCGATATCTACGAGGAAATTATTAATTCCAATTTTCAAATTAATTAATGGGATTTCGGGATTCGGTTTCACAAATTTAAACTTTGGGAAACTGTGTTATACAACGTCCTGCGGGATCGGGATCGATCATTGGAGGAAAAAGTATACCTATATATGTCGAAGTGAGTTCACAGTTGGTGGGGGTAAAATATGATATCGCTCGTCCGATATGCCGTCAGTGATAAATTCACCATTTCGTCAAGCGTATAACTGCGCGATGTAGTACATACGAGCAACTAATTAGCACAATTTGCGATGTACTATGTTATAATGACGCGTGTATCGTTGCAAGCTCCTAGACTTGAGCTTACAATCTCGAGACCATCCTGGCCTAGACGAAGATTTACTAATCCATAATTAAATTGAAAAAATTTTCATTACGTTCACAAAACAAATAGCTCGGGTGAAGCAAGAAGAGTTTTCAATTAAAGTGAGAATTTTCCCAATAAATTTTTCACGAATATTTTAATTGAATATATATTTTTTTTTCCTGTATCATGTATAAGACCAATTAATTTTTACCTATACGGGAATTCATACAGGCGAAATACTATAAGCCTTTCCATGCCAACTTTCAAAGCCTCGGGTTTGACCAATTTTTATTTACCTAATTTATATTTCATGTCGTCTTTGCTATACTGAAAAGACAATCCGCAATTTGTACGGATTTTTTTTTTCTCTATTCGTCCTGATTTTTTCGGTTATCGAATAAAAACGAGATTCAAAAGGTAAAAAAAAAAGTTCAAAAATACACGCATACTCGGTGCCGTGGGTCGAATCGAGGGTTGAATGAAAACGCTTTTGTTCTCGTTGCCCTGATTTTAATAACGTTATCGTGGGCTCGAGGATATAATATATGGGGCATTCTAAGCAAATTCACCTAGGTCATGACCGTGGCCATTTTACATTGTTCTAGTATTTTTTTTTTCTCAATAACCTTAGCCTTAAAAGGACAAAATTTTTTTTTTATACACCATTCAAATTAACTCAAAAACGCAATTTTTTTGAAAAAAATTGAGTGAATTCACTTATCTCAAACGATGATTTTAAGGCCATAACGGGAGTGGAACTCCTGTTTTTTATATTTTTTTCAAAGGAATGTAAATAAATGTCATTAATTTCAATGTAAGTTAGTGATTTTTTTTTGTTTTTGCCTTTTGTCTCAAAACCTTTCATAAATAAATAATAATACGTCACAGCTGTTTTTGAAAGATATTTCTCATGAACTAGCACGTCGGGTATTTACGGTTTTAAAACGAAACACTCGAAAATGGCTTGTTTATACTTCTTTTTCAAGCTGGTGACAAGTCTTTAAAATAATTATGACATCTCATTATTTATTTGTGAGAGGTTTTGAGACAATAGGCAAAAAATAAAAAAATTCACAATTTGCATTGAAATTATTGACATTTATTATTCACATTCCTTTAAAAAAATAGAAAAAAAAGAAGTTCCCCTCCCGTTCTATCTTAAAATCATCGTTTGATATCAGTGAATTCACCCACTAAAAATAAAAAATAGCGTTTTTGAGTCAATTTAAATGGTGTATAAAAAAAAAAATTTGAAAAAAATGTTCTCAAACTTTTTCTTGTCCGTTTAGGTTTAGATTATTCAGGAAAAAAAATCAGAAGAATCTAAAATGGTCAGAGTCATGGCCTAGGTGAATTTTCTCGGAATGCTCCCTTTACATTCGTGTTCTCGTTGTCTTCCGTTTAATGAACACCCTAATTTTCATTTCCCGGGTTTCAATACTCACTTCCACTCTCTCGTTACGGATAGTTGTTTTGTGTCATCAATTTTGTGACATAAACAACAAATAAATGTTTAATCTTCCCATTGTATAGGAGAAATATATATATATTGTTTTTTCCTCCCAGATGCGACGCTTTATTCTAATATTCATGAGTCTGCTGAACACCGTGACTTCGAGAACCGAGTCAATATTAAGCGACGGCATTAACGGAGATCACTGGAACGAGATTTTCGTCAAATTTGATAATATAAACGGTGTCTCTAATGATTATCCGCGATTGAAAGGATTTGCGAGCAACCATTATCGAATGGATCAGGAGAGCGGGGAAAACGATCCTCGAGATTGGAAGAAGCCAGGACGTAAATTCGATATGGATCCGTTGAATTTACGTAAAACGACCACACTTGACAACATCTACGACAACGCGTTCGACGATTTCGGTAAAATTTCATTTCATCATGATGTTAAAATATTATTATTGCTATTATTATTTTTTTTATTACTATTATCATCGTCGTTATAATAACTATTAATATCGTTAAAGTTTTTCAAGAACTTTTTGTTGTTACTTTTATGATTGTCCGCTTTAACAATACAATTAGCTGTCATAATCGGCTATTATAAATATATAAATGATTCTGATGACGCACAGCCGTACGGGAATTGTAAAAATACAATATCATTGCGAATATAATTCGCGATGAGTTTTATAATGGCAACAAAAATCGATTATCTATGGACGAATATAACAACAAAAGTTATGAAAAATTTATTCACGGTCTCTTCATCAATGCTCGATCATTTTTCAGCACCGACGTTAAATGAGAATCGCGAAATATTCAAATTTAGACTATATGGGTCTCGGTATCGGAATATCAGGATGAGCGTGGGTGTATACAGCCGTTTTTCCCTGCAATATACTCGTCCAACCGCCAATGAAAACTTTCCCGTTTGATCCCAATTGTCCTCACGATCGTGTCAGTGCACAGTTTTTTTTTTTTTTTTTTTAATCCAGAAAAAAAAACAATGATCCGTGATTCAAATAATTCTTAAATAATCTCATTATTTTAATAAGAAACTGCGGGGAAAAATGTAATCGATGCACTTTGTTTACGAAAAACGCTACAGGGTTTTGAATGCTCAAAAAAAATAAAAACAATGAATATAAGCCGATGTCACGTATCATGCCGGTAAAATTTGACAAATTCGTTTTGCATAAACGTGCCTGCAGTTTTTGAAAAACAAAAAAAAAATATTCTCCGTTGACAGGTAAATCGTGGATGCTGAAAATGAAATTCTGTTACAACACAAGTACTATCGATTGTGTCGTCTATAATATTGTCTCTCCTCAAAGTTACTTTTTCTCTTTACCGCTCTGGAAATCCGTAATTATTCATTAGTGATTTATCGATATCCGTGAATCTTCGTGAAATAGAAGACAAAGTATTGCTCTTTGAAAATCCCGTTAGCCGGCCAAGTTCAACGAAATGTATCTCGTCTATCGTGCAATGAGCCAACACGATTTTCTCGCCCATGGATTTTCTCTTCTAGTTTCAACTTGTTCATCATTTTTAATTCCTCATTCATTCATATTTACAGAAATATATCAAGCTTCTCCCGGGTGACGAATTTTTTTTCTCGCTTAATGTCGAAAGATCTGAGCGACACAATGCAAATCGATGCAAATGCAACGAAAAATAAGAAGATACTTTCGTAGATTCACTCCACATTTGCATAATAATATATCGTATGTTCGGCATACTGAGACTTTCATTCTATTTGACCCGGAAAGTGAACGCGAGAAGCAGCTCGTTCGCCGGTATACCGTACTCAGGGCGTTGTGAAAGTCACATTACACACCATCGGGAGAAACTCCGATGGGGACAAAGCCATGTTTAAACTGTGTCTCCAAAAATATTTTGATATTTCGGCCAAAAGAAAATTAGGTCTTCATGTGAGAAATAAATAGTTCCATGAGAATCCAATTAGTTGTGCATTATTTTTACGTATGTCGAATTTTTAATGGCACATTCTTTTGTTACTGTGTTCTATGTTTTCATATTGGGTTCTCTCTTTCGTTATTGGTTTCTCTCTTTTGTTATCGTGCTCTCTCTCTCTCTCTCTCTCTCTCTCTCTCTCTCTCTCTCTCTCTCTCTCTCTCTTTCGTGTTGTCTCTTTTATGATTGTGTTGTCCCTTTGGTTATCTTGCTCTTCTTTCTGTTATTGTGTTAACTCGTGTTTTTATATTATACTCTCTCTTTTTTTATTCTTTTCTTCTCACTTTATGTTTTTTGTGTAATGCATTAAATGTGCCTCTGTTTATTATGTTTTTCATATTCGTTTCATATATTCATATTAGGAGGTTCTCGAGTAGGTATCCCGTGAAATTTTTGTCACGTAGAGTTCTAGATTTACGTTTGTCAAAGTTCCTTATGTTGGTGATGTCCTTCCAATATATAAGGCCTTCCAGAGGAAAATCGCTTATAAAAATAACCCTTATTGGGGCAGGGTGAGAATATAAGGAACACTTTCCGGAGGGATCCAGGAAGGTCATCTTCACCTCGCATTGTAACGAAGGCCCTTGTATGAGACAATCCTAGAAATTGACTTCTCAAGGTTGAACTTTATACCAGATGGGCATAATTTCTTACAGTTAGAAATATGTCTTGTATACTGCACAGCCTGCAGATTGGCTGGGTATTAGCCCTGCATTGGGACATAGAGATAAGAATGCCTGAGTAAGCATCCGTAAATGCCTTCCGAATGTCTGTGAGTTTCCAAAGCCCCCCCCCCCCCTCCCCCTCATAACTATGATTCATGAATTTTATTACTATATTAGAGATAAATAGATTATGAAATTGCGATGAATTTCTGACAAAATTCGATATTGCCTACATCCGGCTTGTATTAATTCCTCTTCAACACTGAGATTGCCAAAGAATCAATGCAGAACGCGATGAGACAAATCAATGATACATAAATCGTTCTTCGATATGTTCGACATATTCATTTGCGTTACGAAAATTGCATGTCTTTAGCCGTCGCCCTTTCGTTTGCCAGAAGTCAATATGTGTATTTGCCAATTTCACGGTGCCAAAATACCGTTGCGTCTCTTGATACTCTCACAGAGTCTTCTCAGAGCAGCGCTAACGAAGGTATACATAATTCTCCCGCTCTTCTAATTTGCTGCCTCTAATTAGACCCAACTGGTTGCCTCGTGTGCACTCAAATATATACGTGGGTTGTACTATACCGCCTGTATCGTTGCTATCCCGCTTCCGATGGTCTGTTTGACAAACAAAACCACGAAAATTGCCTCATAACTGTAGCCCCTCCCCAATTTGGGTACGCCGTGAGCGTCAAAATGTTACGCTTTCATTCGCGACCTCTCCTCTATAGCTCTATGTATATAGTATATATACATTTAATGAGTAAACCAAACATGTCACAACCCCGATACATTCGATTACTTTCTTGATTGTCAATGAAGAAACGACTCGTTATTTCAGTAATATGTTTTTTTTTTTTTTTATTGTCGACAACACGTTGATTTGTATATTAATCATTTGGGTTTGAGATAAACGTTGAATATAGGTACGATCGTTTTGGGAATTAAACACCAATCGCGTCAATGAAAGTAATTTTTTAGATGAAGAAGAAATATATACCCCCCCCCCCCCCCCCCCCGTAATGAGTCCAATCACATTTTATCACACGAAACGTTCGTCTACCAATCAAGCAAACATCTCATGTTATCGTTAATTTTCATTGCCCTGTTTCACTCGTATTGCGTCGCGCAGATGATACCACCGACTCGAACGATGAATTGACGAAGAGCGATCTCAATCATATGTCAAGTTTTTTGACGAAATTACTTCAAGAACCATCGTGGGAAGCACCTCTCGTGATTGTCAACGAGTCACCATTTTCCCCAGAGCCCGAGGAGACCAAATTGGAATCATCCGACGAAACTGAGCTACGACCTAACGTATCAAAGAGATCGCGCTATTACAGGCGATATCCTTACAAACGTCAGAATTATAGGTGAATATGGCTGACCACGAGATACGGGTGTTGTGATTAAAATTTAGCAAATTCCCTTTTATAGTTTTCAGGAATTATCGAATTTTCTAGATGTTATACTTGATGCAAAAGTTGAATTATTATAGAGATAAATCCGAAAGGCGATCGTGAAATAGAAACAAAATTTTAGGTCTGAAAATTGAGATACGAGTATACAGAAAATTTGATAATAAATTATCTTTGGATAGGGAATGAAAAATGTGCCTCGGATTTGAAAAAATTTGAAATATTTGCATCATACTTTTGATCAGAACCTTCTCAATATCAGATGACTCCAATCAGAGTCACCTGACAGGGACAATAGCCCCTATATTTAATTAATTTATAATTTGATTTAAAATCATTTTAATTAATTAATATTAATTAATAATTTGTTTACACTTTAATTTCATTGATTAATAATTTAATTAATTAATTTTAATTAATTAATATTAATTAATTATTTGTTTACCCTTTAATTTAATTGATTACTAATTTAATTAATTAATTTTAATTAATTAATATTAATTAATAATTTGTTTACCCTTTAATTTAATTGATTACTAATTTAATTAATTAATTTTAATTAATTAATATTAATTAATAATTTGTTTAACCTTTAATTTAATTGATTAATAATTTAATTAATTAATTTTAATTAATTAATTAATCATTTGTTGAACCTTCTTATCGAATGAATATTCCATTACAGATTCCAAAATGGCTATGACTACGATACCACTCACTTTTGCATGCCAACCCGAGACGATGTGTTCCAGCTTCTCGGTGCTCTGCACGACATACGTCAGGGTAACAAGACACGCAAGGTCCACTTCTGCAATCGTCGTCGTACCGCCAAAACCCTCCTTACCCATATAAGGTTTCTCGGTCGCAGAAAATAATCGAGTTTTATCGATAATAAGAAAATGAAACGCGAGAGTCGAAGTGACCAATGAGAGCTTCATGGTACTGATATATAAAGGATCGAATGGATTAATTACAAGATTCTACTCTTTCGTTGACTCAACATCATATATATATGTATCCGATGCGAAACCACGTAAGGAATTAACGTGTAATATTAATTAAACTCGACGATAAACGACACTAATTAAAGAAAAGCTTCGATGAAGATACGAAAAGTTACCAACGTTCGTCCATAAAAATTACGAAAAATATGTCATCCTTTTTATTATTACAGAATATTTTGCTAATCAAATTTTCTTGGTTTTATGTAAATCGAGCATTCATCCGGAATGTGAATGGGAATACAACGCTGGTCGATCTTTTATAATTGTCAATTTGATTCATAGTTCGCGTATGAATGCCCAAAGAATAGCCGATAAGATGAATGTATTGAATCCTAAGGGGAAGCAAAAATCCCCTAAAGAAAATAAAAAGTGTCAATGTACAATTAGTTACTCCGGGTCTTAAGAATAATTCCGGACAAAAAATTTGCATCATTGGCTATCATAATCCTCCATTGCTTTGGTCGTCCTATCCTCTGTTATCTCAATAAATCGATTATGCAAAAATTTACCAACCTCGAGGATGAATCAGAAAGAACTTGTGAGTCAATGAAATGGAAATATAATCGGTCAATAAGATTATCAAACGAAATGTTTAGTGTATGTGCATGTGTGCCAATAAAGGTAATAATTGTACAGCAGCCCAGGCCACAAAACCGTTTGAAAATATAAGATCCATGGATTTTCATGAGGCATGATTTTAAATAAGGAAGATTTACAATGTTTCTTTTGCTAATATTTTCTCAATCGTACAAATAAAAATGATTGTCCAATTATTTTTTTTGCGTTATTTACCAATACGATTTCAGTCGTTGGCTCGATCAACGATTGACAAGACCTCGACAAGGATTCTGGGAGAAACCAGCGCTGAAGCCACGTCCGGAACCAAAACTGTCAGATACGAAGCACAGGTCCACGGTGTTACTTCGCGATATGTCGAATAACGCTGGGAAATAAAAATAGACCAATTGTACGTTATCCATGACCATTTGGCCGACTGAAAAACAATATTTTCGTGAAGATTTTACCTCTGCTTCCAGCCAAAGATCTACCGCAGTAACGTCTGTTCTGTCCACTGAAGATTACGTAGTCCTTCGTACATCCGAAACTATTTTCCAGATCAAAATCGAGAATAGCCAGTTCCAATTGGCAATAATTGGGAGCTTTGTAGAATCTGTTGAAATTGTAGGGTATCATTGGAGATGGATAGAAAAGAGGTGTCTGTAGTTGGACTCACAGTCAGTTTTTTTTTTTTTCGTACCTAAAACATTTCTTGGCGTTGTTGGGGTAATTGGTCGGATACTGGGGCGACGAGATTATCCCTTCGATTACGTTGACATCCTCGCACTTGGCGGATGGAAAGTTCCAGCCTCCGGAGCCCTGATTCCCTGGATTAATCGTTCCAGGACCTCTGGCACCCGGATATTCCGGAATGACCGTTCCAGGACCTCCGCTGCCTGGATATTCCGGAATAATCGTTCCAGGATCTCCATTGCCCGGATAACCCGGAACGAATGTTCCAGAGCCCCCACCGCCGGGGTATCCTGGTACAATAATCCCAGGACCCCCGTTGCCTGGATTTCCCGGAGCAATGATTCCGGGACCCGGATATCCCGGAACAAGTGGCCCGGAACCGCCATTGCCTGGAATCCAAGTACTCGGTGGATAGCCAGGATAGTTTCCTGATGTCGCGGTGCCTCCGGTCGTAAGGCATCTACCATTCCTGAGATAAACCTCCTTCGCAGCGATCGTCCAGTCGAAGAAGCTGAAAGCCTGACAGGTGATCAGAGGCGAGAAGAGACTTCCACCGACCCCGCCTTGATTCCACAGCTGTTGATCATTTGTCGAACTCCCGGAATTCCAAGACTGCGTTAGTCCCGGATCTTCGTTCAGCCGGAAATTCGGTTTTGGATAGCTGTAGCCCAAATTTCTCTTTGTTCTTTGGGAAGTGTTGTTAATAGTTTCGGGATTGCTCTCCAAGAGAGACTCGTCGTTTTCACGTGTCGAATTGCCAATGTCCTTCTTGCTCCTCGTTAAATACGGATAACCGTTGGAGCACGGTTCCTGTATGACCTCTATTAGAAAACCATTAAACTTCGTTCTCGGTAATCCGTCGTATCGTACACCGATGACTTTCGGAAGAGCTGTTCTCACGCTCGATACTATGCTCAGACCCTTTTTACAACCGCATATACGACGACCATCGATTTCCACGTAGCCGTATGCGCAGAAACGATCATCCGTGCCGTGATTGAAGAACTTGAAGTTGTATCGGATTTGACAAACGTTGGACGAGTAGGGTTTTATCGTGTAGACACATTCGTGCGTATTGCCGTTATACAAAAGCGACGGAAATCCCGGACTGGCGAGTAAAAATCTCTGCCCCGAATAGACGCCAATGCAGCACTCGGGATATCCACCGTTAATTCCAGGATTAATGCCAACTGGATAAATGCTACCTTGACCTATTCCCACGTTGGGGCTGACTTTTAAATAACCATTTGAATTTTTCGTTGGTAGAAAATTGAAACTGGGTAACCAATCATTCGGTCTGTTGCCTCCGGACAATGTAGGGAAATTATCATTTGGATAATTACCACTAGGTGGTCCGTACTTCGTGCTCTGAGTGATGTCAAAATTTCCATTGGGTATGTATGACGGATAAGGCGAGACGGGTGGACCGTAAATCTTTGCTGGATAATACGTGTTGCTTGGATTTTTTTCACGAAAGTTTGCCGTTACTTCGAGATTTTGCTCGAGATTTGTTATGCCCTGACAGTCAACGAGGCCCCTGGGATTGTCCAGAACTTCGCCGGTCTTAATATTCTGATCGGAGACTTGGAACAACGGATAATACGGTTTATCCGGTGCACCATAGAATCTCGCTGGACTTACAAGCTTCTCATTGATTATCGGTCGATTCTGGACAAACGGCTGATTTCTCGTAAAGTTTGAATTCTCGGTTTGACGAAAAATTGGATTCCATCGAATCGGCAGAAGAATTTCCGTCGGTGGTGGAGTAACGGCGGAATTCTTTGAAAAATCTTCGGTCAAGTTGAACGATGAAAATCGCACCGATGGCTCGTTTTTCGAAGAATATTTTTCAGCAGCCGGTGGCACGAATAGATAGGCAGAAATTTTCGATGGTCTGGACTCTATCGAGCTGACTGAGCTTGGGGTTACGATCTCCACTTTCGGCGATACCGACCCACGAAATAATTCGCTCGGATGCAATGGAATCTCGAAGCCGCTAGCAGGATATTCGTTGATACTCGGATTTTCTTGAATTTTTAGCAAATTATTTTGCTCATTCTCGTCCAAGCTCTCGACTCTCGGCGGGGATGGCACTTCGACTCTTACGAACTTTCTATTGTCCTCGAACGGGAAATCAATATTCGGACGATAGACCGGATAAGGATTTTCAGGATTTGCGAGTCTCAGGCTCTCCGCGTCATTGCGTGAGCCGATGTCTTCGTCGACAAGATATTTATTAATTACTTTGTTGCTCAAAGTTGTTCCACTTTGTTTTGTTGACAATCTGTTTGAATTAAATTATACCGAATAAATTTTATAACTTAGCTTGATCCTTTCGTAACCGGATTTTATGAAGCATGCGTGGCAAGTCTTTACGTAGAATAATAGGTTGTTTAGCTTTTTTTGCAAACTCGGCATATTTTTTTTTTCCGCTTGAAACGGTTCCGTTTTCTACATCGATCAAGATTAAACATTCGAAGTTCGATTATTCCATTCTCGAAATATTGGCAATTAAAATTGAGCTATTTAACATTAGCCTTATAGAAGAATCGCTGATGGTCAGGTTATAAAATTAGCTGCAAAAATATCGTGCAAAGCGTATCTTTGATAAAACCGCTTTTTTTTATCAGCTGAGAATTATTTTTTAATTTCAAAACGATCGAATGCATAATTTTTGGGGCATGAAAAATTTATGAACCGCGTCTCTTTTTTGCTCGTACATTCGCTCCGTATGAAGCCACCATGTGCACACTATATGCCTGCACCTCTCGTTACTTATCCGCTCGTCGATCCCCTACATGCCCTCTCGACGTTTAGTTTTTTAAAGACTTTGAAATGATCACTCTGAGTCTCGTTAATTTGAATCCATCGAGCCGAAATTTTTTACACAAAAAGCAAGTGGCAAAATGAGCAGAGTTCTCAAAAAGGGCACAGTGGAAAAGAACATTTGCTACTGAGCTTGGTTGGAACCGTTCAAAGGCATCGAGAAAATTTTTAATTTTCAAAAACTGTATAATCGTTCCAGCTTCCACAAATTTGAAGCTAACGGGGCGAAACTTTTTACACAAATAGGCTAGGGGAGAAGGATGTTTCGATTTGATGAGCGAAAAATGTCCGTTTTTGTTCACAAAAATCACGACTCCAACTTCAAACGACTGGCTTAACTCAATATTTTGGAAATTTAATCGATTGATCGCAGAATAAACCGATATACTAACGAAATCTTTTTGGTTTTTAACTTCCCGTTTTCGTAATCACCACGAAAATGAAAAGTTGAGCTTTCAATAGATCTCGACGTTTCAAGGTCTAGAGAATCACCTTCGACCATTTTCGCATAGACGTATATGTGTGTGTGTGTGTGTGTGTGTGTTGTCTGTATGTATACACGTACGTATGTGATCAATATTTTTATCCGGCCATATCTCAAGAACGAATTAGCGGAATTTTCGTCTCAATCGACGGGGCTTTTCTAAACTTAAAACAGATCAAATTTTGGCTCTGATTGGCTCAGTACTTTTCGAATTATTTAAATAACAAAAGTCTGAGAAATGAAATAAAAATGATGATATTTTGAGAATGAATCAACGGATTCGAATGAAAATCGGTACCACAAAGTTTTTTAGGTCACTGATCACAAATCTAAAGTCAGTTTTTTTTTTTTATTTTGGATAACCTGGTTGCGAACAAGAGCCCTCACTGCAAAAATACTTTTCAAAAATTGCTATCCGAACATCGGCTGTAATTTTCTTAAAAATTAATATTTCCACACGAATATAATTACTGAACGTTCTTCGAATATTACTTTTCCAAATAAAAAAAAAAACTTTCTGTAGGAATGTTTGTGATTTTTCAAAACCATAATCCTCAAAAATTCGCCCTTTTCGGCCTCCCGACCTAGAAACAAATCCTTGATTCGGATAAATATACTCACTCTTCGGTTTTTTCATCAATTTGTTCCGTCGAACACGGCAGCGCGGTGACTAAAATCTTGAAACCTTTGTCACCGCGTGTCGCGCCACTGTGAAAACGCAGCACTAGACTATTGTCCTTGCTGGGATATCTGCGTGTGCCAACGACTCTGCCGCAGTACAAGCTACGATCACCGATCTCGACGTAATCCTCGGCACAATTTTCCGACGGTATCAATGAGAAATCCAAAAATTTCAAATCAAATTCCTGCTCGCACTCGGCCGCGTGACTTCCGCGCAATATGTAAACGCAATTCTGTCGCCTCGGATATGATTCGGGATAATTTGGACTGCTTATGGTGTAACGATAGCCGGAATATTCACCGCCGCATTCCTTCGTGGTATCGATCAACGAATTAATATCCGCATACGCGACGCTTTTCAGGTCAATGAAAATTTTCAAAAAAACAATGAACGCCCATCTTTCGGCGTTGGGAAATCTCGCTTTTTCCCGATTCTCGATCATCCTCGATAACGATACGAGAATTTTTTTTTTATTCGCAGATTCCGCGCAACCGTATATCTCGGCGAAAATAACGAGACTGTTACTTCAGCCGTTCGCCTTCATACTCTTATGATATTCGGCGTTGTTTGACGTTGTTAAATATTTCCAAGTTTCACTCGAAAAACGCGACGTCGCGAGGTCACATTGTTTGAGGAACGATGAGACGCCGAGAGAAAACTGGGCGTGCCGAAGGATGTGTATAGAAATCGGCCGTTAAAAATTTAAAAAAAAAAAAAAAAACAAGTGTCTCGTTTTCTGTAACCAAAACTCGCGAGATCCTCTTCGAGCAAGTATGATAATGCAACACCTATTTTTTTTTTTTTTTTTTTCACGTCTATGTGCCACATGATTTATCGAATCGGTAGTAGGTCATCGAAGAAACGGAAGACGAGGATTATATGATCGGGAGAAGAGGGAATTCGATGGAAGATAATTTTGGTCGATGTTTTTCTCGCATATTTTACAAAATCTTTCGTATATTCGTTGATTATTCACACAGACAAAAATAAAATAAATACTGACATACATTTTTTACGATAAATGAGATAATCCTATTGAAAGTAAGAATTAACGATTTTTATAGCAGAGGAGAAAGAAAGAGAGAGAAAGAGAGAGAGAGAGAGAGAGTCGAGTGTACCGTCATCGTTTCGAGCAACAATTCCTCAACTTCCGGTATAAAAGTGACGAAGAAAGACACAATTTTTTTCAATAAATTCTACGAATTCGCTTCCAACGATTCTTCTTTTTTACCGATCACCGAGTTAAACTTCTACTTTTTTTTTTTTTTCTTTTTTTTTTCTTCACAGAATCTTCGCCATCGGACTTTGCCTAGTCGGTTCGCTCACGAGAATACAAATTAGACGGGAGATGCCTCGCTCATTCTACGATCGACAGAATTCACACGTTTAAGAAGAAAAAAAAAATCGTTTTCTTCGTCATTATTATTCGTTGTTTTTTTTTTTTCGTCTGTTTTCTCTAGTCGATGAAATCCTTCTATGTTATATACTTGTATGGAAATACGAAATTTACACGTCGAGTCCTCAGAGCTTCGAGGACACGGTTTTTCGATGAAGCTCAGCGTATATTATACCCGATGGCTTGTCAACCGGCAAATAAACTTCCCTGTTATCGCCGTCAACGAGTTTTGAAAATTTACTCAGATCAAGATCGAAATAATGCTTGTTCGGCATTCTCATCTCTATACAGCTGATCTGTTCGATCTTGTCGAGTACCGATTTTTCAGCGAGATACAGGGTATTCTGTACGCTCGGTGAGTAAACACCGATTGACGGTGAACCAGCGAAATTACGTAATATGCAATCTTTAACGGTTAGCCATACCTTGTCGAAATCTACCCCGGAAGCGGTCGAGAAATCCCACGAGGCGGTTACGACCGTGCTGAATATACGATCGTTCGCGTCCGGCAACGTTCGATACTCATCTTGTATGAAATCGGTGAACGAACTCTGCGTTGTTTTGAGAACTCGAAGATTCTTCAAGCCACCGCGAATCCTCGGTGATTCTACAATTCATCGTTTGAACAACGCATTAACCCAGTCGAATGCTGGTAAATGAATGTGCATTTTGGGTAGGTAGCGATTTTTTTTTTTTTTTCATTTCGTAGGGGAATCGGCCATGAGTGTACAAAGCTCAGTTTCCGGGATTGTAAAAGGCGAGGAACGACCGCCATCTTGAAATTGAGGATGCAATTAGTTTTTTTGATTTCTCTCCGTTACCGTGAAGCTGACAAAAATTTTGTCGAGAGATTTTTTGTACCTGATACAATTATCTATAACTTTTTTTTATTAACTTTTTGCGCTAATGTTAATAATAAAAAAGTTATAAGCAAAAAAGATTAAAAATGAGGGAATGAAAAACTTCGAGGCCAGATGATCAATTAAATAAAAATCTTACAATAAAAATGCTTCTTACCTTTTTTATACGCCATTTTGTGATAAACAATTTGACCGATTTAATTTTTTTATTCGGTTTGTTTTTATTGATTTTTCGGCATTGTGAAGAGAGGTAGTAGAAGGTAAGTAGGTTTTACGTCGGTATTGAAAAATTGTCGATAATTTGATTTCGGATAATTTCGTTCACGATCGCAGAGTGATTGGCACTTTTTTTTCCCCCGAACCATCATGATACGCGAATTTCAAGACTTCCGTTTATTTTACCGTCTCTAACGGTTCAATTATGCGAATTGTTTGAATAATTCGAATAAATCGATAAATTTAAATATATAGAGCGAAAAATTCGAAGACTGAATATTTCAAATAGCACGCATAATTGGTATAGCTTGAATATAAAATATTCGAATAGTTCGAAATGTTGAAATATTTCCAACAATTACAATAATTTGAATAGTTCTGGAAATTCGCATGATTCAAATAGTTCGAATGATTCCAGATAATTCGAACAGATCGATCGAACAATTCGAGCAGTTCGAATAATTTGAATAGCTCGGATTATTCGAATCGTGTAAATAATTATAATAGTTTGAACAAATCGAATAGTTTGAATAATTAAAAGAGTTCGAAAAATCCAAATAGTACGAATAATTCGAGCAACCAAATCGAGTATCGAATTATTTAGATTGGAAATCGAATGAATGAAGCACAATTGTTAGCATGTATTATTATTATTATTATTATTGTTATTATTATTATTATTAGGTGGATGAATACATAAAAGTACCATTTCTAATTTGTCCAACTTGGCAGTGTCTCATTGCAGTTGGTGTGAAAATGAACGCGTGATTATGCGCTACACCGTCTACCTGTTGCCTCGCCCACGGATATTCCGTCACATTAACGTGAACTTCCTCAACGTGACTGTAGGTATAAAGAAAGTGGGCGCAAAGAAGAATACCGAATTCTTCCGGTGACTTGACCCCGTACTTTTTCGCCAGTAGATAGACCGTATTTTTTTGACTATCCGTCGCTATTATATCACGATTGTTACCCTCAAGATAATCCTTCTGGCTGCCAAGGCGCAGATGCGTGTCAACCTCGTATTCGCGTATCTCATGACGAAATTTGTCCTCACGGCGAACATGAAGAAGCTTCACGTGATTCTTTCCGTAACCATATGCACCGAGCTCGTAATCATTTCTTCAACGATATATAATTACGTGAAATTGAGAAAATTTCTCAGTTTAATTTTTCTTACGGCCAAAATTATCGATATAAACAACAACGATATATATGCTCGCTGATATTTGCTGATTTGAAATACGTGTTCAGGGAGAGAAATATCGAAAAAATATTTATATTGATTTTACAGTGATGAATGAAACGCCGATGCATATGGCCATATAAAATTTTGGTATACCTTCCATCATCGTGCGTGGCACTTGGATGTGGCTTGACCCCGTCCCAGTGGAAATCATCCTGGACGATCTCTCCCTTCTTGCGGTCATTATCAACGAAAGACTCGTCGTTGTTTGAGCTTTCAATTTTTCGTTCCACGGAAAAGCTTCCTCTGGGAGCTCCATTACCGTGCGAGGACG
Source organism: Rhorus exstirpatorius (assembly GCA_963564615.1). Lineage (NCBI taxonomy): Eukaryota > Metazoa > Arthropoda > Insecta > Hymenoptera > Ichneumonidae > Rhorus > Rhorus exstirpatorius. Next base: position 29,768,727 of record OY751314.1, on the reverse strand, counting down.
ATGAACTTCTGCCCATAATGGACAGGGAGCTTTCGCCCAATGTTCCGAGTCTGCTCATTCTTTTGCCCCTCGACGATGCCTGATATTTGTTTTTTCCCCGGTTCAATAAAAGCAAAATTTTCTTCGCGATATACGGATAATCGGACGTGAGAATGAAACTCTGACCCTCCGTTCGAACAACCAAAATAAGTTTGCAGGAAAATTTGATATACACGATTCGTTCGTTCCCGGGACAATTCAAGTAAACGAAATGTGAACGAAAAGAGAAAACTCAAAAGTTTTGGTACCGAACCGACGAAAAGAATTCGCAGTTCGAATTCCAATGTTTCGGTATAATTGAGCGTTGGTACTTCCGGTGCGATCTCTTTTATAACGCAAAAGACGTGTGTTACCCACTCTCGTCAATTTCGTGAAAATCTGCGTGTCACGTGGCTCATTCCCCTTACTCGATAATAGAATTGTGACCCCTTCTTAACATCCGATAAATATACTCATCGGACACCCCAGGGTCTTGACCCTAAGAAACGCTCGCACAGACGCACAAATATATTGCTCGTCTCTTGTATCGAATAAATAATTTCAGGATGTTTTATCTATGCAGAGATATATCGTCTATTTGTTAGCACGTGGCACTTTTTCCTTCTCTCAATGTTGTTTGATACTTTGTTATTATTAACCCATAACCGAAACTTATCGAGAATCGTAAATATCCTCTCCCCGTCGTCTGGATGTGTGGTATTTTCTTTTTTCCGACTGCGTATGCCGCTTTCATGTGTTATTTATATCGTTATGATATATCTCGCTTCGTCGAGAAGTCATACGCGTCTCGCTCGGATTTTCATAAAAAATAAAAGCCGCGCAATCGAGTACCATGCATTAACGTATATATCTCATTAATTGAGTATAACTATAGACTGTAAAAAATGCACACGACGGTACAAAGTTCGCATGCGTCTGGCACGCGCAACCGATACAATTGTAATGAATTTTTCGTTCACTCTTCTCCCAGCGCCCTCTGTGCCTCATTTTAAAAATCATCGAAATGCAAATGCATTCCTCCTCAAACCGGTAATAACAGAAGACGCTCGTTTATTATCTCGGTATAACCGTTCGTTAGCTCTCTCCCTCGTTAATTATTCGATGTGAGTCATTATGATTTTGACAGTTTTTTGTTTTTCATTTATTTAATAACTCAAACATGACTTATGATTCAGGATCAATGTGATCCAAAAAAGGAAACCTCAATGTTTTTATTTTAATGCTTATTATTTTTTAATTTTTCACGAGATTATAACGAGGTAAGTACATTCGGTCTGAGAAAAATGTTTTTTTTTTTAATGACGATTCAATGTTTATTCGACCGAGCATAAGCCATGGAGATGGTAAATTTGAAACAGGCAGTGAGACAAAACTATTCGAAATTTGCTATGATAAAGAGCATCGAGGTTATGTAAATAAAAAAACTAGTCAATTTTTTTTTATAAATTTATTGGAATTTCGGAGGAGAGCAAACTCTGAGGAACTTTGTCGATAAATTCTGCGGTTAATATTCTTGTTGATTTTTCTTTTTTTCATTCGGAAATCTCGGCACACGCACCTTTGAGGGAAAAATGGTGTGAGAAATTTTTAGCAAAGGTCAAATTTTTTTGTCAAACTTGTCACCTTTTTTCGGCAAATTTGACAATTCTTACAATTTTGTTGTTTTTTTTTTCTTGGTTAATCCGGTTATGAAGTTATGTGAAAATTATTAGGTTATATAAATAATATTAGGTGGTTTTGTCGTTTCAAGTGACAATCAATTCACGCATCTGTGAGTTTTTTAGTATTCGAGTCTATTACATCTGCCTGGGTGGGGTCCGGAGGGGATCCATAAACTTCATTTTTCTATGAAGAAAATTGTAACTCTCGGCGTAAAAAATTTTCATCGATAAGAATATATGTACGACAATGACGACAGCCTTTCGAGAACTGACGAGAGTCATATGCGATAACGTACAGTCGAACAAGATGCTGGGTCGTTTGTATTCGATATCGATAAAATTTCCTCGAAGAGAGTTCACCGGTGCACTTGCCCCCAGCGATCAATGTGAATATATATACTTGCAATGTGCGTGTCACGAAAGTCAAAGAAAAGTCGTCAACACACTCGTCGATGTTTGCAAAATTAACTCGCAGCAATTTCATAATTTCCTTAGAAAATATATGCGGATCAACAGACGGGTTCAACGTATACGGAGCATTCCAGACGAAATCGCACGACACGTTTCATCTTTTTTTTTTTATATCGTTGCACCTGCGCTATGAATTTTTTTTTTTTTCGTCGGATTCAGAAAAATTCAAAGCTTTCCTTTACCAAAAACGCGATATTATCCCACGCTCGAAGATACGGGCGAGAAATCATCGTCAATTTATCAATTATCATTAATTAAAAAAAAAAAATTTACAATGCCGAAGATTTTGTGTAATTCAAGTACGTCCGATAATTTTCGAAAAATTGAGTATGCAATTTTCGATTGAGATTCGTTAATTTATCTAGAAATATTAAGGAAGATTTTTACTTTGTTGGGCCAAAAAATGTTCGATTTTTCAGCAATTTTTTATGCAAAAAATATTAAGGTAGTATCCCCCCACAGGATAGTTGAATTGCGAAATGGTCGAAATTTGGCATAAATGTTATTCAATATGTTGTCCAAAAATCTGTGCAATTTAAAGAAGTTTGACCATCCCGTACCCGAGATATATTTACACTCGAAGTTGGCTTGATTTACACGTAACGTATATGCGCCGCATGCATGCACAAAGAGTCAGTTATTAATTTTAACGTCAAAACTAAAATTAAGGCAGTATTCTACTTTGCAACTTTGAAAAGGCTAAATTAGATGACAATACTCACCTGGAACAAGTTGAAGGCATATTATATGGCCCAGGCATCGCTGATTGAGCGTAAGATAATTTTTTCTACGATTTGTCACTTGCAAAAACTTTAAACGCGTTTTTCTCGAAACAACGTTTTCAAGTATCGTGGTCGTGAAAACTCAAAAACTATTGGACCGATCCTTATGAACTTTTGAACACATATTCTATATGTTTGTATCAACCGACCTAACTACGATCAACTTAAAATTTTAATTCTAACTATATTTTTATTGCAAAAAAGACGCAAAAAAAACGCAATTTTTTTTTTCTTTCGTATTTTAGCCGCCATTTTTTTGACTTTGCACATACATAAAATATTCTAGTTAGATCGGTTCCTGGAGTCATACTGAACATAAAACTATCTGATTTTTTTGTTTCAGACCATCCGTCGGCAAGATTTTACGACCACGGCAACGTTACCTACTTTTTGAGGTGTTGGCTTTGACCGTACTTTACATGTATAAAAAAATGTAAAAAATAAATTTAAAAAAAATTTTTTTATGTACTTCAAGAGTGTATTTATTGAGCATTTCAAACCCTACATCCATATCTTCAATAGTATTCTCAGAAACAATTCACAAAAATAGCGTTTTTTTTTTTCAAAGTTGTAAAGTAGAATACTGCCTTAAGGAAGTACCCTCGGTACGACGTAAGTCAGAGAATTTTAACCTTCTACTTGAGTAACGTAGTATATAATTTGGCAACATCGCATCCCTTGCTTTAGTGTACGTCCTCACGTACAAGTATAATACTTATGTATATGACACTGAAGCAGCCAGCGAGCGGTTTCTGTGTGTATTATTAATTTGAAAAATGAGCATTGGAGAAGAAAAAAATGTTCCAAAATAATTTATGATAATCGAGTGCGACAAAGTGAAGTGGGCAAATCGATTCCCAGTGTTTACGGGAAAAAAAATATTTCTATAACCTAAACGATGACTTTAAAAATGATGCAATTGACGGCTGTCGCGTTGTCACGTCTGTGAATTGCTCGAAAATCTTGTCTTATTTTTATTTATTTCTCCTAACACAAGCAAGCTTTATATGTTTTGGAAAGAGAAAAATGTTCATGGGATATTCGTTTACATCTCCTTCAAATTTTATCAAAATCTGTTTGTCAATTCCAACTTGATAAATGATAATGTGCGTCAAAATCACAGATTCCCATAAGACCCCATGTTAAGAGCTTCGAAATGAAAATATTGATATCTTCTTTCAAAGTCAACCAAAGATTACAAAAATTTAACTGAGTCATTTTTAGAAAGGTTTTGACATCTCTGCAAATTTTCGTAATTTTCTGTTTGTTAATTGATTTACCGAGGGTACTTCCCTAAGAAGTTGACGAAAAACAAGGAGGAGCTAGAAAAGGATGTCACGAATAATGTGAAAAAAAATTCAGGAAGATCTGCCATTTAGTTTTTGAGATATTGTAAGTGAAAGAGGTATATGCGCGAGCCTGGGTGAGTGGTCCGACTGTCTCTTGTCTCATGCATGCCCTGCTCACCGCGCACTGCGCCGCGCCAACATTTCCTCTTATCCCCCGCCGCTATCCATGGGGGAACTACCTTAAATATTTAAGGGGTCTTTATTGAACATGATAATATCTTTTGAAGTTTGACAAAGCATGGTATTGGGAGTGACAGGAGCCGCGTATGTCGGTGCCGCCAGCGATGATATTCTTCGCTTGCGGAAGTCCCAAGTCCTGGACAGGTGATCGGCGATCCGAAGCAAAAAAAAAACGTCAAATATATCATTACGCTGTACGATATTGTGTACAAGTCGAACTAGAATTATCCATAAATATTCAAACGTTTTTTATTTTATGAACAAAAAACTGCAAAAATTTTTGGCAAAATACTAAACTTTCCCTTCGATCGCTGGCTATTTTTTTTTTATTTTTCATTATTTCTTCTTTAAAATATATATATATAAAACTTTAAAATATATTATCACGTTCAATAAAGACCGCTTGGTAAATATACCAAATATCAACATTCTATATTTAATATTTTTCGCATAAAAAATTGGTGAAAAATCGAACATTTTTGGCCCAACAATGTAGAAACCTCCCTTAAGGTCATCCGCGCTCTACTTTTTAAAGCTTTCATAAATCGAATAAAAAAAAAACAATCTCATTCCAATTTTTAAATAGACTTTGATATTCTGTTTTTTTTGGAATTTCTTCAGATTTTTTAATCGGAGTACAAAATATCAGCTCTTTAAAAAGAAAAAAAAATTGAAAAAATGCAGAATTTCTTTTGAAGCATGGACAATAATTTAAAAAAAAAATCATCGACAAGATTAAAGTAATCAGACGTTGATCGATTTTTGGTGGAGTACCCCGTACATGTGTTATTTATGCAATAGTAGAGTGATGTAGCGAAGAGAAAAAAAAACGAGAAAATAGAAAACACTTTTAACGTTTAGAAAAATACGCGATGACGCGTTAATAACATTTGAAATTTAAAAAAAATGTATAATCGCTATGCTTTCCCAGAGAAACGTGAAATTTATTTTCCTCGAATCATTCGTTATTTTGTACGTATATTTTCACAAATCGATTGGTGAAATGAACGTCAGAGCTGCGCAACGAGAATAATAAACATATATTTTTTTTTTTAAGTTTTTATGAGTTATTATAAGTTTTTATAAGTTGAGTCATAATTGAACTTATAATTGAATAAATGAAATTAAATAATGCTCACTGCTCGCACGCCGGGTCTTAGAAATTTTCGAATTCATACCACTGTAATTTCCGAAGCATTTATCCTTTTTAAGATAATCCGTAAGGTAATTTTCATACAAAATTTCAATGATTTATTAATTTGGCTTTTCTGTGCATTATTCCTCATTTTCGAATTAATTTCCAAAGACATACTTATCTATTCACTCAAGCTGACGATAAACGTTTTCGAAATTAAAAAATTCACCAACGTATTACATCTCTCACATTTTTTCAGCGACGATTCCCATTTCAAATTTTCCAAATGTTAAAACCAGCACGAAGATTTCCCGGGATTTTTATCATTTTTAATTGGAATAATTTTTTCGTTGCCGTGATTTCATTCCAGAGTGAATTTTCTGACTCCATTTGTAATGAGAGTTTTTTTAGTTTTCAAGTTCAAGTGAATTTACCAATCGACTGTTTCTACTTTATGAGCCAAAAAATGTTCGATTTTTCACCAACTTTTTATGCGAAAAATATTAAATATAGAATGTTGATATTCGGTGTGTTTACTGAACGGTCTTTATTGAACGCGATAATATCTTTTAAAGTTTGACTAAACATGGTAATGGGAGTGGAAGCAGCCACGTGTATGGCGGTGCGCCGGTGATGATATTCTTCGCTTGCGGAAGTCTCAAGTTCTGGACAGATATGATCGGAAGCAAAAAAATCAAACATAATTTTACTTTGTACAATATTGTGTATAAGTTGAACTAGAATGAAGAAGAAATATTGAAAAAAAACAAAAATAGTGAGCGATCGAAGGGGAAGTTTAGTTTATTGCCAAAAATGTTTGGAGCTTTTTGTTCATAAGATAAAAACGTTTGAATATTTTTGTATAATTCTTTTTTTTTTTATAATATTTTTTTTTTCGTTTTTGCATATTATCCTATACGACATTAAGATCTCGTAACACGGATCTCTCTCTCTCTCTCTCTCTCTCTCTTGCACTCCACCCGCCCGGTAACCCGCGCACCGCCGCGTGCCTGGTGATCTTTTTCCCACTTTTCAAGAAGCTTAAGGGGTAAACACCACTGTAAAAATCTAAAAATGCAAAATTTTTTTTTTTGGGATGGAAGAAAAGGTAATAAGATAATAATATTTGAGGAAGTTATTAGGCATATATTTAAGTATAATTATAAAAAATTATTATCAAAAAATATTCAAAAATGGCAACCATTCCCGCGAGACATGCGGCACGCAGTGTAACTGTCACAAATTTGAATTTGAAAAAAAAAAAAGCACTTAATCTATAGATACATTAATAGCTACAGAAATACGTAGGGGATTTTCGAGAAGTTAATTTAAACATTATTTATTAACAAATAAGTTTTATTAATAAATATTTATATTAATAAATATAATAAAATAATTAATATTAATAAATATTAATAAATAATATATTCATTAACAAATAAAGCCCTCTCTTTTGTCGAAAATTCAAAATTTTCATTCAAACAATCGCCAATTACACAAAAAATCAATATTTTTAAAATCACCTACGTATTTCTCTAGCTATAGACATGCAGATTGAGTAGTTTTTTTTTCTAGATTAAAATTTGCATATGAAATTCTGCAGAACTGCGTGCCGCAGAATTCATTCAGTTTCACGAGAATGGCTCCGGTGTCGCCATTTTAAATATTTTTTGATAATAAATTTTTGTATTATACTTAAATATATGCCTAATAACTTCCTTAAATATTATTATCCTATTACTTTTTCTTCCATCTGAAAAAAAAAAAAATGGTGAAAACAGCGCTTTTCCTTTGTTTTTACAGTGGTGTTAGCCCTTAAGGGGGGACTTCGGTGAAATTTCGGTTAAAAATGATCAAAAATAATTTCAGATGATGTTTTTTTTTGTTATCTTAGAAAGGTCGGATCGAAAATCGCTTCCTACAAAAGTTAGTCCATACCGGTATCTGTACTGAAAATAAATTTCAGCTTGCTGCGATGAAAGTTGTAACGCAAGGAGCATTCGAAGTGTTTCAAAATCAGAAAAAAAAACGCTATAACTTGGAAAGTATTCAACCGACAGAGCCCAACTTTTGCTCGATATCTTGTTTGAAGCTTCCACGTACATTGTCAAAACATGAGTGATATTTGTTCACAGACAAAAAAGTTTCTATTTTCACCAAAGTCCCCCTTTAAGGTTGTTTAGAAGAAAATCGCGTCTTATGAAAAATTTTTTGAACTTTACGCAGTGTGTAATTAAACATTTGAACCTATGTCACTGTAAAATTTCAAGTCAGTTTGGAGCTTATTTACGGAGTAAAAAAAATTGCAAAGATCGGTACTTTTCGAGGCCCGATTACATAGCCTCTGATGGACAGAGCCAATGCGCGATCTCAATAAACTCGCGATACATCTAATCGTGCCATTGAACTTTTGTTGGAAAAACTAATCAAGTACTCTCTGAAATATTCCGCGTCGATCAGTACCAAAAATCGTTAACCTTTGGAGAATTTTCTTGAAGATATTGTAACATATGTATCAAAAATCGCATCAAAATTCACTCCGAGCGGGTGAGCGACCGACAGCGCCCAATGTATAAGCATAGGAAAATCATCCCCACTCTGATCAACTTCTAAACACTTCGGTGAAATTTCGGTTAAAAATTATCAAAAATAATTTCAGATGATGTTTTTTTTTTAATCTTAGAAAGGTCGGATTGAAAATCGCTTCCTACAAAAGTTAGTCCATACCGGTATCTGTACTGAAAATAAATTTCAGCTTTCTGCGATGAAAGTTGTAGCGCAAGGAGCATTTCGAAGTGTTTCAAAATCAGAAAAAAAAAACGCTATAACTTGGAAAGTATTCAACCGACAGAGCCCAACTTTTGCTCGATATCTCGTTTGAAGCTTCCACGTACATTGTCAAAACATGAGTGATATTTTTTCACAGACAAAAAAGTTTATATTTTCACCAGAGTCCCCCTTTAAAAGCGCTAACCCGCCCCCGGAAATTAGACAACACCGCGAAACAGTCCGAGGCTTCAATTGCTCATCGCTTGGCTTTCTCTACTTTGACTCAGGATATTTTCGACGTGGATCATACATCAACGCGCATCCATCGGGACTGAAGATATATCAGAGAATGCGGAACATTCTTCACCCATTGGTATCAAAACCTCAGCCGTTGTTCCATCATTTTTCTTTCGAAGAAACTGGTTCAAAAACTGGCATTATCGCGATACATACGAGACCATCTGACGTAAAAATCGTTTATCATAAATGACCCCAACGGGCAGCAGTGACCTCGAGGCTCGATGTACGCTGTTTTTGCTGAACCGCGCCACGTTTCTGTGACAAACGCAGCGAACCGACGTACAAATTCGTTTCGCGTCGTTAGCTGCGTTATGGGATTACATGAACACGTCGAGGACAATATTAACGGCAGTTACCGATTGGTTTCTTCGACCATACCTCCCCGTATTGTATACACGCTTTCATGTGTCCGTCAATCTCTTCGTCGTTTCGGCCTCGGGTTTTTCCACTGATCTTCAGTGCTTTTGCGTTTATAGCCGTCCATCACGAAAATTCCCAATCGATTCCTCTCCATATACGTTCTCTTTTACAATTTATTTCTCCTGACAACAGCATACGTCGGCAATATTGCTCAAAGTTATTCATTTCTATGAATCGTGATCGTTCTTTTGGTACAGTTTTTTTTTTTCTTTTTCGTACACACAATTCTTCCGCGTTCTCAGAAAATAAAAAATTCCATGAATAGTTAGGTTGGCGATCGCTTCATTGGCGATAAACCGCGTGTGTATCTATATATTTATATACATATATATACTTGCTTTTTTAAACGCGTACCAACTGTTTCGCTGAATCCCGTACGAAGTGAGACTTAATTCATCCATTATACGTTAAATTTGTCGAGCTGCAATTGGATATTCCGTCTCGGGCTGTTGTGAACAAATAAAAAAAATCGAGTTGACGCTACGTTGGTGTCACCACGTCGTGCATGGCATATTTCCACGTCCAGGCTCTGGCTACCTCCTCGAATCGTTCACGATCGTTCGTGTACATCTCCCCAAGCTCGGGCTCCATGCAGACCTGCGAAAAAAAAAAAAGAAAAAAAAAGTAGTGCGCTCTTGATTTAATTTCAATTGTTCTGCATTGACTGGGGAGTGAGCCGGTGGAACATTTTTCATGTGTGTTCAACTCACTTGGCAGTACGGATCGGTGAGTAAGCTCTGTACGCTTATCAATACTTTCGATATTGTGAGAGCAAGCGACCAGTTGTGATGAATCGAGTCAATACCAACGTCACCGTGCCTCGAAACATTCGGATGAAGTATTTTCGTGAGGAATTTTACGACCGGCGGGCACATGGGATAACTGCAAATATATATATATTACTGTGGAATTGATTAAGTAGCCGTTTGTTAACATTATAAAGAACCATGAACTATTTTCGATGAAGCCCCGGGACATGGACGAATAATAATGACACTTTGTGGGTGTAAAGAACTATAGTGACAAGAAATTTTGTGGCTTCATTGTACCGAATATACCACCGCTTTCTTATGACCATTAAATTTTGTGGCATATCACAAAGGGAAAGTTCCACTTGCTTGGGTCGATTGTGTTTTTAATTCACGCGAGGTTTATAGTCTGAAAAATATTCCGATCAAGTGTCAGTTGCAGAAATGAATTATTGTACTTAAAAGAGAATGCACGAAAAACTGTAAGCGTGTTTTTCTCGAAACCATCATTTTTTAAACTTGGGACCGCGATATCTCAGCAACCAATGGACCGCTTGACTACAAATTTATATAGCTTTATATATTTATATAGCTTTATATAGGAGGTTATTAACCCGGAGAAAAACGATAAGAATGATTGTAAAATTTGAGGGGAGGTTTGTGCTGTTGCTAGGAATACACCGTAATTATTTCAGATTTTTTGACCACGTAGTTGAGGAGAAAAAAAAACATTAAATATGCCGCTTATACGTGAGCTCTTATGGGAAAAGAAGCTATGATTGGAGATTATTTTAGGAGTGAAAAAACGCTTAAATTTCCTCGAAGAACCGCTTAAGGTGGCTCATCAGTGAATTAAAAAACCGGCGATACGAATGAAACTTCGGGGGAGTGTTATCTAAGATGCAATGAACGCTCTCTCAAAATTTCAGGGTATGTTGCCAGGCAAATTATTGCGAACGAGTAATTTAAAATTACCTATTTTAGCATGGGTCTTATGGCAGTTGATTCCATTTACACCGGAAGTGACATGATACCTTTTGATAAAGACGAGAGTTCTTATTCAAATTTTGAGTATTGAAAGATGAAATCGTGAACTTTCCAATGGTATTTAAAAAATTGTGTCTTGCCAGGGATTTTCCCGAGAAATTTAATCGCGAAAGTCATCGTGTGTGCAAATCTCAGATACAATATATGTCTGTCATTCTGCACGCGAGGAAACATATGAATATCAGCTATCGTTTTTTACTTGATCGCTCTGACAGCGTATAATAAATTATGAATAAAATATCACGGGAAACGTCATCGAAATTCATAAATTTTATTTAGACAGAGTATTTAGGAAATATTATGATAGGTTTTATGATTTTTTTTCACGTCACGATTTTTGACTAGTTTTGTCACTGATGGGCCGCCTTGACAGATTAGACCTTCATAGATATAATTTGCCCATAAAGAAAGTTTTTGCACTGTGCCGATTGTGAAATATACTTGTAAACGGAATTGAGCGAAGCGTGAGTAATGGCAAATTAATAAAATGAAAACGTATTTGGTAAAACAAATGCCGAGCGCAACCTGCTCCGTACGTCGCCCGCGCCGCGCCGTCGCGTTCCTCTTGCCGCGCCCAATTAATGTTAAGGGGGTTCTTCGGTGAAATTTCGGTCAAAAATGACCAAAAAGAATTTCAGATGATGTTTTTTTTTTATCTTAGAAAGGTCGGTTTGAAAATCGCTTCCTACAAAAGTTAGTCTATACTTGTATCTGTATACTGAAAATAAATTTCAGCTTGCTGCGATAGAAGTTGTAACGCAAGGAGCATTTCGAAGAATAATGTTTTAAAATCAGAAAAAAAACGCTATTTGGAAAGTATTCAACCGACAGAGCCCAACTTTTGCTCAATATCTTGTTTGAAGCTTCCGCATACATTGTCAAAACATGAGTGATATTTCTTCACTGACAAAAAAGTTTCTGTTTTCACCAAAGTCCCCCCTTAAGAACCTCCTTAAGAACTCAAATACTACTATGCACAACTTTATAATCTGAAAATTACGATTTACAGGCAATTCAATGAGGCTTAAGAAAAGGAAAAAAAAATCGATATTCGAAATTGTGCCGCCATTTTGTTGAGATTTTTGGAAGTACGATCGTGGTAGGGACTACAGAGACTCGTTTTTCGGTTGTATGCCAGTTTTTTCTTTCAAATTGTCGGAACGATCACAATCTTGGTCTATAGGTGGTAGAGCAGCCATGCACACCGCAGCCTGTCCCGCCTTAAGGCATAAATAATTGGTAAATATTGCGAATCAGGGCTGCAGCTCAAAACTGCTGAAAATTTTTTTCCAACGCTTCTTATCATTAAAAAAAAAATAATATTTCAAATAAATAATACTTATATTTTTTACGACGTTGGAAGTCTTTCCTCTCCTTAATATTACATGGAATATTATTTTTTTAATGATAAAAAATGCCAGAAAAAAATTTGGAGGAGTTTTGAGCTGCAGCCCTGATGCACAATATTTACCAAATAATTTGCGATCGAAAAAATTGCTAAATAATGTTAATTAAAACATTCAAATGGATAATCACTGAGTGTTATTGTACTACCCAACGCTCTTCTGGAGGGAAAAAAAAAAACTGAAAATACACCCAATCAGGCCTGAAAAATTAAGGTAGTTCGGTCGAATTGAGGTTCACGTTTAACACCCTGTTTTTTTGCATTTAATCAAAAGAGTTGACCTTGCTCTAAATGTCTGCAAAATTTCAAATTAATTTACCGTGTAGTTTTTGCGTAATTAATAAATAAGTTAACCTTGCTCTTATAGGGCATATAAGGCTCAGATGGCACGCCAACTATCGAAATTTCAGTATACACGAAAAATTAATCGTTTAAGGGCAAAAAAAACATACCACAATAATGGTTGATATCTATAAGAGATGTTTACCAAAGATTTAAGTCGATTTACCGTACGGTTTTGTTTTTATTTCAATAATTGATGCGAGTCCGCGGTCTCTGTCCCTGTCATACACCGGATCCGCTCGCTAGCAGAAGACTAGGGGAAAAAACATGTGAAAACCGAAGCTAATCCGCGTCTCACTTCAGATTCGATGAACGCCAGCAAAAGTGGTCACATTTGAGTTGTTCGGCAAGATATACAATGTCAACTAGACGAGTTCCGAGTTCATTGCATACTGGCCGTTGTTTCAACTGTACTTGCCTCGAGACGAGCCTTTTTTCCCCCCCTGTTCTTCATTATACTGTTTTAAAGCATACAACAAAACTCGCGAATGCAATCCAGTAACTTTATGCGTAAGGTTAGATTAGCTCGCTCCCTAACGTAGAGAATGATTCAAGTTGAGTCTGTCATTATTCCGGGTATTAATTATTATTAACTTATTATTTACACCCTAAAAGAAGCTTGTAATATTTTTTTATGCAACAATTCAATTTATCATAGCTTTCATATGGTTAAATTGTACGTAAATAAATCTGAATAACGGATGAAATTTGACTTCGGCCAAACTCGACCGAACTACCTTAATCGTGGTTTTGCCTCTGCAATTCATACATTAACTATATCCTTTATTTTCCACTGGAACTATTACGGACAATGAGTTTAGGTAAAAATTGAAAGAATGAAATTTTTACTCTTTCCGGTGGTAGAGACCGACCTCGCGAGTACCGTATCTATGTACACCTTTGCACTGGATATGAAAGGCCCCCAAAAAATGAGCATGATTCTTTCCGTAAGATTGTAGCTTTTCACGAATAATCATGGAAACAATGCGTACCTATATGGCACTTGCAGATACAAATAAAAAAGTCCACCCTCGTATGGACTTCCGATGGGTCCGGTGATCGTCGCTTGCCAGTGACAGCACATCTGATCAAGGGGCGTAGCCTCGATTCCCTCGGGCGGATCGATTCGCAGGCTCTTGAGCTCGCTTCGAAGACGATTTTTTCGCCACGAATTTTCCTCCATTCTCGAGGGTTCGGCTCTCAGGCACATTAGGGAGAAACACATTCTGCACGGTGCCGAGGATGCCAGTCTATCGTAAACTTTGAACCAATTTTCGACATTACCGATCGGCCGATACAGCGGCCAATGTATCTTTACGTGTTCCTGCCATTGCTGCGACGGCACGTGTGTCAACAAAAGACCGTACCATCTGCGACAAACATTAGCGGCTGACCAGAGACTAACGTCATCGAGATATGAGAAAACTGCGAGTAAAACTTCGGGCGGAAGTCTCTCGACGAGGCCGGGCTCGTTTAACGGCTCGTGTTCCGTATTTCTGTGATTCGTCAGCATGTCAACGCGCTCGGCGAGATTCTGCGGCCTCGATGGTTCGCCGACTTCGCCGTATCCGCGATAAATCCACGGCAATTGGGAATCGCTGCAGCGAGCCACGTGTTCCGGCAAATTTTCATCGGTTGTCGCGATATCATCGAGATTCGGTAGATTCTCATCGGTTTCGTCGTTCGGATCCGGTGACACCGGAATCCTAAGATTCTGAGGCTCGTTAATGCGTGAATTTGCCGGTGTTAACGATTTACCGGAATTCGACGAATTTGTATCGCTGCTCGGCGACGTGGAATCATCCATCGAACTCCGGGAATATATTTTCGCGTTGTTCGGGGCTATATTTTGATTCTGCACAGCGGGTAAATTGTTTGCAGATGAGGGAAGATTCGTTGGTACGTGCTTGTATTCGTTGAAAGCTCTCGGAGGATTTGAAATAGCCGGAATTACATTTTGAGGGGCAGGATTTCTCTGCTGCTGGCTGACTCGCCTCTCGGCGTTGTAATACAAATCCGCCGGTTCGTCGTTTCCTGAATCCTCGTCGTCGGTTTTCTGCAATACGGCAAAAAGAGTGTATCGAAGAGAGAAAAAATTGCCCCGGCTGTTACGTTCGAAAAATTTTCCGTATCGTTGGTTCGTCAATTTTCAATTTTATTTATCGAACCAAGAGATGCTTTTCCAGTCGCAGGAGCAGAGGAATTTTATCGTTCATTGTGTATTGTTGAAGCACTTGCAAAAAAAAAAAAAAGCACTCCATTTTGACATTCGTTGAATACTTTCTTGAAAATGTCTTCTTCCTAGGGACAGCTAGCTTGATACAAAGCTAGCGGTCTCTAACAAATGCTCGATTTCTCGCGAAACCGGAAAAGCACCTAATTTTTTTATTTGACACCCGATAAGCGCCTATTTCCGGTGTGCATGTAATATTTTTTTTCCACACAGGAATCGAAAGCTTCATAGAGATATAGCGATCGTGAAAGACCAAAGAGCAGTTGATGTGAAATTTATTTTTAAAATATAATCACCTCACTGAATATTGGAACTTGTCGTGAGCCAATATCATCGGGAAACAGAAAGGCATGGCATGTTGCGCATACCGGTTCTTCGAAACAGGGCCCATAGTACCCATTGCAGATATAACAAGCGGACGTCTGTAATTTAAAGAAAAAATTGTTTCAAATGATTTTACTCGTGATTGTTATTAGTAGGGAAAAGTCGAAAAGTTTTTTTAACTCGACCAGCAAATCTACAAGGAGAAAATTGTCGAATGGATCCTTTGAGAGTGAAAAGTACGCATGCAGTACAGGACTCTATTCTGTGGATTCTGTAAGTCTTGATTATTTACAGAACTTCCGCGCCAACTGCTGAGTAGGAGGATAGGAGGCAGTATTTATGAGTTTCCGATGGTAATATAACTGAAACTCGGTAAAATATAGCAAACTGTATTCGCCAGATTTTGCACAGTTTCTATGTGCCCTCGTGCAAATTCGACACAGCATTAGGGGAATGATTGCGTACAATAATCTGGAAGGATCTCAAGGAATTAAATGGAATAAACAAATTCCCAGGGGTAAGAGGCGTCTCTTAAGCTGGTATAACCACTTCAGCAAAATCAAAATCGACCTACATGGGGATTTAGTGGGAATTTGTTCCTCAAATTTCGATTTTGTTGCTCCAGCAGTTTCGCCGGAATTGAGGGCGATGTCAGGCTTAAAAAAAAGTTCACAAAGCCAATCCAACGGATGACTGAACGGTAAAAAAAATGAGAAGTTGTTGCTATTTAGTTGCTCGATAAACACACTGATTTCAAACCGAAATAATCAATCCCTGGTCCAAAAACCATCCCCGCGTCGTCAGCATACAAGCAAATCGCTTAAAACGGAATGGGATGGATTACGTGTTTTGCTGTCAATGTACGAATCAATGTATTGCGCATTGATACAAAGTATCTATGATTTTGTTGCTCGACCTCCGATGACCAAAACCCATCCTTCATACCAACGACAATATAGATAAATAAAAAAAGGCTCGTTTATTAGAATTCGCTGACGATCGATTTCGGATCCATGAATTAGTTGCTCTCGATATAGTTTATCTCAGATTTTGTTGCTCGATCCCCAAAGACCAAAACCAACGATTTTATAGACACGGGGGTGGGTTTCGGTCATTGGGGGTTGAGCAACAAAATCGAAGCTGAAGTATATCAGGAGCAACTAATTCGTAGATCCAAAATCGATCCTCAGCGGATTTTAAAAAACGAGCCTTCTTTTATTTCTCTACAACGTCGCTGGCATGGGGGTGGATTCTGGTGATTGGGGGTTGAGCAACAAAATCATAGATACGTTGTAATGGACGCAACTAAATAGCAACAAATAGCAATAAATTCAACTAAATAGCAACTAAATAGCAACAAATTCTCATTTTTTTTGTTTTTAATATTCAGTCATCCGCCGGATGGGCTTTGCCAACTTTTTTTAAACCTGACATCGTCCTCAATTCCGGCGAAACTACAGGAGCAACAAAATCGAAATTTGGGGAACAAATTAACAACTAAAGAGCGCCAAGTCCCCGTGTAGGTCAGTTTTGATTTTGCCAAAGTGGTTATTCCAGCTCAAGAGACGTGGGTAACGTAATGCGATACGTAAACGGCTTTAAAAAAAAAATTACTGTTCAGTACAATTGCTTGTACTTATTTTTAGGAAAAAAAAAATCGTATCAAATCTCCCTGTTAGAGCTTGAGGGGAAGTTCAACTGAAATCTTCAAATTTGAAATCTCCTAGCATACTATATTCGTTAGAAGCTACCAAAAGGATCTTAAGGTAGTACTCGCACAAGCTTAACTATTAGATAAAAATCTGAATTTTTTATATGGTGTAGCAGAAGTGTATAAGATAATGCCTGTAAAATTTCAAAGTGGGTCACCGACTCTTTACGCGAGTAATTAATTCGTAAAAACCACATATTTATCCCACACCATATCCGAATTCTGGGCTGACGCAACTTTGAAACAGAAATTCGTATCTTTCATGATTAGATACGATCAATATTAAAACTGTTAAATGTTCAGAAAACTATCACGATTACATACATTCCATAAAAAATGGGGGTTGCGGAACCTTTTGACATAAAATTATCGATTTTAAGGAATTTTTTTGCGTGCGTCAGATTATGAGCGGTCCGACTCTCGCTTGTTTCATGCGTGCTCCTCGCTCGCCGCGCTCCGCCGCGTCTACGTTTCCGCTCATTCCCCCCCACCGGTCGCGCGAGTACTACCTTAAAGAACCGTGTGTGTCATAAAGAACTATGCATTTCATTACATCTCATTCTATTGATCGGTTGCACGAAAGGGGGTAGCGGGTGGCAGGCTACTGAGCCCTCAGGAATTTTTGATAGAACATTCATAATATTCATCTCATTTGCCATTCTGGGATAAGAACTGGAGGTCTGGGAAGTCCAAGTGTGTTCAAAGTGTAAATTATGATTAGCGAGTCATGGTATAATGGAAAGATTCGAGCAGTCTTTGTGCCGCAAAAAAAAAATTTCATTACAAGCATCAAAAATTGACTTTCAGTCCGGATACTTGGCTGCTACTCTAAAATTATCAAACTTTCATATTTATATATTTCTAATCGCATTTTTGTGAATCCTTCTCCGAATTTCAATCGCACCGTGAAAACATCTGTACAAAAATAATACATTTTGTATACCCCGACAGCGGTAGACGCACGGTCGGTGCGCGACTCCGGTGGTCCACGAAGTTAGGCAGATTATCGGTCGCGGACATAATTGGGAGGGATGACCGCTCACCCGTATAGAGGTATATAAAAAAAAAGTTGAAAAAATTTTTTTCTTTTTCAAAGTAGTTAAAAATTGTTACAACATTGATTGTTCCTAGCATTAATCCTTTGTCTCTGTGTAAATTTTTGGGTCGATGGCTTTCCTTCGATCATTGCGATCGAGCTCGGCCCATTGATTATAAATAAACCAAATATTTCATTAGTATCTGCGTAAAATTTTTTAAAAACATAGCCAGTACATCCACATTATTTTTTCTCTCGTATTATATTTTTGTTTTTATTGTCATTTTTCCCCGTCCTTGAGGATTGGACTTACGCTTAACGTATTAAAAAAAAAAAAAAAAAAAATTAAACAAAAACAAAAAATTTTTTTACTTGCCGGAAAACGAAATTCTGGACACGGAAGATGCTCGATCGTATCCTCAAATGCTTCGTCGAGGCTCAGATTCAAGTGACACTCGATATTGTCGTTAATTTTTTCACCATTGTTTTCGACATTGTCCGTTTTACCACTGATCTTATCGCCAGCCATATTGACGATGGAAAATGTGTGTTTTTTTTTGTACTGTAGGATGCGAAAAGCAAGTCAAAGTTCACGATCCTTCCGCATAACCGCTTTATTTGTGCTTCAGCTTTCTTCAGCAGCGTCAACGAAGTCAGAAGTCAGACGTACATAGAAGCCCAGTTCCTATGCTTGGCGTCAAGACAAGTTTTTTCGG
The DNA here is from genome assembly GCA_963564615.1 of Rhorus exstirpatorius. Lineage (NCBI taxonomy): Eukaryota > Metazoa > Arthropoda > Insecta > Hymenoptera > Ichneumonidae > Rhorus > Rhorus exstirpatorius. The sequence goes on along the minus strand of OY751314.1, from coordinate 29,750,058 downwards.
ATGTAAACGGCCACTGGAGGAGCGACGGTCGGGCTGTGACGTCACTCCTGATCGAGTACCCCCAGCCAAGGAATAGTGGGGCGTCTGAAGAGAGAGAGAGAGAGAGAGCTAGAAAGCGTCTGTCTCTGTTTAGAGCATAAGAATAGAAGAGAATTCACAGTCACAGTATATATAGAAAGGACCCCGAGGCATAATGAGACGCGCGAATAAATATATTATATAAATCTCAAGCGGGGGCCCCAAGTACAATAACTCTTGTTTAATACTGAATGAGTGAAGTATATTAGTTGCCTGGTACCGTCCCAGATTATATTATGTACGAGATCGTGGATTCGATTCCCGTTGGTTGCGTTTTTTTTTTTTAAATTATAAATCATCAACACCTCAAGTGAAAATATCAAAATTATGTCTCGCATGCATAAAACACGAGCCACGCGAATATATATTTGCTATAGGAACCATAATTCTGAATTACGTGCCCAAAGCAAATATTCAAAGCGGGGGCCCTCCATTTAAGTACAATAAATTTAATAAAGAATTTCAGATATAAGCGAAATAGCCGCGTGGTACGGCGGTATAATAGGCTCGAGCACACGAAGTCGACCGATCGATTCCGAGGAGTTGTTTTTTTTTTTTTTTTAATCGTGCTATACCTTAAATGAAAATCAGTTATTTAAAAATTATTTCTTGAATGCATAACACGACACGCGAATATGTGGGTTCCACGTTAACTCAGGCACCCCGTTTCTTTTGTCTCGAAAAAATTGTTCATGGGAATTTCGAAGGACAATAATATATCCATGACATTTCAGCAAAATTTCATCCCCCCACTATTGTTGGTTCTCTATATAGATAATGATTAATGAATTCCCAATTTTATAAAAATCATAACTTCGTAACGGATGATCGGATTGGAACGATTTAAAAAAAAAATTATTATTATTTTTTTCGCCCTTTTCGAAAAAAATATGCCGTCATCGGAGAAAAGCTCATTAGACAGTTTTCGGGGAAATTTTTCGATTTTTTTTTCTACGAAAGGGCCACCGGAATTCCACTCACTTTTTTTTTCCTGATAGAGGAGGGCAATACGCAACTCCACGGAATTTTTTTAAGATGGAAGAGGGCATCAGTGAAGAGGGAAAAATTGTTATTTGCCCTTTTCGAAAAAAAATGCCATCATCAGATAAAAGCTCGTTAGACAGTTTTCGGGGTAAATTGACAAAAAACAATTTATCCCTCTTCACTGATCTTAAAAAAATCTCAAATTCCATCTTAAAAAAATCTTGCGGAGTTGCGTATTGCCCCCCGCTGTCAGGAAAAAAAAATAGTGAGTGGAATTCCGGGTGGCTCTTTCGTAGAAAAAAAATCGAAAAATTTCCCCGAAAACCATCTAATGCTGAGCTTTTCTCCGATGACAGCATATTTTTTTTTTCGAAAAGGACCAAAAAAATAAAAAAAGTTTTTTTTTAAATCGTTTAAATCCGAACAGCCGTTACGAAGTTATGATTTTTACCAAATTGAGAACTTATTAAGGATGTATCGGACGTACCTTTCCAACCAAAAGTGACTATCGTCGACAATATTGCATACTTCATAAGATAAAAATCGGAAAAAATTCAACCACAATAAAGACGATAAGAAGATTACTTTTGAATAATAATAATGCCGAAAATTTATCAATAAATTGTTGAAACAAAACATTGCTTAACAAATTTTTAGGGAATGTTTATTTTTATCATGTGAAATTAATTCGTTGATTTTTCTGACTAAGACACGCCGCTTTGAAATTTTAATATTACTTTTAAAAACAAAAAACCCTCAAGTCTGCTCTTCCCCGTAAAAATATCGAATTAAAAATTTATTTTGAGGTAAAATCTTTTTTTCAACCCTCAATATCGTTTTTACGTATTTTATCGAATTTCTTTATGAAAAATGAGCTTTTTTTTTCAACTGAGACTTTTTTTCACATGCAAACTCGATCAAATATGTTTTCGAGATTGATAACAACACAAAATTATTGTCAAATAAATAATTTCCTCAAACGATAATTCGAGAATCCCTGAAACGAAACTTAAAAAAAAATCTAAAAAAAAAAAAATAATTCACAGTCTCGTCATTCGAGGTTGCAAGGTCGTGATCGATATTTGATAAGGTGGCCGATAGATTCAATTTTAATGAACAATAGAAAAAACGATGTTAATTGTTCGGTGTTATGGCATTGAGATAAAAAAAAACAGTATGTTTGCTGCGCCAATATGAAAGATTTGTCATTTTTTTAAACAATCACGTATGCTCTTTTCCAAAGTTCAGCCCTAAAACGAACACTACAAATATCATCGTTATTCGTTAATTGTTATACGTTAATTATTATTATTTACGATAATGATCATGAAATTTTGAATTAATTGATTTGAAAAAATGATGATAATAATAATTACAATAATTCAAACTCAGGCAAATATCAAAGAAGAGGAAGTAATGAAAATAATTATTTAAAATATAATTACCATCATTACTAAATATCATCATTAGTTATCATTGATTATTCGTTAATAATAATTATTATTTATGATAATTGTCATGAAATTTCGAATTAATTGATTTTAAGAAATAATAATAATAATTAAAATAATTTGAACTCAGGCAAATGTCAAAGAAGAGGAAGTAATATAAATAATTATTTAAAATATCATCGTTATCATTGTTTATTCGTTAATTATTATTATTTATGATAATTATTATCATGGAATTTCGAATTAATCGATTTTAAAAAATGATAATAATAATTACAATAATTCGAACTCGGGCAAATAATGTCAAAGAAGAGAAAGTAAGAGGTGGTTCGTTGCTTCATCATAGTTTTCGAAAATTTACAAAAAAAAATCCCACCGTCAGATAGCCAAAATCGAGAAATCATATCTGACATTGTTTTTTTTTAATTTTTTTTCTCACCTTCAAGCTACATTCGACAATCCACAATTCCTTGAGATTCGATGACTCGTAAAGACGTAATTTCCGATTGTCCGATGACAATGACCGTGTGCAATTTTTGTTGCATATGGAACGAAAAGTCAGCTGTCAAACGTAATATGTCATAAAATATATATATTGAACTCTTAAAATATTGCTCTTTATCACGTTTTTTAATTTTCTTTTATTTTTCTCGAGAAATTTTTTCTACTGCTATCCCAATTTCATCGCTATATTGGTCCATTTTTTCAATCTTTTTTCATTCGATAAGAAGAATTAAATATTTAGCAAAAATTATAACGATGATAATTATAATTAACAGTTATAAACATCGTGTTAATTACAATTTCATGTGAAACAAAAATATAGCGCGCGAGGCAGTAACGGGTATGAGCGCGTGAGCGAGCGAGAGAAGTGGGGGGTACGCGTCAACGTGCGCCGGCGAGGTGCGTAGCGGGGAGTGGGGAAAGGATGGAGAGAGAGCGAGGAGCGAGCGAGACCGTCAGCCGTCAGTTGCGGATCGCCCGTTGCCGGTGTTGGTTGTTGGTCTTGTTGGCTGTCGTGTCTCGCGCATTGTCGTGTGATGAAAGAAAAAAAAATAAAAACGTTTAACACGCGATCGCTACACAATTAAACAATCGTAACTAATTGAAAAAAAATTAATAATCAAATAATTAGAAATTAATAATAATTAATATGAATAATAATTAACGTTAATTATTTTAAAGTTCACCAAGCAGTAGTAGGGGCGAGAGAGTGCTGTGTTAAAAGAAAAAAAAAATAAAAACGTTTAACACGCGATCGCTACACAATTAAACAATCGTAACTAATTGAAAAAAAATTAATAATCAAATAATTAGAAATTAATAATAATTAATATGAATAATAATTAACGTTAATTATTTTAAAGTTCACCAAGCAGTAGTAGGGGCGAGAGAGAGTGAGAGAGGCGATAGTACGCGTACTGCGTAGTGCCGCGCAGTGACGCGGTCACGCGTGACGCGTGGCGCGTAGTGACGTAGTACGTCGTAGTGTCGTAGAGCGTCGAGCGTCACGTGTCGCTCGAAACTCGAACAATGCGTATTTTTCGCGTTTCCTCGATTTCACGCAGTTTTTCTTTTACCTCTCATCAACATTTCGAGTGATCGCGTAAACAAAAGTGCGTTATTCTTCGAGAAAGTTTAATCCGCGAAGGACCGCAGTCTCGTGCTTCGTCCTGACGAAATTTCCTCGTGAATCAACCACACGTCGAACATAACCTGCCAGACGTCTTTACTACTCGTGTCTTTTTTTCTCCCCACGATAAGCCGGATTATCGTTGACAGCTCAGGGTAAGTGACTATCTCGTCTCCAAGACTCTTTTCATTATCCTTATTATTTATTTATTCATTTATTTTAGAAAATATCCTTTTTTATTTTATTTTTTTCTCTTAAATCGTACAGAAGTTTTTGGCTCTTACGCGTCCTCTCGATCCTCTCAATTTACATATCAGATTAAACTTCTCGAGATTCCCTCGAAAATTTTCATTTGCCTTGTCTCTGCGTCTTTCACGCCGCTCTTTCCGCTTGTAGTCCCAGAGATGGAGATCATTCCTGTTACAATTTGGAGCGGGCTCGGTTTTTTATATTCACTTTTGCCGGGAAACTTTTTCGGACATTCCCAAGAATTTACAGAAATGACGGAAGCTCTTTTACCCTGCTAAACGCCTAATCTCCGGCTACTCCGTGACTAGTTTGTCGAACAAGAGCGATAGAAACTTCCTACGAGGCGAGATCCCAATGGATCTAATATTTTTTATTACGATTATCAAAAACCTGTTCGATGCCATCTACTGGCTTCTTCTGAATTTTTCTCATTAAAATTTTTTTTAATATTCAAGAAAATAAGAGTCAAATTTTATAAAAAAATTTCGGAATTTGCGAACACAGATTGGACAAACGGACGCTCATGTTTGATACTGAATTTGATCGGAGATAAACAAAATGTGGTCTAGGTTTTCCAGAATTTATGGATTTATTTTTATCTATTTTTTTTTTTTTGTAACTAAAATTTGTGGATCTCATAAATTTGTAACTAAACGAGAGAGGTGCGGTAATGAGAAGGAAATTTTGAATTTGTACTATTTTAATTTATGATGGAATTATTTTGAATAATAATCATAAAAAATTAATTGATATCAATTAATTAATTATCATTCATTCGGATAATAATTAATTTAATTGTTCATGATTCTTCATTTTATTATGATCGATGGTTTTTAAAATTTTACAAAGCAGGTTCCAAATCGGCCACCTCCACGCGGTGGAACCTGGGAAATTCATGCTTCGACAATGTTTCATTGTAAAAGCATGAATTTGCTGACGGCTGAATTCGCGTTTGTAAAAATTGCGCCCGAAAGCGCCTGGTAATCATACCATTGAATAATTTCATTACGCGGCTCTCACGTGCTTGCTACTTTAAGATATATTTCGATCGATAGCAAGATCCACATTTTTTGTATCATTCGTACTCTGTTTTTAACATTTTTTATTTCAGACAAAGATGTGCTAGCACATTATCACGATTACGTATTTCTGTGCATTTTCTATGTTTTTTTATATTATAATGTGATTCTGTGCATTTTGCTAGATTATGCTTAACATGCGTTGATAATATCGATGGACTAATGCCAAAGAGGCGTATCGGTTGTGTATAAACATAGCTTATACGCTCTTATGGAATTTAACCATCAATATATATATATATACAAATATATATCGTAGGTTTAACTTTCACTATTATCATCTCACATGTATTTCTCATGTTATATGTTGTTTATATGTAATGTGCCCATTATTACAGGATGCACAAATTTTTTTCATGAATCATGTCCGTTGTTGAAACAAAATTTTTTAGGTTTTCAGAAATTCTCATTGCTCTAGGGACTTTTTCTTTGAACCAAGTTGAACCCTTGCGTATTAATGTTGAGAGATTCTCATCATAAGTTTAGCGGCTCTAGGAACTTTTTCTTAGATTTAAGTTAGCCCGTTGCGCATTAATGTTAAGAGTTTTCTTCCCCAAGCTTAAGCTAACGTCAAGATTTCTAGCTGACTGATTACATATAATATTTTTATCCGGATATAGGCAGATATAAATAATTTAATCAATGAAAATTTAATTTTTAATGATTGTTGATTTTATTAAGCTCGATGATTTTTTAAAATTTTGCGAAGCGGGTTCCAAATCAGCCACCTTCACGCGGTGGAACCTGGGGAATTCATGTTTCGACAATATTATTTTATTGTAAAAGCATGAATTTGCTAACGGCTGAATTCGCTTTTTTTTTTTTTTAATTGTGCCTTAAAATGGCTGGTAATCATACCATTAAATAATTTAAATATCCGACTCTTGCATGCTTGCTACGGAAAAAACTCGATATTTTATATGTATATGTATATATGTTCAACGTAAATTTTTTGAATCGTTGGGGTAAATTTTCAAATGATTCCTTTTTTCAGATTATGTTTCACGCATTGTAGGTTAATTTTCACTATTACCATGTTGCATCTATTTCCTTAGGTTACAGGTTATTTGTGTCATGTTTTCACTATTATACGACGTATACAACATTTTTTCATCGATCATGTACTTCGGAACAAAACGTTTTAGGTTTTCACGTTTTTTCATTGCTCCAGGGACTCTTTCTTAGATCTAAGTCAGCCCGTTGTGCCTTAATGTTAAAAGTTCGCTATCTAAGTTTGAGCTAACATTAAGATTTCTCGTTGATTGATTAAATATAATATTTCTATCCGGATATAGGCAGGTATAAGTATAAGGTTGCAACTTTTAATCGGTATAAAATACCAACCCCCTATATCTAAGTTAGTCCGTTGCATATTAAATTTAAGAATATCTCATCGCATTTTAAGCTAATATTAAGATTTCTAGAGAACTCAATATAATATTTTAATCCAGATATAGGCAGGCATAGGTATAAGGTTGCGATTATCAATTGGTATAAAATACCAACCCCCTATATCTAAGTTAGTCTTATTAAGTATTAAATTTAAGAATATCTCATTGCAATTTAAGCTAATATTAAAATTTCGAGAGAACTCAATATAATATTTTAATCCAGACATAGGCAGGTATAAGTATAAGGTTGCGATTCTCCATTGGTATAAAATACCAACCCCCTATATCTAAGTTAGTCTTATTAAGTATTAAATTTAAGAATATCTCATTGCAATTTAAGCTAATATTAAAATTTCTAGAGAACTCAATATAATATTTTAATCCAGACATAGGCAGGTATAAGTATAAGGTTGCGATTCTCAATTGGTATAAAATACCAACCCCCTATATCTAAGTTAGTCCATTACGTATTAAATTTAAGAATATCGCATCGCAATTTTAGCTAATATTAAGATTTCTAATTGACTTACTATAATATTGCTATACAGATATAGGCAGGTATAGATATAAGGTTAAAATATCTTAATATAAATACTAACCCCCTCTGTCGAAAGAGGGGATTGGTATTCAAACAAAGCGGAAGCTTTTTTTTTTTTTGGTTAGTTTCTGTAGCACAATGACGAAGAGATTGTTCTGGACACTTGTTGCTTGAGATTGGGTCTAGCGCAGCTTCATAACGATTCTCTTTGACGTTGTTGGTATTTTCGTATTTTGGCGAAAATAGAAAATATCTTTGCTACCCTCAATTTCGCAATTATTTCCGCTTTGTTTTTTTTTTTTCTTATCCCGTTTAATTTTAGTTTCCGAAAATTAGGCAGATACAGGTAGCGACCGCGTTTCCATTGGTGGAGTTGGTCCGTGCTTTAGCATGAATGTGACCGTTCGACGGTTGAGGAGTACGTGTTCTGTGGCATCATGCTTTTGCTACAACCCCATCGGTGTAAATGTAGTCAAGTAGGCCTACAGGGTATCTCGTTTAATTTTAGTTTCAAAAATTAGGCAGACATAGGTAGAGACCGCGTTTCCATTGGTGGAGTTGCTACAATTATATTGCTACAACCCCATCGGTGTAAATGTAGTCGGAGTGGATTAGGCCTACAGGGGATACCACTTAAAAAAAAACGCGCCCACGTTTGCTCTACCTCCGTGGTGGGTGTGGAAATGAGCAAGTCGCAACTTTCTCTAGCTCTGTAGGGGTTTTGCAATTCCATGTATGAGAAATTAATTTATATAATAAGAATGTGAAATTATTAATAATGTAATATGTGTAATGATAAAGCATTTTTAATACAAAATTTGATTTACATTTTTTGTCAATGGATTCGATGGATATACGCATTACTATAGCGATATACATATTTATATTCTGATGCATGAAGATTTCGGGCACAGGAAGAATGCTGATCGAACGAGACAGGTTTGATTCAATTAGAACAGCATATCATACATATTTTTTATCTCCTTTTTTCATAGTGATTGCTTTGCTCTGATATTAATGTATTTTATATTATGTGTAATACGTACTTCGTTAACTCTGTTGATAAAACATTCATAATTCATCGAAGTAAAATAAAATAACAGGTAAAGTTGTCAAATAAATTAAAAAAAAAACTTTCCGTTATCCCCCCCCCCCCCCCCATCCGACAATATCCTTTTACATATCCCCTTAGTCCTCTCAATTTCCATAATTCACTTGACTTCTCAGGATCCTCCATGAATTTTTAATTTGCCTCGTCTCTGTGTGTTCCGTGCCGCCCTTCCTGCTCGTAGTCTCGGAGACAGACACTGTCTTACAAATTTGAGCACGATCTTTATTTTGCCATTTTCTAAAAACTTTTCTCGACAATCACCCCCCAAGATTAACAGAAAGGACAAGGAGTCTTTAGTCATCCTAGACGCCTAATCTTGCGGCTAGAGGGTTACGGGTAATTTTTCCCAATGGTACGACTACGCTTCGAATAAGAATGATAGAAACGTCTTACAGGACAGTGACCCAACGGAGTTGTATCATCTCGATTATCGAGATCCTACATGACGTCTCTACAAAGGTTTCCTCGAATTTTCATTCATTACCTTACATTCCGTTGTAGGAAAAAATAAGACAGCCAAATTATCCAAATTGGCGAACAAAGATTCTCTATTTTGTGGGCAAGGGGATGATCGTATTTTAAAAAACATCAGATCGCAATTACAAATAAGAGAATTAATTTTTTTTTTCACAAAAGTTTGTTGACGAGCTTGTACATTTGCAACTATATGAGAGAGATGGGATGGCAATTTTGAATTTGCACGATTTTTTCGTTATGCAATATTAAAAATTAATTGATTAATAGTAAAAATCAATTGAATACAATTACTTTCAATGATAATTTAATATGTAATGATTGTTCATTTAATTATGCTTGATGATTTTTTTAATTTTTCGAAGCGGGTTCCACATCAGCGACCTCCACGTGGTGGAACCTGGGGAATTCATGCTTCGACAATATTATTTATTGTAAAAGGATGAATTTGCTAACAGCTGAATTCGCGTTTTTTTTTTTAATTGCGCCTTAAAATGGCTGGTAATCATACCATTAAATAATTTCAATATGCGACTCTTGTATGTTTGCTACGGAAAAAACTCGATATTTTATATGTATATGTATATATATTCGACGTGAATTTTTTGAATCGTTGGGGTTAATTTTCAAATGATTCTTTTTTTCAGGTTATGTTTCACGCATTGTAGGTTAATTTTCACTATTACCATGTTGCATCTATTCCCTCAGGTTACAGGTTATTCATGTCATGTTTTCACTATTATACGACGTATACAACATTTTTTCATCGATCATGTACTTCGGAACAAAACGTTTTAGGTTTTCGCACGTTTTTTCATTGCTCCAGGGACTCTTTCTTAGATCTAAGTCAGCCCGTTGTGCCGTAATGTTAAAAGTTCGCTATCTAAGTTTAAGCTAACATTAAGATTTCTCGTTGATTAATTAAATATAATATTTCTATCCGGATATAGGCAGGTATAAGTATAAGGTTGCGACTCTCAGTCGGTATAAAATACCAACCCCCTATATCTAAGTTGGTCCGTTGCGTATATTAAATTTAAGAAATTCTCATCGCACTTTAAGCTAATATTAAGATTTCTAGTGAGCTCAATATAATATTTTAATCCAGATATAGGCAGGTATAAGTATAAGGTTGCGATTCTCAATTGGTATAAAATACCAACCCCCTATATATAAGTTAGTCTTATTAAGTATTAAATTTAAGAATATCTCATTGCAATTTAAGCTAATATTAAGATTTCTAATTGACTTACCATAATATTGCTATACAGATATAGGCAGGTATAGATATAAGGTTAAGATATCTTAATATAAATACGAACCCCCTCCGTCGACAGAGGGGGTTGGTGTTCAAACAAAGCGGAAGCTTTTTTTTTTTTGTTAGTTTCCGTAGCACAATGACGAAGAGATTGTTCTGGACCATTGAAGCTAAGATTGGGTTAGTTCCACCTTCATAACGATTCTCTTTGACGTTGTTGGTATTTTCGTATTTTGGCGAAAATAGAAAATATCTTTGCTACCCTCAATTTCGCAATTATTTCCGCTTTGTTTTTTTTTTTTCTTATCCCGTTTAATTTTAGTTTCCGAAAATTAGGCAGATACAGGTAGCGACCGCGTTTCCATTGATGGAGTTGGTCCGTGCTTTAGCATGAATGTGACCGTTCGACGGTTGAGGAGTACGTGTTCTGTGGCAATCATGCTTTTGCTACAACCCCATCGGTGTAAATGTAGTCAAGTAGGCCTACAGGGTAGGCCTACAGGGTATCTCGTTTAATTTTAGTTTCAAAAATTAGGCAGACATAGGTAGAGACCGCGTTTCCATTGGTGGAGTTGCTACAATTATATTGCTACAACCCCATCGGTGTAAATGTAGTTGGAGTGGATTAGGCCTACAGGGGATACCACTTAAAAAAAAACGCGCCCACGTTTGCTCTACCTCCGTGGTGGGTGTGGAAATGAGCAAGTCGCAACTTTCTCTAGCTCTACAGGGTATTCCATTTAATTTTAGTTTCCAAAATTAGGCAGACATAGGTAGACACCGCGTTTCCATTGGTGGAGTTGGTCCGTGCTTTAGCATGAATGTGACCGTTCGACGGTTGAGGAGTACGTGTTCTGTGGCATCATGCTTTTGCTACAACCCCATCGGTGTAAATGTAGTCAAGTAGGCCTACAGGGTAGGCCTACAGGGTATCTCGTTTAATTTTAGTTTCAAAAATTAGGCAGACATAGGTAGAGACCGCGTTTCCATTGGTGGAGTTGCTACAATTATATTGCTACAACCCCATCGGTGTAAATGTAGTTGGAGTGGATTAGGCCTACAGGGGATACCACTTAAAAAAAAACGCGCCCACGTTTGCTCTACCTCCGTGGTGGGTGTGGAAATGAGCAAGTCGCAACTTTCTCTAGCTCTATAGGGGTTTTGCAATTCCATGTATGAGAAATCAATTTATATAATAAGAATGTGAAATTATTAATAATGTAATATGTGTAATGATAAAGCATTTTCAATACAAAATTTGGTTTACATTTTTTGTCAATGGATTCGATGGATATACGCATTACTATAGCGATATACATATTTATATTCTGATGCATGAAGATTTCGGGCACATGAAGAATGCTGATCGAACGAGACAGGTTTGATTCAATTAGAACAGCATATCATACATATTTTTTATCTCCTTTTTTCATAGTGATTGCTTTGTTCTGATATTAATGTATTTTATATTATGTGTAATACGTACTTCGTTAACTCTGTTGATAAAACATTCATAATTTATCGAAGTAAAATAAAATGACAGGTAAAGTTGTCGAATAAATAAAAAAAAAAAAACTTTCCGTTATCCCCCCCATCCGACGATATCCTTTTACATATCCCCTTAGTCCTCTCAATTTCCATAATTCACTTGACTTCTCAGGATCCTCCATGAATTTTTAATTTGCCTCGTCTCTGTGTGTTCCGTGCCGCCCTTCCTGCTCGTAGTCTCGGAGACAGACACTGTCTTACAAATTTGAGCACGACCCTAGCGGGAAAAACAACCACCCAAGCAACCGCGCAGACAACCGGTTGTTTTGTGCAAAAAAGCAACCGCAAAAGATGCGGTTGCTTGCGGTTGCTAGTTGCTGGTGGTTGCTAATGCAGTTGTTGATGGTTGCTTTAAGTTCATACAATCGCGATCGACCGATCATGCGGTTGTTGTTCTTTTCCAAAGTCCGCTGAATATGCCGGGATCGATTAAGGTAATCGGGGACGTTATTTATTGTATCATACGTGTAGTATTACGTAGTCCTCCTCTGTTAAGATAGAAAGTTGCTAAATACTTCATAAGAAAAACCGTAATTTTAGAAAAAATACAATATCCAGGAGTTTGGATTTAACCCATTAAGGATGTATTGGACGTACCTTCCCAACCAAAATTGACTTTCGTCGCGACAATATTGCATACTTTGTGATAAGATAAAAATCGGAAAAAATTCAACCACAATAAAGACGATAGAAGATTAATTTTGAACAATAATAGAGCCAAAAAGTTATCAATAAATTGTTTAAACAAAACATTGTTTACCAAATTTTTAGGGGAAGTTTCCTTTTTGATACGTGAAATGAATTCGTTGATTTTTCTGACTACACATGAGTTTTTTAAAAATTTTCTTATCATTTTGAAATTTCGGTTTTCGAAAATTTTTTAATTTTGAAAAATGAAGGAAGAATCATGAATTTTGGATATGTTTTCGTAAAAACGTTGTATATTTTACAATTTAGAAGTTTCCAGGGCATTGAACGAATAGTTTCGTAAATACAACCTTTACAAGTTTCCGAAACCTGAAATTTCAAAATGATAAGAAAATTTAAAAGAAATTCACGTGTAGTCAGAAAAATCAATGAATTCATTTCACATGACAAAAAGAAACATTCCTTAAAAATTTGTTAAGCAATGTTTTGTTGAAACAAATTATTGATAACTTTTGAGCATTATTATTATTAAAAAGTCTTTATTGTAGTTGTAAATCGTCTTTATTGTAGTTGAATTTTTTCCGATTTTTTTCTTATCATGAAGTAGGCAATATTGTCGACGAAAGTCACTTTTGGTTGGGAAGGTACGTCCGATACATCCTTAACGACCAAGATAGTTAATTTTATAACATGTTTTTGAACCTAAATTTTACATCTAACAAAGTAATAAATGAATATAATGTAAGGTTCTCATATTTTCGGGTGTGATAAAATAGAATCCCAAACGGGCATTGCGGTTTAAAAAAAAAAGTAAAAAAATCCGATTTTAGAGAATCAAAAAAGGGACAAAAAAGTTCCTGTACAACAATCTCTTGGATGAACGGGTAAGGCGCGGGCGCGTGTCAAAGAATAAAACTGCACCCAAACGCGTTTTATATGCGGATTAAAAAAGTAAAAAAATCTGATTTTAGATGATCAAAAAAGGGACAAAAAAGTTCCCGTACGGTCATCTCTCGGATGAACAGGTGAGGCGGGGGCGCGTGCCAAAGAATGAAACTGAACCCAAACGCGCTTTATATGCGGCTTAAAAAAAATATTAAAAAATCCGTTTTTAGAGAATCGAAAAAATAACAATAAAGATGCTGTACAGATATCTCTCAAAAAGTCATAGTTTAAAAGTTACAAATTGCCAAACTTCCAATGTGCAGGTATGCAGATATCTTCAGGGTCATATCGGTGACCCCAAAAACCCTTAAAGAACACGTTTCACGATAATTCGTTAATTTTTGAAAATTGGTTACGCCATTTCAAATTTGGTATTTTTCACTTCGAATTGGTAATCAGCGACCCCAAAAACCCCCTAGAACATATTTCACGATAATTCGTTAATTTTTAAAAATTGGTTCCGCCATATTGGATCCGCCATTTTGAATTTAGCATTTTTCACTTCGAATTCAGCAACCCCAAAAACCCCTTGAAACACGTTTCACGCTAATCCGTTAAATTTTAAAAATTGGTTCCGCCATATTGGATCCGCCATCTTGAATTTTGTATTTTTTACTTCGAATTCGTAATCAGCGACATCGAAAACCCTCAAATTGCTTACCTTTATGCAAAAATATTTGCGAGAGAAAAACGTGTGACCCAATCGATTAAGACAACCACTAACAACTGCACGAGCAACTACCAGCAACTAGCAACCGCAAGAAACTGCATCTTTTGCGGTTGCTTTTTTGCACAAAGCAACCGTTGTCTGCCCGGTTGCTTGTAGGGTTGTTTTACACGAGACAACCGGTTGCTTTTACCGCTAGGGGATCTTTATTTTGCCATTTTCTAAAAACTTTTCTCGACAATCCCCCCCCCCCCCCCCCCCCAAGATTAACAGAAAGGACAAGGAGTCTTTAGTCATCCTAGACGCCTAATCTTGCGGCTAGAGGGTTACGGGTAATTTTTCCCAATGGTACGACTACGCTTCGAATAAGAATGATAGAAACGTCTGACAGGACAGTGACCCAACAGAGTTGTATCGTCTCGATTATCGAGATCCTACATGACGTCTCTACAAAGGTTTCCTGAATTTTCAATCGTTATCTTACATTTCGTCGTGTGAAAAAATAAAACAGCCAAATTCTCCAAATTGGCGAACAAAGATTCTCTATTTTGTGGGTAAGGGGATGATCGTATTTTCAAAAACCTAAGATCGGAATTACAAATAAGAAAATTAATTTTTTTTTCACAAAAGTTTGTTGACGAGCTTGTGCATTTGCAACTATATGAGAGAGATGGGATATGGCAATTTTGAATTTGCACGATTTTTTCGTTATGCATTATTTAAAATTAATTGATTAATAGTAACAATTAATTGAATATAATTACTTTCAATGATAATTTAATATGTAATGATTGTTCATTTAATTATGCTTGATGATTTTTTTAATTTTTCGAAGCGGGTTCCAAATCAGCGACCTCCACGTGGTGGAACCTGGGGAATTCATGCTTCGACAATATTATTTATTGTAAAAGGATGAATTTGCTAACAGCTGCATTCGCGTTTTTTTTTTTTTAATTGTGCCTTAAAATGGCTGGTAATCATACCATTAAATAATTTCAATATGCGACTCTTGTATGTTTGCTACGGAAAAAACTCGATATTTTATATGTATATGTATATATATTCGACGTAAATTTTTTGAATCGTTGGGGTTAATTTTCAAATGATTCTTTTTTTCAGGTTATGTTTCACGCATTGTAGGTTAATTTTCACTATTACCATGTTGCATCTATTCCCTTAGGTTACAGGTTATTCATGTCATGTTTTCACTATTATACGACGTATACAACATTTTTTCATCGATCATGTACTTCGGAACAAAACGTTTTAGGTTTTCGTGGGTTTTCGCACGTTTTTTCATTGCTCCAGGGACTCTTTCTTAGATCTAAGTCAGCCCGTTGTGCCGTAATGTTAAAAGTTCGCTATCTAAGTTTAAGCTAACATTAAGATTTCTCGTTGATTGATTAAATATAATATTTCTATCCGGATATAGGCAGGTATAAGTATAAGGTTGCAACTCTCAATTGGTATGAAATACCAACCCCCTATATCTAAGTTAGTCCATTACGTATTAAATTTAAGAATATGTCATCGCAATTTAAGCTAATATTAAGGATTTCTAGTGAACTCAATATAATATTTTAATCCAGATATCGGCAGGTATAGGTATAAGGTTGCGATTCTCAATTGGTATAAAATACCAACCCCCTACATCTAAGTTAGTCCTATTACCCATTAAATTTAAGAATATCTCATCGCAATTTAAGCTAATATTAAGATTTCTAGTTGACTTAATATAATACTGCTATCCAGATATAGGCAGGTATAGATATAAGGTTCAGATATCTTAATATAAATACGAACCCCCTCCGTCGACAGAGAGGGTTGGTATTCAAACAAAGCGGAAGCTTTTTTTTGTTAGTTTCTGTAGCACAATGAAGAAGAGATTGTTCTGGACACTTGTTGCTTGAGATTGGGTCTAGCGCAGCTTCATAACGTTTCTCTTTGACGTTGCTGGTATTTTCGTATTTTGGCGAAAATAGAAAATGCCTTTGCTAGCCTCAATTTCGCAATTACTTGCGCTTTGTTTTTTCATTGGCCTCAGGCTTTTAGGTAAGCAGAGTGGACTTAGGCCAATATGGGATACCACTCGAAAAAAAACACGCCCGTATTTTGTAGTTGACGTGGTTAAATATATTTTTTCCATGTCTAAATATAAGCAGGTATACGTTATAAGGCTAAGATTTTCAATCGGTATAAAATACCAACCTCATAGATCTAAGTTAGTCCGCTGCGTATTAATGTTAAGAGATTCTCATCGCAATTTAAGCTAATATTAAGATTTCTAGTTGACTTAATATAATACTGCTATCCAGATATAGGCAGGTATAGATATAAGGTTAAGATATGTTAATATAAATACGAACCCCCTCCGTCGACAGAGGGGATTGGTATTCAAACAAAGCGGAAGCTTTTTTGTTTTGTTAGTTTCTGTAGCACAATGACGAAGAGATTGTTCTGGACCATTGAAGCTAAGATTGGGTTAGTTCCACCTTCATAACGATTCTCTTTGACATTGCTGGTATTTTCGTATTTTGGCGAAAATAGAAAATGCCTTTGCTACCCTCAATTTCGTAATTACTTCCGTTTTGTTTTTTTAATGGCCTCAGGCTTTTAGGTAAGCAGGGTGGACTTAGGCCAATATGGGATACCACTTGAAAAAAAACACGCCCGTATTTTGTAGTTGACGTGGTTAAATATATTTTTTCCATGTCTAAATATAAGCAGGTATACGTAATAAGGCTAAGATTTTCAATCGGTATAAAATACCAACCTCATAGATCTAAGTTAGTCCGCTGCGTATTAATGTTAAGAGATTCTCATCGCAATTTAAGCTAATATTAAGATTTCTAGTTGACTTAATATAATACTGCTATCCAGATATAGGCAGGTATAGATATAAGGTTAAGATATGTTAATATAAATACGAACCCCCTCCGTCGACAGAGGGGATTGGTATTCAAACAAAGCGGAAGCTTTTTTTTTTTGTTAGTTTCTGTAGCACAATGACGAAGAGATTGTTCTGGACCATTGAAGCTAAGATTGGGTTAGTTCCACCTTCATAACGATTCTCTTTGACATTGCTGGTATTTTCGTATTTTGGCGAAAATAGAAAATGCCTTTGCTACCCTCAATTTCGTAATTACTTCCGTTTTGTTTTTTTAATGGCCTCAGGCTTTTAGGTAAGCAGGGTGGACTTAGGCCAATATGGGATACCACTTGAAAAAAAACACGCCCGTATTTTGTAGTTGACGTGGTTTAATATATTATTTCCATGTCTAAATATAAGCAGGTATACGTTATAAGGCTAAGATTTTCAATCGGTATAAAATACCAACCTCATAGATCTAAGTTAGTCCGCTGCGTATGAATGTTAAGAGATTCTCATCGCAATTTAAGCTAATATTAAGATTTATAGTTGACTTACTATAATATTGCTATCCAGATATAGGCAGGTATAGATATAAGGTTACGATATCTTAATATAAATACGAACCCCCTCCGTCAACAGAGAGGGTTGGTATTCAAACAAAGCGGAAGCTCTTTTATTTTTGTTAGTTTCTGTAGCACAATGACGAAGAGATTGTTCTGGACCATTGAAGCTAAGATTGGGTTAGTTCCACCTTCATAACGATTCTCTTTGACATTGCTGGTATTTTCGTATTTTGGCGAAAATAGAAAATGCCTTTGCTACCCTCAATTTCGTAATTACTTCCGTTTTGTTTTTTTAATGGCCTCAGGCTTTTAGGTAAGCAGGGTGGACTTAGGCCAATATGGGATACCACTTGAAAAAAAACACGCCCGTATTTTGTAGTTGACGTGGTTAAATATATTTTTTCCATGTCTAAATATAAGCAGGTATACGTTATAAGGCTAAGATTTTCAATCGGTATAAAATACCAACCTCATAGATCTAAGTTAGTCCGCTGCGTATTAATGTTAAGAGATTCTCATCGCAATTTAAGCTAATATTAAGATTTCTAGTTGACTTAATATAATACTGCTATCCAGATATAGGCAGGTATAGATATAAGGTTCAGATATCTTAATATAAATACGAACCCCCTCCGTCGACAGAGGGGATTGGTATTCAAACAAAGCGGAAGCTTTTTTTTTTTGTTAGTTTCTGTAGCACAATGACGAAGAGATTGTTCTGGACCATTGAAGCTAAGATTGGGTTAGTTCCACCTTCATAACGATTCTCTTTGACATTGCTGGTATTTTCGTATTTTGGCGAAAATAGAAAATGCCTTTGCTACCCTCAATTTCGTAATTACATCCGTTTTGTTTTTTTAATGGCCTCAGGCTTTTAGGTAAGCAGGGTGGACTTAGGCCAATATGGGATACCACTTGAAAAAAAACACGCCCGTATTTTGTAGTTGACGTGGTTTAATATATTATTTCCATGTCTAAATATAAGCAGGTATACGTTATAAGGCTAAGATTTTCAATCGGTATAAAATACCAACCTCATAGATCTAAGTTAGTCCGCTGCGTATGAATGTTAAGAGATTCTCATCGCAATTTAAGCTAATATTAAGATTTATAGTTGACTTACTATAATATTGCTATCCAGATATAGGCAGGTATAGATATAAGGTTACGATATCTTAATATAAATACGAACCCCCTCCGTCAACAGAGAGGGTTGGTATTCAAACAAAGCGGAAGCTCTTTTATTTTTGTTAGTTTCTGTAGCACAATGACGAAGAGATTGTTCTGGACCATTGAAGCTAAGATTGGGTTAGTTCCACCTTCATAACGATTCTCTTTGACATTGCTGGTATTTTCGTATTTTGGCGAAAATAGAAAATGCCTTTGCTACCCTCAATTTCGTAATTACTTCCGTTTTGTTTTTTTAATGGCCTCAGGCTTTTAGGTAAGCAGGGTGGACTTAGGCCAATATGGGATACCACTTGAAAAAAAAACACGCCCGTATTTTGTAGTGACGTGGTTTAATATATTTCTATGTCTAAATATAAGCAGGTATACGTTTAAGGCTAAGATTTTCAATCGGTATAAAATACCAACCCCCTAGATCTAAGTTAGTCCGCTGCGTATATTGATGTTAAGAGATTATCATTGCAATTTAAGCTAATATTAAGATTTTTAGTTGACTTACTATAATATTTCTATAAAGATATAGGCAGGTATAGATATAAAGTTAAGATATATCCTAATATAAATAAGAATCCCCTCTGTCGACAGAGGGGGTCGGTATTCAAACAAAGCGGAAGATTTTTGTTAGTTTCCATGGCACAATGACGAAGAGATTGTTCTGGACACTTGATCCTCGACTCTTTTGTTGAGGCGCAGCTCTATAACGAGACTCTTTGTCGTTGTCGGTATTTTACATTTCTCGAAAATATAAAATGCCTTTGTTATCCTCAATTCCGTAATTACTTCCGCTTTGTTTTTTTTCTTATCCCGTTTAATTATAGTTTTCAAAATTAGGCAGATATAGGTAGAGACCGCGTTTCCATTGATGGAGTTGGTCTGTGCTTTAGCATGAATGTGACAGTTCGATGATGGAGGAGTACGTGTTCTGTAGCAATCATGCTAATGCTGCAACCCCATCGGTGTAAAGGTAGTCAGAGTGGAGTAGGCCTACAGGGGATACCACTTTAAAAAAAACGCGCCCAGATTTGCTCTACCTCATGGTGGGTGTGGAAATGAGCGTTTCGCAATTTTCATTTTAGCTCTACAGGTGTTTTGCATTACGATGCATGAGATATGAATTTATCTTATAAGAACGTAAAAAAACTATTAATAAAATATGTATAACAATATAAGGTTCTTCTACTACAAGATTGTGTGTGAAATTTTTTTTTTTGTCAATTACATATGGTTATATGTATCTTGCTGTATAATTATTTAAACAAATTTACATTTTTCAGCATTTTATTGTCAAAATTCAATACTCGATAATAAAGAACTTGCATGTAAACGATTTTCTCCTTTTTTTTCATTATCATTCTGTTACAGTTAAATGTTTTTTTTTTAAGTTAATAAACATTGCATTAATTTCTTCAAGCAGGTAAATTATTATTTCTTAAGGTTTAAAAATTGCAAGAAATTTACGGGCTCTGCGGGCCGAGTGACGTATATAGTGCCTGTAAGAGTAGCAGAGACAGAGGGAGAACGAGATCGCACGAGAGAAGGAGCGAGAGAGAGAGAGTGTGAGACAACATGGTCCCCCACTGTATCATGGCCGTAGGAACGAAAGAGATGGAGCGAAAAGAGATCGCACGAGTCCCCCACTGTATTATGCCCGTAAGACGGAACGTATGCTCTGCCATTGGCTCTGCTCGCAGCAGGATTATCCTGCTGCGATACTATATAGTATACTTCAGGATAGTATACTTCAGGATAGTTGCATGGCATCGGTGAGCCGTCTGTGTACAATACAATCATACAGTGCCACGAGCGCCCTCGTCAACTGGGGGACCCGAACTACAGTGGGGGACTGGCTTCACGCCAAGCATAGGAACTGAGCTTCTATGTACGTCTGACTTTCGGCTGCGTCCCATTATTCGCTCAAAGCGCTCTGAGCGCTTAATTTGCCCATGCTCGGGCGGTCGGGCCTTTTAAGCGCAGCGCTTTGAGCGAATAATGGAACCCGGCCTTCGTTGGCAGCCTTCAGCCTAGCGGCATCGAGGAACAGCCAGGGGACAGGGAGGGGCACAGTGGTGGGGGTAAAGTGCGAGGAAAATACATAAAATACCACGAATGGGGAAGTTAACCTACCGTTAGGCGGCGCTGCTGTTTATGTAATAAAACCGTGATTTTTAAACATGAAAAATTGAATATATCTTTGTTTGAAATAAAAGCTTAAGAAAATTCGAGCGTTGAGTCCCTATAGAATAAAAGCACGTCAATTTAACACTGGGTCATGAAAACTATACGTTTTTATTGATTTAAAATCGTTACTGCTGTAACCTCAAAATACAACGTGCAGCGTGTTCTCACCTCGTTGTTTGCTATTTAAAAAAAAAAAAAGAAAAATGGTTCAATGTAGCGTAATATTCTGCTTAGCCACAGCTGCTCATATTTTTGCGAAAGACCCGTCACTTAAAAAGAAATGGGATTGCATATAATAAGTAGTATTAATGGAAATCATTTTACGTCAACGAAACTGCCCAGATTATGCTCGGCCACGGTCTTAGGTTTGGGTTTAGGTTTGTTCGGCCCATTTTGAAGGGGTCGATTTTAAAACGAGAAATATTTGTTCTGGGATAAGTAAAGATATGAATTTTTTATTTTAATTATTCAAACAGTGAATATATTCTTGTGTTTTTAATCTTATATTTTCTCCTCGATGGTTTATAACAATTGTATTATTTATATACTTATACAGATAATTTATTGCATAAATGATACATTTCGAAAGGTAATTTTAATAATTCCTACTCATATACTCATTGGGAAATTTCTTGAATATAATTATTGAAGGAGAACTCCATAAAATTTATCGAAAAAGTACGTTTTTTGATAGCAGGACTAAAAAAAAAGTCCAATCCACAATTCCATTCATTTTTTTATTACTAAGAAGTAGGTAGGCATTTGAAAGAAAAACAGATTATCCTTCAGCAATGGAAGTGTTCATAGGTGAAAGATATCTCTTAATTTTAACATACCTTTCCCTGTCCCAGAAAGTCTACAAAAATATTGCAAGGTATCATTCGCCTTCGCAGTCTGATCGCTGCTAAAGGTTCCCGGCCCATACACTTTCCGCGCAGAAGGTTGACATTTTTTAAAGAAATATACCACCATAATTGAAAAAGAATCTTGGATTGAACCTTTTTGGCTATTTGAGGAACAAAAAATCGACTTATTCGAAAAAAAAAAAAAAAAACTTTAAAACTGGTAAAGCGTCAATAACACAAAAACATAACGTTAAATTCGCATATAAACTTATCTATACTTCAAGTCTTTATTTTCCCCGACAATTTCATATCCTATTTTTCTAAGTCTGCCCGTAACTCACTTACTTTCCATGTTTCGTACTTGATAACATCCATTTTCCTTCAAAACCAGCATTTGTTGGATGAGCGATTCAAATTTCGTAACAAAACTAGACATAGACTGCAGTGCCAGCATGCGGCCAACAATTTGGGTAAACTTCCCCATTGACGTAACATTCGATCGTATAACCAACAGATGTCGCTAGTAGTCATTCGATTGTGACCATTAATTACCTACGTGAAGTTTGCCGAACGATATTAACTTTTTGATATTTTTTTTCGGCAAATCGTTTATCGGTCGCTTGTCGGATTATAGAACGCTTGTCGGATTTTCGTTTTTGAGATATAATAATAAAAAAAATTCAGTGTTAAATTGGCCGACTTTTTTTAAATTTCAACCATTATTACTTTTATATAGCTCATTTGAAGCGCAGTAGATTTTTGGTCACGAATATCTTAATTATAACGTTAGTCGGAGCTTTCGTATCTTAAAAAAAAAAATAAAGATTCATAGACGTGACCGGGTCAGAAAGAAAGGGTCCACGAGCGAAAAGCCTGGAACAGACTGGTAGAGCTGGTTCCGTAGAATCCGTACGTCCGTTCCGTAAACTAAATTCTCAGAAGGTAAATGATGGATGCAAGTAACGATGTGGGCCCTGTATTATCTACTCCGCAACACTCTGTTTGTTTACCCACACATGTAAGCTCACCCGACATTACAGAGTACAATCGGTTTCCCTCGGCCACGGATGTAAGACCGTGCCCTCGGCCACTGCCGCTTTTCTCCTCGGAATGCGATGCTTTACATGTAACATTTATTTAATAAAATATGTATTGAAAATAACTCTTGATTGAAGAGATTACGTCTTAAAATAAATAAATGATAAACAAATAATATCCATTTCTCTCTCTCTGTCTCTCTTATAAATAGAAAAAAATGCTAATTTTCTACTTTTCAGAATTTTCACGTTTTTTTTTCAACAAAACCTTTTATCTTAGCACCAACAATGATAATCAGGCGGGGAAGCTCGAAAAATATACCCAAACCCGAAACCAAACGCAAACCAAAACCGAACCAAAACGCTATGATGTACTACATATATATATATACAAATATACATTATACATGCTGACGAAGTACATATACGGAGAGTTGGGGTAAAGACGAAGAAAAATAAAATAAATTAGGAAAAAAAAAAAGTTTTTCACGGATCTATCACTTTTTCATGCTCCATCGCTTGATTATTATTATCGTTAATGCTGAAATAAAATACCAAAGATCCGATTTTTTTCCCAACTTTTGCTCCCTCAAACCAACTCATGCTTCCCCGCCTGATTATCATTATTATTAGTACCAAAATGAAGTGTTTTGTCGAGATAAACACGAAATCGCGAAAATTCGGAAAAGTAACCAAACTAGCAGGAATGTGCGAATATCGAATGAATTTTGATTGAATTGAATACTGGATTCAATTCATAATTTGAATTGAATATTCATGTTATGAATAGTATGAATAATCCTGAATAGTTCATGTATTCATCAAATGAATTATTAAAAATTCATAAATAACTCAAAATTCATGAATTATTTGAAATTTATTCTGAACTCAGCAAAATAATAATAATTAGAAGTTATACAATGTGTGTCTTACCTGAATGTAGCACTGAATTACATTAGAATAAATTGGGGGAAATTATTCACATTGAAAAAATTGAAATAAATATATTTTGTATGGTTTTGCACAAAGATGAACAAAAATTAAAAGGCGAATATATTTTTTTATTTTTTTAATTAAACTTTTCAAATGTGCAATTCTGGTGTGCGTGTGCGCGTGCGTGTGCGCACGCTTTGATATCTAATTCACCATAAAAAAAATTTATTGAAAATTTTGAATAAAATTTAATTCAAGATTGAAAGAGAATTTTTTTTTTCTCAAACAATTTCTCTCACTAAAATTTATAGTAAGTTATATCGCGAATGAAACAAATTTTTTAGATCTAAATTTGTTTCAAAAGCTAAATTCAGTAGTACTGAAGAATTCATGAATTGTATGTTTCATTGATATATATATGTTTCATGAAATAAATCATCACTAATGAATTCCAGATGAATTTACTATGAAGTTGAACATATTGTATGATTTATGAAAATATCAATTTTATTCATATAATTTCTTTATTAATGGAGCTATACATATATATGCTAAATCTTTTTCCTTTGTTTCATAAAGAAATATAGAAAAAAAAATCAAATTTTTATGAATTATTAAAATTTCGTGAATTGTTCACACTATTCAAACTATTGAAATGAATTATTCACATGAAATATGAATTGAATTATTCAATTCAATTTACGATGAATTATTTATAATTCTGAATATTCGCACATTCCTGCAAACTAAACAATTACGCTAGATTTGCCAAAAGTTCATGATATATACTGCACAGAGTTGTATTTCATCAAGAACCAACATTTATGTCACGGAAAATATCGCTTTTAAGAAGGTTTTGGGTGCGGCAATAAGGGGAACATGACGGCGCGGCGCGGGCGAAGTGCGGAGCAGGTTGCGTTCGGCATTTGTTTCACCAAATACTAATTTGGCAAATACTTTCGGCATTTGTTTCACCAAATATTAATTTGCCATTACTCACGCTCAATTCTGTTGAAAAGTATATTTCGCAATCGGCACGGCGAAAAACTTTCTTTATGGGCAAATTATATCTATGAAGGTCCAATCTGTCGTTTAAGCGGTTCTTCGGGGAAATGTTGCCGTTTTTTCACTCCTAAAATAATCTCCAATCATATCTTCGAATATTTCTCCCATAAGAGCCCACGTATAAGCGGCATGTTTAATGTTTTTTTTCTCCTCAACTACGTGGTCAAAAAATCTGAAACAATTACGGTGTATTCCTAGTACAAGCACAAACCTCGCCTCAAATTTTAGAATCATTCTTACCATTTATCTCTGGGTTAAGAACCTCCTTAATGCGGCAAGAATCAGGATCGAAGCCGGTCGTTGTTAGACTTCCTTCAATTTTTCAATTTGTAAAACCGCCCATTATAAAAACTGTACGTCAATCGATAGGAAATTGTTTCGACATAGCTGTGACGCATCACTAACCTCATCCTTCAAAATTCATTGTAACAAAATTTTTGTACTATATTCCATGCAGCATAATGGCAGGGTAAGTATAAATTATTATTAAACGATTTCATTGATTTATCAAACCGGACATACAAGCTTCTATTCGATTTCGTAAAAAAAAAAAAAAAAAATCATAGGCTGAGCGTAAGGAAAAATCCATCAAAGAAAGGAGTAAACGAGGACAATAATTCCGTCGTTGACGGTAAAGCTGATTCCTCGGGGGATAAACCATCGACGAAGAAAAAAAAAATTTGCGTTGATCCCGATAGTCGCTGGTATCGTTTCGATGTTTTAACAAACAACTCGGCGATTCTTCGAGGTTCTTTTGCCATGAACGACATGCATTTCAAGCAACGTAGCCGTGGCAATCAAGCTGCCGCGTGCTCGGTCGTCGCTATAGTTTTCGGTCGTCTCTTTGAGCCGAAAGATTGGACAACAAATTTCGTCGATAGTATCCTGGAATACGGTGATAAATTATTTCGCATAAGCGCAACGAGAAATCGCGTTAAACCCGGTGTTTACATGACGACAAATCTCGTTTATCCCGAATTTTACATTGACGATTACAAGTGTCTCATCTGCACTGAGGATAGCAGCGTTTACGGTAATCTGTTCAGCGCGAGTATCGGTTGTCCGGATTTTACGGACGGTATGCAGCGTTTCTTCAAGCTGAATGATTCGGCTGTCGTGACGGCACAGGGAACTTCCATTGCCGTCTGGCGTAATCCGATTGCCGGTTATCTCTATTACGATCCGTCACCCTGTGCCGCGGATGGAACGAGAAACAAGGAGGGTGTCGCTTGCGTCATGAGATTCAAGCTGATCAACGATATGGCCGAATTGTTTCTCGAGAATCTCGATCGTCGTTACGACTCGAGATATTGCATCGACAAGATCAATGTGGTACGGGTAAATCTCATAAATCGTGGAGTATTTCTCGACGATGGAGATCATCAGCTGGTGGTCGACAAGAATGTCTTACGCGCTCTCAATCCCGTGGATGTCGATGATGACAAGTTGGATTGTACTCGTCCAGCACCGAAACGTCAAAAAATTTCGGTGATAACATCGGCGGCGATTCGCAAAGAGCCATTGACGATAACGATCTCGAATTATAATATAGACGCGCGTTTAGCTACGGAACCGTTGATAAGTTTCAAAACTCTCGATACCGGTTACCCCTACTACGACATGGAGGTAAACGTTCCGTCGACCTTCAAAGAGTTGCCCGACAAAATGGCGATACTGCACGGTTGGACCCACGAGTCGAGCGAGATGTACAAGGGCAAAGGAGCGCAGAACGTTGCAAATTGCGTCGTTGCAATAGCCATGAAGAAAGTTAACCCCGTGAAAACGTGGCTA
Source organism: Rhorus exstirpatorius (assembly GCA_963564615.1). Classification (NCBI taxonomy): domain Eukaryota; kingdom Metazoa; phylum Arthropoda; class Insecta; order Hymenoptera; family Ichneumonidae; genus Rhorus; species Rhorus exstirpatorius. The sequence goes on along the minus strand of OY751314.1, from coordinate 29,723,532 downwards.
AGACCGAAACTCGACGAGATTCTCGTTCTGGGTGATGCGCTCTGTGCCCAAGTTAAGGCCGAAAAACCAACGATAAAGACAATGACGGCAGCTGATCTCGACGATACGAATATAAAGATCGATGAAAGGAAGATGTTCATCGATGTTGATCTTTTAACTGTGGTGGGCACGATAAGTTCAAAAATTCCCACGGTACTGAGTCTGAGACAGGCATTGGAAGAATTCTTTCTCGTCAATCAGGATGGTATAATCGAGTGCAGTTCAATGTCACTGGCTGTCTGGACGCAGGACGATTATTACTATACCTTCGATCCGCGTCAGTGTGACTCTATGGGCGTGAGAATCATCGAGGAAAAGGGAAAATCCGGCAAAGCCGGGAAAAAAGACGATGCTGCAACGGGTGAGAAGAAAGTTAAAGGAAAGTGTTGCGTAATGCGCTTTCCCGATCTCGATTCGTTGGTAGCCGTTTACCTGAACAATATCGATCCTGCCAAGAAGAACGATCGCTTTATCATACGAGGCATAACGCTGATCGACGATGTGCCCGGTGCAAGAGCATGGAAGGAATTTCAGCCTGGCGAGGCGGGAAAGACTTGGATATTGCGCGGTGGAATATCCAATAACGATGAGAATTTCAGGGCAGAGAGCCAAGGTATTCAGGGCATAGCGATGCCGATCGTTGGCTTGATAAATGCCACAGAAACATCACCGGACAAGTGGACGAAGGACACGATCGACACGGCTGTCAGGGACGGCGATGGGTATTATAATTGGTGCATATCACCTGAGGAAGAAAATCGTGATTTACTAGTGGGCAATGTGAAAAAGAATCTGTACGTGAAAAATCGTAGAGTCAAGATCGAATTGCTGGAATCCTCAATCGTTGGCGATCTCAAGGCAAATGACGAGGGCAAAATGCCAAATTTGTCGCGTGGTATGATAAAATTTTTCGAAAATCATCAGTATGGCGTGGTCGAGGCAAAGAATTTATCGGTCGCCGTGTGGAAATTCGACGAGGAGCAAAATGACAAGACTATGGTGACGTTTTACTATCTCTACGATGCGAATCCGCGTGATAAAATAGGTCAGAGAAATTCCCAAGTCGACGATGACGAGTTAATGGCTTGCGTCATTCGAGCAACCGATCCAGCCGAGCTGGCACGTCTTATCGAGACGAACATCGATCCCAAGGCCGAAGCTAGCAACGAATTTGCCATTCACGAGATCAAAGTTGTATCGATAAGCGAACCAATGACCGAGGAGGAGATAGAGATTGACAAAGCGACACCTGTGAGGCCCGACATGAATTTTTATACGGAAATCGGCGAAGACGGTGGCTGCTTGAACGGTAGCTTCGATCAGACCAGCGAAACGATGTTTAAGCATCAGACTCGTGACAAGCAGCAAGCCGCTAATGCTCTCGTTGCTCTGGCAATGAGAAAGCTCTACAATCCTCATCTGTGGTATCGCGAGGTTGTGGATGATATTCTTAAAATTGGCGATCGCGTAACACAAAAGAATCTTGGTAATTTACCTGCCGCGGAGGAGACGGAAGAGGCGGAGGATGAAGCTGTAGCAAGGGACTATCTATTACCGATCGAGATTGGCGAAGAATTCGACATAGGTGTTAATCGGGAGACCGTGAAACTCGAAGAGGAAGTAACGACCGGTGAAATGGCCGAGCTAACGACGAAACTCGAAGAATTCTTTGCGGACTATTCGTTGGGTATATTTCGTCAGGAGAATACGATGTTGCCGATCTGGAAAGAAGGTGACGTTTACTTCACGATGGATCCTCGAGGACGCGACAGCAGCGGCGTTCCCAAGGAGAAAGATGGCACTGCCACGGTTCTATGGTTCACGGGGATTGCCTCGCTCGCTTCCAGCCTACAATTATCGGTTGGAAAACCTGATGGCGATTTCGTCATTGACTCGGTAATGCTGGCGAACTCTTACGAGAGCCGGGTGGCCGAGGCCGAGCGTTTGCCAAAAACGACATCGGACGAGAATCTCTGGCATCGTTTCCCCAAGAAAACCGACGGTGTGTGGGAACTCGAGGGTGACGTGACGCTCGACGACGAGCGATTCGATCGGGACAATCATGGGAAACAAACAGCATCCGTAGCTATAATGTCGATTATATTTTCCAAAGCATTCGAGCCACGTCAATGGAGCAGCGACGTACTCGACGAAGTAATCATCACCGGGGACAAACTTCATTCGCAATGTGTCGAGCGTCTCGATCGTTCGTTCCCCCCACCGCGTATCAACGAGATAACGAAAGAGATTTTTCTCTCCAATCGAAGAATCGATCTAACGATCGAGGATAGCGTCGAGGCTGGTGATCTGGCTGGTAAACCGCCCAAGATTCAGGACATCGTGACGGGTCTTGAGAAATTTTTTCAACGATACAATTCCGGTGCATTGACATTGTCCGATGACTCGAACATCGCTTTGTGGAAGCACGATGATCATTATTTCGCTCTGATACCCTTTGGAACATTCGATACGGACAACGGTGACAGCGTGGGTCGACCACGTATCGCGCGTTTCGCGAATCTGACGGTACTCGGTGATTATCTTAAAGATATCTTTGGCAATGATGGCGATTACGTGATAACGTCGATCGACGTGGTCGACTGGGACATGCGTCCACCCTGGAAATTCGATCCCAGTCCAGCCGTATGTCCGTCAAATCTACCGCCCTTGAATGCATATCGCAAGCTTCACGGTATCGAGGGTGAAGCTCGTGCCATATTGCACGGTGGTACGCATCAGGGATCCGATATATTTCCCGAGAAAATTCGTAACAAGCAGACAGCGTCAAATTGCGTGATTGCGCTGGGTATGTCGGTCGTCAAGAATCCCGTTACATGGACGAAAAAAACACTCGACGAGATACTCGTGATGGGCACGAGTGTTCATCGTGAAACGTCGAAAGCCCGTCCTCATCGGGACAAATACAGGCCCCACGATGTCGTGAGAATTTTTCACATTGGTGTCAATGTAATGACGGCCGATGTCGAGGAATCAACGATATCCGGCCCGGTTGCCGTCGCCCCGCCCGAACCAGAAGTCAAGGGCAAGGGTAAAGCAAAGAAGAAGAAACCGCCAAAGCCGAAGAAAGCGAAGAAAGGAAAAGCAAAGAGAGTACCGCCACCGCCACCGGCGCCGATCTATCTCAAGGAGGGACTGACGAAATTCTTTGAAAATAATCGCGCCGGTATTCTCGTAACGGGTCGTTACATGACGGCAATATGGAAAGATCAGGGTATCTACTTTATGTACGATCCACGATCGCGCGGTGATAACGGTTTAGCGAATGATAATGGAACATCGTGCGTCATGTGGTTCGCTTGTCTCGAACCGCTGTACGATCTTGTATTCGCGAATATCGATGACGATGAGAAATACGGTCATTACGACGTGTCACGTGTGATCGTGAGAACGACAATCATCGAGCCACTGCCATGTCCTGCCGGATTTCGGCCAGTTCTCGAGTGCAACGTACCATCGATACCCGTCTACTCGACCAAGAGAACGCCTATCCTGGACGTGGAGACCATCACGGAGTACAAGATCGTCGACGAGGACATTGCCGTATTGCGCGGTACATTGCACATCAATGATCGTACCTTTGATATAAAGAGCCGAGGACTTCAGTGCAGTGCAATAGCCGCCGTTGCCACGGTCGTCGGGGTCGTCCATGTACCATCGATCTGGACAACGGAACTCGTCGATGCTATTCTCAAATATGGCGATCTACTTCATACGGACACGACTCGAGCTGTACGTCCGGGCGCCCGAAATCTCTCGCCCATCGAGCTTCTTACGACTTTCGTTGTCGGTGATTTTCGCGCAAACATCAACATACATTGTCATACCGGAGCCGGTATACTTCATCCGTACGATCTTCAGCAAGCTCTGACACTATTCTTTCGCAACAATTGCTCGGGTATACTTCACACCGGTAATATCGCCGTTGCCGTGATGCAACATTATGGGAAATTTTATCTCGTCGATCCTCTGTCGCGCAACGAATTTGGACGTCCGAGCTACGAGGGTGCAGCCTGCGTCGTCAAGTGTAACAGTATACGAACACTCGCCTGGCATTTTGTCACCAATTGCAATTACAAAGTGCCGACTGTCTACACGCTAAACGCCGTCAATGTTCTGGGACTTCACTTCTTCAGTGATACGAGAAACGAATGTCCGCCATTATGCGACAAAACGTGACTCCGTTGAGAGGATCCGATGGCTCTTGGATTTGAAGAATATAAAAAGGAAAAAAAAAAACTGATCGTCTCTCCGGTACTTTCGCATGTTGTCGTGAATTCATGTTGAGCATTTTGGATAACAATGTTGGAATTGACAAGCCGCCCGCAATGAAGCGAATTAAATGAACGTCAGCTCTGTCGAAGTTTTAGAAAATACGTAGAATTTGGACTGACTCGCGATAATGTAGTTTTTATCAAAGGTTTCATTAAATGTATAGTTGAGGGAAGAAAAAAGATATTCCGGCGGTTTCTTGATTGTTTGAAGGTTTATTTGAAAAATAAAAATGACACACAAAACACCAACTCGATGGAATACTTTATCTTTATTTAATTTAATTTATTTTATGCGTCATAAAAATTTAATTGCCTCGTGTGTCTGGTGAAGTAGGAAAAACCAGTGAAAAATTACCTATTGTGTGTCGACGAAGTAATTATTGGTTATTATTGGAAGGGTGTCTTTGAAATACAAAAAAAAAAAAAAAATATTGACCCAAAAATTTTTGAGAAATAATTTTCTTTTGAAAATCCAGTAATCAAAACTTTTAAGCTGTCATACTAGATAGCATGTGTGTGCGGTTAATAAAACTCAAAGGTATATTGAAAATAAATAGATTATAGTTCAAAAACGTTTTCGCACGACGAGAACTATCGTTATGATTTATATGCACAAACCCTATATCCGTGAATTAATGATTTATCCCTGTCATATAACAAATGTCTTATTAATCTTGAGAAAAATTCAACGCGGAGTTACTTCCTGATCGCAAAAGTACTCGAAGTATCGATAAACATGAATTTTTCTTCCAAAAACTTCGTTTTTCATTGCCACAAGCCGCGTTGATACCTAAACCTCATAGAGATCCAAGTTCGCGAGATTCGCCACTGCGAGCGCTAGCTGTCCATCTCGGCTGATAATAATCAAGGCCATGCACGTAGCAAATCGTTAGATACAGAACGAACAGATGGCGTTAACGCGAGCTATTTTTACAACTAGTTAAGTCAGGGCTGCATTATTAAGTCAGTGCATGGGTGCCGGTTAGAGAGCGCTCAAAGCCCTTAAAATACAATAAAAAAAAAAATAAAAAAAACATGAGTTAAGTCAGGCTTGATGAGGCATCTTGAATTTTCAAAATCTGATTTCATATTCAGATTCAGCGACCCCGAAAACCCCCTGTGAATACTCTTCTTTGTCCGGATTCGATCAAATTTGAAATTTTCATCGGCCATGTTGAATTTTCAACATCTCATTTCAGATTCGTAATCAGCAACCCCAAAAACCCCGATATATACTATCTCGTTATAAAAATTGACTGAGAGCGTTAAAACATAAGATGGTCAACTCTTTTCTTTTTTTTTTTTTTTAATTAACGAATAGTTTGCCAAAAGTTTTTCTAATTTTTATTATTAGCCAATATCTTTATTATCAGCCAGACTTTATTGTACAATAATTATTACAGCAAATTCTTGTTTTTATGGCTCGCGGATTTTAGCCGAAAATTTATATTTCTATAATTGAATATTTATGATTTTTTTCTGGCCGCACGCAAGCATGTCCCGGACAGAGGTCTTCGTTTCAAATAATTCGGTCTCATAATTCAGAAATGGCATATTGACTCAAAAAATTCCGAGCATTAATCACGGTGCTCTCAAAAGTTCGTCGAAGATGACACAAACAATATATGGAATAAGGTGAATGTCCCGAATTATGACTGTGTACCGAATTATATATAATTGTATAAATTATGTATAATTTTTTTTGTTTTGTTTAATCTTTACTTTACATATTGTCACTCAAAATAAATATCGCGGGTATGAGTTAATAGTATTTGTCCGTAATTCATGAACCAGTCGCCGAGCGAGGTTAAAAGACGATCGTTTATATACTTACCACCGAGGCCAAAAGGAAGTGGTAACGCGAAAAGGTTCGTTTTAATAATATACGACCTTTTGCCGTTAAAAACGACAAAGGATCGTATAATGGCGCTTAGGACCTTTTGTCATTGGACACGCGATATATTAATTGAATAATCAAAAGAACAATAAAAATAAAGGTGAGCTTCCGTTAGCTGATATTCCGCGCTATCCAACAATATTATACTTTCGACCCTTGGACAAATTTAAATAAATATTTCCCTCTGCTATAATAGCGAGCTGGGCTTGCCCATATGGAAAAGAAGTATATTACAAAATATATATACAATATATATATACAGTATATATACAAGATATATATACAATATATATAATACAAGTATATTACAAGATATATATACGAGATATATAAGAGATATCGAACTTATTGCCGCAAAGTATATTTTTATAACTCCGTAATATATCTAGTATACATCTGTTATATATCCTCCCGAATATATCCAAGATATATAAGAGATATAGAACTTATTGCCGCTATATATATACAGAGATATATTTTTTATATATCTGAAGTATACTTTTTTTTTTTCATGGGGCTGGGTAGTCACAATTCGGAACATTCACCTCGGGGTTTTTACTTTTGGGATAAAAACAAAAAAAAAAAAATAACAAGAGTAAAACCGTTTTTATTTTCATGTTCTCGAGAATGCAATTAATTACTCATCCTCGACAACACTCTCAAATTGCTAATTTTATTTATAGTTTTTTTTTTTTTTTTCGTTTTCTTTTTTTTTTATGACACAAATCACTTTTAGCATCTACATGAGTAGGAGTACAGGTTATACGAGAATGAATTTGATACAGATCACTTATTTAGAGTAAATACAATGAGTGTTTGCGTGTGTGCGCGCGCGCGCGCGCGCGTGTTTGCGTGTCTGTCTGTCTTTCTGTGTTTGTTTTTGCTTCTTGTTTTCTCAATTATTACACGCTATAAACTAGATATACTTAGAAAACACTGTACAACGCAGCAAGAACTGTCACATACTTTACAATATAATACAAGCACTTTTTGTCTTCTTCTTTTTCCTGTTTGTTTTTCCTTTTTTTTTTTCTTTTGGCGAAACACAATAATCGTCAAAACCTCGTCGTTATTCACTGTTTGCCAACGCGTTACGAGACGTAATTCAACGATCGACACACACACACACACACACACACACACAGGTTCACTCAAATCACGCTATCACTCACTGGCTCACTCACACGCATACGAAAGGCTCTCGGTACCGATTGAAATTCTCACAATTGAATATTCAAGTAAACAGCACGGATTCTAGGCCCTCGTCGCAAATTATATTCAATTATATATATATAATTATATATCTATAATTATACATGTATAATTATATATATATAATTACCGGATGTGCGTGCAACACAAAGTCATGGAGAATACGATCGATCGATTTGTTTCATTGATCAGAATTCTCTCAAAAGGTTTTTTGTTGTTTTTTTTTTTTCATATTTAACCCGGAATTGCAATGTTTGATTGAACTTTGAGAAAACTCTTGTTTTTTTTTCTCCCGAGGACAAATGAGACTTCCGGTCATGAAATATCTTCGATCTCACCGTCAAACTGCATAATCGCTCGCTGATCAACGAAATGTCAAACTCTCTCTCTCTCTCTCTCTCTCTCTCTCTCCCTTTCTCGCTCGCTCAGGCTGGTCTCCTTTAATGACGAAACAGTTTTTTTTTTATTATTTTTTAAACGTCAAATTGGACACACACACACACACACACACGGGTCATGTGTACTCCTTTTTGATCTCTGCTGATACATAACTCGCGACAGAGTCTTACAGCAGAGTCCTCATCATACATACGGAATACATCATACAACTTTTTCTTTTTCATTTTTTTTTCTATGTTTTTTTTCAACGATAGACACGATCGAGCTCATTTGCTCAAAGTCTCTCGTTGATCATTCGGGCATTTATGTCATTTATCCGAGCTCTCGAGAGTTCCTGGGTTCGTCGGGAGTGTGCATTCATTTTTTTTTTTTCTTTTCTTTCTTCGACTACTTCAATTTTTCTAGCTCGGTGAATTGGTTTCCGTTTTTTTTTTTTTTTTCTTTTAAATACTTTTCGTTTGTTCGTCACGATTTATCTCTGAGTTTATTTTCCTCGAATTGTTGCTCCGGACTAACGAGCGGGGTCGGAATATTTTGACCTTTTTTTTTTTTCTTTGGGGATTCAATCTTGAGCGTTGCTCCATAAATTCAATCATTTTTTTTTGATAAAAATGTAATTCTTATCTTAAAGAAAAAAAAAAAAACAAAAACAAAAAATTTGAAAAATATTTTACGACCTTTGGCATTTGAATCTTGTTGAATTTTCAATTGTATTTATCAATCGATGCTTGTCAACGGAGGAATGTGTTGAAAAAAAAAAAAAAGGAAATACTAAAATTCCTGTCTGTGCCGAGAAAAATAAAAATGCGTATAATCGAAGATCAAAAAAGATATAATCCCAAAAAAAGATATAATCGAAATTTTGAAGCTACGAGAATCTGTGAAAGGTGAATCGCGTGATTAATTTTTTTTTTCTCCCGAATTTTATTCGTCCCTTCTTTCCAAATAAATTATCCACAACAAAGGATGATGAAAATAGCGATGTAAAAATTGATGTTCGATATTTTGGTAAAATCAAAGAAAAAAAATTTCGGAATTACTTTTGCAATTTTTTTTTTTTTTTCGCATAAAAAAAATTAATTGGAACAAGATCTGAAATTTGAGAATAAAGGTCGTAATACCGGGTCGAAATATTGTCCAAAATTGGTCTCTGGGGAAAAAAAAATTTTTCTTTCACACGATACAAACGATCGTTAATCGTTTTGCAAAGTAATTTCCGTAGATCGTAAATTATTTTAGCATCGGTTTCGTTTTTCAAAAATAAAAAAAAAAAAGATAAAAACTCTGCGAATGAAGCGCGAGTGAATCTTTGAAAAATTGAAGAAAAAAAAAAGGGCGTGAATGAAAATCCAAAAAAAGCGAAAATAAGAATGGCCAAAATTTCGAATTTAATAAACTCGAATGACAAATATTACGGGAGTAGGTTTCACAAATTTTCACGTTTCAAATGACGCCGATGAAAAGTTTCAATTTATTCGAAACGTGATTCGGCAGAGGGCACTCCGTTGTACAATCCAATTGTTTCGGGTAATGTTATTTTCAAAATTCCGAGATACGGAATTCGATAATGCGAACCCCGTGAATATTTTTGAAAACAAATTTTGCCGAAAATTTTGCAGAAGGGTCAAATAATCAGAATCGCAAATTTTACAAACTTCGGTATTTCGAGATTCAATGCATAGATCGTCTCATCGTTATTTTTTTGTTTGTGGAAATCGATCAAATAAAAATGGGGGGAAAAAAATTGTTTCAAACCTGCCCCTTTAAATTAAAAAAAAAAAAGTGAAAAATCGACAAAATCGACCCTTTAATATGAAATCATCACTTTCATATTTTACGAAAAAAAAAATATGCATCAGCAAAGTAATTGTCTAGAATGCATCACAGAGAATTTCTGATATGAGGCTTGAAACAATTTTTATTTTTCATTTTTATTTTATCGATTTCCACAAAAATAATAACGCTCAATTGAGTGTGAAATTCTCGAATTTCAAACAGTTGCATCGGGGGCGCATGCTTTGAATCGCAATATTTTTTATCTCGCAATTAGAATAAATATAAAACTTTTAATATCGCGAAATTATATTTCTTCGTTTGCAATATTATTCGATTTATTGACTCTTTCGATAAATCGCGATTCCATATTCCGAGCCCTTCCATGATAATGCAATTTCGGAATTCTCTCTGACCTTTCCGATTCTCGTTCTTTCGCATTTGAAGCATTCAACCGTCAACTCAGATCCATTTTCATCGAGATATAAAAAAGATCTGAAAAAATTTCAGCTTATTTTTCCATTCGGATTTTCGATTTTTCCGATTTTAATTCTTCTAATCCCCAGTCGAGAATAAAAAAGAATACAAAAAAAAAAAAAAAGGCATACACATTCCCGACGAAATTTGCGTGTTCGTGAATCTCGGAGAGAGTCCAACTGTGACGAGGAACGCCCGATCGTAAGTGTAAAAAATATGTACTATAACAATTAATATTGGCATGATGTTCTTATGGCACGTTTAGTTTACTATTCATTGACGCATTACGGTAATTATGAGTTTTTTTTTCTTCCCTTCCTCTATACGGACATTTTTCTTGTTTTTTTTTTTGTTTTGTTTCATTTTTCGTTCACTACGCAGTCGAGAAATATTTTTTTTTCCTCCCTCGAACGTGTGTGTCCTTCTTTGAAAAATTCGCGCGCGCCCCGCCCGACCTCGTAGCATAGCGTATACAATTTGTTTTTTTTTTTCGTTTTTTTTCGTTTTTTTTTTCTCACAAAGTTCTCTCCTTCGCCATTGCACTTTCCCCATCTTCACAATAAATGCACCTTAAACATATTTTATTATGTACAGTAGCTGCTTTCTTTTTTTTTTTCTTCAACTTCCAGCGAACGTTTTTCAAACAATCATCATTAGAATCCTATTGCATTTTTTGGTTGGCAAAATAGTAAAAAAAAAAACAAAAAAAACAAAAAAACAAAATTACATAACATAGAAACGAACGAATTGCACCGAAAGATCATGCAATGCAAGAGAGGCAAAAAGAATATCGTCAACCAGTAACTGCGATGAGAATTTCAAACGTTTTTTTTTTCTTCTCTCCCTCTACACGCTTCTTTCCGCTTTTTTTTTTTTTTTTTTTAAGTATTATTCGTTTTAACGGTAAAATTTTACGTATACCGGATGTGTTACGTACGCGACAACGTCGATGTCTTTCGCGCTCTCGCTCTCACGCAGTAAATTTACTTCGGCACGCGCCACCAATCTCATGCGCGATCTTCTGTCTCATTAACGTGTGGCATTTCCAATTAATTTCTAATCGAGGCAAAAAACAAACAAACAAAAAAAAAGAAAGAAAAATCATCGAATAATCCAAGAATGTATTAACGAGGATAAAATTTTTAATCACTTTCGTTAAAAAAAAAAAGAAAAAGAAAAAAAAAAACAATTGCACTACGATAAGTATTCGCGTAATTCGACCCCGTCGTGGAATTATCGGAGCCCGAATGCCTCGGGGAAAAACAATGCAGGGATGGAAATTTTAACATTCTTTTTTTTTTTTCCCCCAAATATTTCACAAGTCACGCAGGAATTTTCGATTGCATATTTTCCACGCGTGAGAATTAAAAATTGATCAACCGAACGGATTTAATGCGAGAGAGAAATATCCGACGCTCGAGATGGCTCTTTTTTTTTTTTTTACCGATCGACGATCCCCGAGACCGGCGAGAATTAATGGAAATTTTCGCTATCCGATCACGCTATCTCAGGAATAATTTGCTCGCAATGGGATAATCGTGAGACAAAGAAAAAAAATCGCATTTTTTCGAATAAAATTTCGTGCAATTAAATATGCATTGAGTCCCGAATGATTTTTCTAAAAAAAGAGAGAAAAAAAAAGTTGGCGATACTCGATTTCCGGGAATCGCGAACGACAAATTTTAGAAGCGATGGCGATTCGAGCCGATCTTGAAGAGAAAAAAAAAAAAACAAAAAAAAAAACAAATATATGTGCGTGTGTTTTCGCGTCTCCGGTGAAGTTTGACGATTTTGGGGGATTGTTGCCTAAACGATCAACGATTTTCGTAATTTTAAAGAAAAAAAAAGGAGAGAATCTTAAAAGCTACGTAATCCCAAAATGTGTATAGACTTTAAAAAATAAAAAAATAAAAAAAAAATAATAACGAATTACATGCAGAGAGGAGACGCGAAAAGTCGAACGAGAAATTAACGAATGATCAATGCTATCCGCTTTTAGTTCCACATCAGCCAACGTTCTCGATAATTGCACGTTTTTCTCTCTTTTTTTTTTTTTTTTCATCCTTTTGCTCTCAATAGTTACCCTGGCACCAGGAACATGACCTAACGATAATTGGCATCACAACGTAACGAGGACTACAAAAGCTGCTGTCACGCGCATTTTTTGTCATTTGGGGGGGGGGAAAAAAATCATAAAAAAAAAACACACGCACACAGGCAAGCTCAGTCAGTCACTTGGCATCATTGCACTACGGTCTCAAAAAAATAAAAAAAAATTAAAAAAAAAATAGAGCGACTACAGCCAGACTTTTGGTCCTGAGTATTTCTTCATAATTAATCGTGTCACATTTCGTTTTTTTTTATTCGCTATCTCTCTCTCTCTCTCTCTCTCCCTCTCTTTTTCTCTTTCGCAATTTCAATAGACAATTTCATTCGCTCGTTTGTTGATTTTTTTTTTTTTTTAATAGAAGAACGCGTTCGTGTCATTTCGTTTTTTTATTTTTTGCGCGTTTTATTTTTGCGCTGGGATGGGGGAATGAGTCTCGATCTCGGTGAGCTTAAATTCGAATGGACTGCCGGAAATGAAAAATTGTTTTTCTTTTTTTTTTTTTTTTTTTTTTTTTTGCTGAAATGATTATCGCAAATGAACAGTTCTCGATAACTTTGAAAAACAAAAGGATTTGCAATTGAGCCCTAAACGACTCTGAATAGTTGAATAAAGTCTTTGACGCTTTGGCTTCTTTTTTTTTTTAATATTTTTGTCATTGCGTTTTTTTTTTCCTCGTCGTTTCAAAACGATCGAGGCGGTGGAATTTTTTTTTTTTTTTTTTTTTCGAACAGAAAATTGTAGATATTATTTTTCACAATTGGAGAATATACAATTTTTTTCTTTGCAAAATAATTATAATCGGAGATGAATTATCGAAAGATCGAAGAGTACCTGTTTTTTTTTTGCATGGGGCCCTATCGTGAAAAAAAAAAAAAAATATTAACCATCGTCTCACGGATAAGAAATTTCCACGATGAATACTTTCGGGCACCGTTCGGAGATTTTAGTGCTCATCGCGAGCTGCCTGCGACTTGACACATAAACGAAAGGTTCTCGTTTAACCTGAAACCCGGGGAATTATATTTCGTTCCATCGTATTTACGTTTTTTTTTTTTGAGCCGTGAAAATAAAATCGACAGGACGGTGTTCGAACTTTTGTTCTTAAAAAAAAAAATCTAAAACCCGAGAAATCTAAGCTAGGAGGCTCGTCAGTAAAAAAAAAAAACATTGTCGAAGTTGGAAGAGCATTGACAAGAACTATAATCGTTCTGATAGTTCCTCGGTTTTGCAGTGAGTTTTTTTTTTGTATATTAAAAGGTTCGAGATACCTGCTGAACAATGGCAGATGAATTTTTTTTCCTTCAAAATCACGTTTTTATTTTATTTTTACTACTACGGTAAAAAAGAGTACCGTCGTAAAAAGAAAAAAAGAAAATTTTAAACATCGACGAGACGATAAATACTGGCCGATTTTTATAAATCTGCAAATGGGCACACAGGCCCAACTCGACACTCGGAAACGCTTTAATTGGTAGCTGGACACGAATATAATTTGCAAATCGGTAATTGAATATTCCTGTGACAAACTGTGACGCGAGCTGAAAAGATGACCTAACTGGGCAAGGTTACGATTGAAGGAGGCGTAATTGAGCACGAACCGACATCGAATATTGGCTCGCGTTTTCATGAGATAATATTCGTCGCATAGTCAGTTGCGCCGTTGTCCAATCGTGACATGTTCATTCGAGCCTTATCCAGTTCTGCCATATTCACTCGCGCCGTATCCAGCTGTGTCATGATCGGTTGGGTCGTATCCAATTTTCCTGTATTCAGCTGTGTCGTGTCCAGTTTTGTCATGTTCAGTTGGCTCGTATCCAATTTTCCTGTATTCAGCTGTGTCGTGTCCAGTTTTGTCATGTTCAGTTGGCTCGTATCCAATTTTCCTGTATTCAGCTGTGTCGTGTCCAGTTTTGTCATGTTCAGTTGGCTCGTATCCAATTTTCCTGTATTCAGCTGTGTCGTGTCCAGTTTTGTCATGTTCAGTTGGCTCGTATCCAATTTTCCTGTATTCAGCTGTGTCGTGTCCAGTTTTGTCATGTTCAGTTGGCTCGTATCCAATTTTCCTGTATTCAGTTGTGTCGTGTCCAGTTTTGTCATGTTCAGTTGGCTCGTATCCAATTTTCCTGTATTCAGCTGTGTCGTGTCCAGTTTTGTCATGTTTAGTTGGCTCGTATCCAATTTTCCTGTATTCAGCTGTGTCGTGTCCAGTTTTGTCATGTTCAGTTGGCTCGTATCCAATTTTCCTGCATTCAGCTGTGTCGTGTCCAATTTTGTCATGTTCAGTTGGCTCGTATCCAATTGTCCTGTATTCAGCTGTGCCGCGTCCAGTTTTGTCATTTTCAGTTGTCCGGCAGCCAGTTTTTTTAAATTGAACACGCCACAACTGGACACGGTGCAGCTGAACACGGCACAATTGGACACGGTGCAACTTGAACATGGCAGAACTGGACACGGTACAATTGAACGAAGCGCAATTGAGCATGATCCGAAATCCACGATTAGCTCGCCTTTACCGAGATAATATTCGTCGGATAGTCAGTTGCGTCGTGTCCAATTGTGACATGTTCAGTCGGGGCTGTATCCAATTGTCCGGTCTTCAGCTGTGCCACGTCCAATTTTGTCATGTTCAGTTGTCCGGCAGCCAGTTTTTGCTGCTGAAAACCGCGCAATTCAATACGACGCAACTGGACATGGAAAAAAGCTGAGCACGGCATAATTGGACACGGTGCAACTGAACATGGCATAAATGGATACGGTACAATTGAACGAAGCTTAATTGAGCATTACCCGAAATCCAATATTAGCTCGCGTTTACCGAGACAATATTCGTCGCATTGTTAGCTGCGACTTGTTCAGTTGGACCGTGTCCAATTGTCCTGTATTCAGCTGTGCCCCGTCCAATTTTGTCATGTTCAGTTGTCCGGCGGCCAGTTTTTTTTTTTCAACTGAACACGGTGCAACCTAAACACGGGGGCACAACTGAGCGCGGTGCCGAGTGGACACGGGGAAAATTAACGTGGCAGAATTGGAAACGACCCAACCGAACATGATACGACTCTTAAGGGGCAACACCACTGTAAAAATCTAAAAATGCACAATTTTTTTTTTTTGGGATGGAAGAAAAGGTAATAAGATAATAATATTTGAGGAACTTATTAGGCATATATTCAAGTATAATATAAAAAATTATTATCAAAACATATTCAAAAATGGCAACACTGTAGATATATTAATAGCTACAGAAATACGCAGGGGATTATCGAGAAGTTAATTTAAACATTATTTATTAACAAATAAGTGTCCTCTCTCTTGTCGAAAATTCAAAATTTTCATTCAAATACTCGCCAATTACACAAAAATCAATATTTTTAAAATCCCCTACGTATTTCTCTAGCTATAGACATGTAGATTGAGTAGTTTTTTTTTTTCTGGATTCAAATTTGCATATGAAATTCTGCAGCACTGCGTGCCGCAGAATTCATTCAGTTTCACGAGAATGGCTCCAGTGTCGCCATTTTTGAATATTTTTTTATAATAAATTTTTTTATTATACTCAAATATATGCCTAATAACTTCCTTAACCTTTTCGCTCCGGGACTGGTCCATATATGGACCAACACTCCGAGTGGTGACTCGTCATAAGAAGTTCATTCATTTAAGTCATGAAATTCAGCTAAAATTCGAGGTCAATTTTAAAGGAAAAATCCCCCGGAGCGAAAAGGTTAAATATCATTATCCTATTACCTTTTCTTCCATCTAAAAAAAAAAAAAAAAAAATGGTCAAAACAGCGCTTTCCTTTTGTTTTTACAGTGGTGTTATCCCTTGAACGAATATTAGCCTGCGTTTGAGCTGATATTTTCGGTGTAGAGCCGCGCTCGTGTTCAGTTGGGTCACAGATCGTTAAGCGATTTTCAGTTGTTCCATGAATACTTTTCGCGTATCGGATTGGTCAAAATCATTGATTCACCGTGTGCGGGAGGAGGCCTCCTGAAAGGTTATCTCAGTGTCAGATTTACGTCTCAATCACCGTACTCGAATATAAATATCTATTTTTCGGGGAAATTTCGTATCAATGAGACGATCGTTAAACATTCGTACAATCGAAAATTCTCATTTTGCGATTTTACATTTCACATACAAGCTCCCCCATCAATTGGCACTCCTCGGTCGCATGCGATTTTGCAACGATTCGAGATCGTATTCACCGAGTACGAAGGACTCGCGCCAATTCCCTCCCTGAACCCGGATCGCTCCAAAGACCGTTAAACGCGTGGAAGAACATTGACAGTTTAATTAATCTCCTGTCCCCATGCCAATGCGGGACTTTCGCAACGTTATCGCCGTGGGAGTTTTAACAATCGCGAAGAGCTCCAAGTGTTGGCAAAATTGAAAAAAAAAAAAACAACAATCCAATCCAATCAACCACAACCAACGCTCCTAGAATTATTAAATTTATCGTTGGCACATTGTACCTTAGTTGCCACTTTGTCCCGCCAATCGTACGATTTGGTCGTTGACAAAGTAGCGACTATCGTCGTTTTCGTCGTCGTTTTCGTCGTCGTCGTCGTCGTCGTCGTCGTTATTATCAGCACGACGACAGAGTCTGTGTTCAGCCTTACCGAAAGTATACTTAGTTGAACCCCGATGACACCGATTTGTAGAGTCTTGTCACTTGGGGCGGCCCAGGGCTACGTGACACTTATTGCCGGATTTGACGGTCCCGAGGGACCACCGCCACCGCCAACCTCACTCTTTATACACTGTCCGGTCAATTGATTGACGCTCAGCGGATTGTTGATGTCATGGGGATTCGTACCAACGGGATTGCGATGCGGCGGGGGTGCCAACGATTGCAACGAATTTTGACTCGAGGACGTCAATGACGTCGACGATTGAACGGGCGGCGTCAGTGGACACGGGCACGGACTCGCGAGGCTCGACGGCGATTGCATTATCAACGATGGACTAGCGAGACTCGAGAGTGCCGACAGGCCACCAGGACTGCTCAGCGACTCGTCGTCCTCGGGTGTACCGGCCTCACCGACGCTACCAAGATTATCCTCGGAATGATCGTCGTCAACGTCACCGTCAATCTCACCGTCACCGTCTCCACCCTCCCCCATGTACCTTATACATTTCTTCTTGCGCCTGGAAAAAAATCGTCAAAAACGAAATTAGTGCCAGATTTTTGTTGTTTTTTTTTTTTTTTTTTTTTTTTTCCCCACGGGGTAAGAATAAACGAAAAATGAAATGCGCTTTCTCCCCCGGATGTGTCACACGATAATTTGACACGGGAAGAGCAAACGAGGGGCTGGATGCAACTCGTTCGAGGATTTTATTTTACTTTTTTTATTTCAAATTTCGATTGGCAAAAATCATGGATACGAAAGAGAATTGAGATTATTGTTTTTCTACGATTGCGAGGATTACCGCCAGCCCCCTCGTAAGTGCGGACTTAAATTAGTACGTCTAGTTAAGTGGACATAAAAATATATATATATATATATATATATATGTGTGTGTGTAAGTATAAAAATAGATCAACTAAAATATGTTTCATGCTTTCACACGTCGTACATCGATTAAAAAAAAAAAAAAATCAACGAAAAACAATTATCAAGCTTCGTGTAAACACCTACGCACGTACAAACTCTTTGGTTCGATCTTTAGGATGTCGTTTTTTTTTTTTTTTTTTTTTTTTTTTTTTGGAAATTATGTCGGTGGTCATTCGCAGAGTTTTTACGAGCCAGCGACGGAGAGACGGAGAAGTTATTTTTCTTTCTCTCTCTCCGTCTCTCTCGTTTGTACTTTGATTTTCGGACTCGCTGAAAAATGTCATGCTTAATGGATCTTCATTCGAACAAGCATACAGCGGGGAAATTTGGTTTTGTTCAATGTGCGAAAAAAAAAAACAAGAACAAAAAAAAAACGATACTTCGACCAAGGGCTATTGGAATTTATCAGGCAAGTCGAAAAAAAAATGGTTCTCGTTTGAATTTTTTCCTGTCTTCGTGGTTTTGGTTGAATCACATTATGGGTATTGAGGTCGTTAAAAAAAAAATTATCTTTTCCGCGGATTGCCTTGCTCAACGAGTTATTTTTACTTTGTCACTTCCTATGCAAAAAAAAAAATACTACTGCTGTATGGATTTTGGAATTTCGAAAAATTTCTGTGTGCAAATTAACGGGGCTGCTCAATTTTCACTGCTACCACATCGATGCGAAAAATTATTTGAGTTGGATTATTATATTTTTTTTTTTTTCCTCATCATACTATCCCGTAAAACTTTACGATAAATATTTGCACTAATTTTCAATATCGCCTCATCGACGCAATCTCGAACAATTTTTTTATTCTCACAACAAAGATTGTAAAACAATAATAATAAGAAGAAAAAAAAAGAACAATAATTGTAGACGAGAAAACTGATGCTGAAAAATAGAAATAATTCGAAAACAAAAAAAATCGCAACAATCGGCAGTTGAAAAATGCTTTACTCCGACAAACAAACATACCGAGTTGCGCTTTTGAAACTCTGGGACTATAAAATTCTAGAAAAGTGTGCAAAATGACGAAATTTCAGAATCGGTGAAAGGGAAGTTGACTCTTTTTTTTTTTTTCACAGACTCGATCTTTTTTTACGTCACATTGGAAATAATCTCGATGATCAATGTAAAGGGATTTGTTTTTTTTTTTTTTAATCACTTTAATGGGTACGGAAAATTTCGTGGGATAAATTTCGTATGCGGAGATAAATATGTAAAAGCGAGACTACTGCAAATAAATACATTTTTTTTTTGTTTTTTTTTAACGGAGCTCTCGAGACCGTTGAAAATTGCAGCACTGCAGTCGAGACAATTACCGCTCTGCCATTGGCTCTCATTATTAAATCTCTCAGCTGAATATATAAATTAGTTTTTTTTCCTTTCTTTTTTTTTTTTTTGACATTATTGAAAATTTTCGTCGAATCGTTACGCGTGTTACGAATATCGTTTCGAATAGTACGAAAAATTTTACTCATATTCCCCAAGGCGTGTCTGTGTGTGCACATACTTACACGATAATTAAGGCGGAAAGACATTTTTTTTTTTTTTTTTTTTGAAAGCTGCAATCGTCATTGGCTCCGCGTATTTGTTTTTTTTTTGTTCGATTGGAAAAAAAAAATTTTCAAATATTTTTGTTGCCTTTCAGGAACAAGATTCTCGCGGCAATCGAGATCGATTATAATCGCTTAAGAATAACGCGCTCCATGTATCAGGTATTAGATAATTAATGAAAGACAAAATGTAAAAACGTTAGAATGAAAATCAAGTTAAGCCACAAAAAAAATAAAAAAAAACGAAAAACAAAATGTAAACTTGAAAAAAAAAAAAAAAAAAAAAAAAAAAAACATGTAGGCCACTAGATACACAAAAATATTTATACACCACAACATTTCGTAACGATATATATTATTACTATTAAAATTTAGATATATTGACGAACAATTGTCATGCCAAAAAAAAAAATTAAAATATATATTAATCTATAAATCAAAAACTTGTTGAACCGAAAAGGAAACAAAAACTTGTTATATATTTATATATATATATATATATATATATATATGTATTACACATCAGCCATGCTAAGGGCGACAACGAGTAATATAATTTTAAAAAAAAAACACGTTCAAATGTCAAACGATTAGAAAAAAAAAATAATAATAAAAAGTAAACTGTAAAATGAAATTTTAAAAAATTGTAAAAAAAATCATCAACAACAACAATGTAAAGCTGTAAAGAGCCACAACAATGAGAAACAATGCGAGCATCGGGACGTCGCTTGGCTGCTCACTATGCCATCCGCTCGTTATTGTCATTTGTTTTTTTTTTTTTAATTTTCTCTCTTCCGGTCTTTGTCAACCCCCATCCCTCAACCCTAAACTTTGCTTACTGTCTTCGCTCTTTCGAATTTTTATTTTTTGAAACAAAAAAAAAAGGAAAAAAATCGAAAAAATTGGAGAAAAGAAAAAGAAAATTCCGCGAGAGACAAACGGCGATCGGCATGAGTGAGCTCCAGCTAGGCGAGGCCCGTTAGGTTTAAGTCGGGACTGACCACTGTTTAAGAAGAAGTGTTGCAGTAGAAGGGAGGCGATAGGCTTGACTAGAGATTAACATAAGTGGGTTCTTGCTGAGGCGAGGAAGCATTGGAGGCAGTGTTGGTGTTTTGTGGCGCTGTCGATGCCCCAACCGGTCCACCACCACCACCGCCTCCAGCCCCAACCCCCGCGCTACTTCCCACACCGTGATGAATTATGCTCGCGTGGATGCCCATCCCCGCTCCATGCTCCACTGGGCTGCCAAAACCAACCACCAGCCATTAAAGGGGCGTTCGCATCGGACATCGTTTTTTTTTTTTAATATTTTTTTCTTCAATCTCATAATTCAGCCTCACAGTTATTAACCCCGGCACCGTAATCATCGTCACCCACACGCATCGAATCTCTCGGTATTCGTGTTATAACAATAAAAAAAGAAAAAAAAATTTCTTCAATTCCTTCATCGTCATTTTTTTTTTTTCATCTTCCGGGGAGAACTTTCGTAAATAATGTTACGAAGATTCTTTTACGCTTCGATCCAGTGACCCGAACAACATCCCTCAGTGATAACGACGGGAGTGTTTATACATTTTTTTTTAATTGCAGTGGATTTTGCGATTGTTTTTTTTTCCGATTGTGAGAAAAATTATGCACAATTTCCGTACAAAAAGTAGTGTACATTTCAAGACGAAAGAGCAGAGATTTTATTTTATACCTCGAAAAATCATTTTTGGATTAATATTACTCGTTGTTCTGATTCTTGAATGAAGAGTGATAGGCATCGAGTGAATAATACACAAGTTGTAGATTTTTCTTGATTTTTTTGTGTCGCTTTTGCTGCAAAAGCCAATATTATAGATATTAAAGGTCGACTGACAGGAAGCTACAATATTTGCCGACGATTCCTAAGCGACTACTGAGTAACAGTGACAGTGTCAGTACAGTAGCAGTGGCATAACAGTAACAGTAAAGTCACAACACAGTAGTAATGAAAGTGCCAGTGGAGTAACAGTTCAGTACTAGTAACAGTGTCAGGGCAGTAAAAATTGCAATAATAGTACGGTATTAACACCGCAATAGTGTCAGTAACAGTCTAATAGTAGTGACAGTGTCAATACACTAGCATTAGTAGGGCATTAACAGTGCAGTAGAAGTAACAATGATAGTACAGTTGTAGTCACGGTGTTAGTATAGTGGCAGTCGTAGGACAGTGAAAATACATTCACAATACGGTCGTAGTAAAAATGTCAGTGCAGTAACAGTACGATATCAATACAGCAATAGTGCCAGTAACAGCACAATGGTAGTGGCCGCGTCAGTATACTAGCAGTAGTAGGGCAGTAACGGCGCAGTAAAAGTAACAGTGCAGTACAGTGACAGTGTCGGTAGTAGGACAGTGAAAGTAAATTCACAATACAGTACAAGTAACAGTTACAGGGAAGTAAAAGTTGCAGTAATAGTACGGTATCAACACCGCAATAGTGCCAGTAATGACACAATAATAGTGACTGTGTCAGTACACTAGCATTAGTAGGGCATTAACAGTAGAGTAGAACTAACAATGATAGTACAGTAACAGAACAGTAGTAGTCATATTGTTAGTATAGTGGCAGTCGTAGGGCAGTGAAAATACATTCACAATGCGGTCGTAGTAAAAATGTCAGTGCAGTAACGGTACGGTATCAATACAGCAATAGTGCCAGTAACGGCACAATAGTAGTGACCGTGTCAGTATACTAGCAGTAGTAGGACAGTAAAAGTAAATTCACAATACAGTACTAGTAACAATGACAGGGCAGTAAAAGTTGCAGTAATAGTACGGTATCAATACCGCAATAGTGCCAGTAACAGCACAATAGTAGTGACCGTGTCAGTACACTAGCATCAGTAGGGCATTAACAGTGGAGTATAAGTAACAATTATAGTACAGTAACAGTACAGTAGTAGTCACAGTGTTAGTATAGTGGCAGTCGTAGGGCAGTAAAAATACATTCACAATACAGTACTAGTAACAGTTACAGGGAAGTAAAAGTTGCAGTAATAGTACTATATAAATATCGCAATAGTCCCAGGAATAGGACAATAGTTGTTACCGTGTCAGTATACTAGAAGTAGTAGCACAGTGAAAGTAAATTCACAATACAGTACTAGTAAGAGTGAGAGGGCAGTAAAAGTTGCCGCAACAGTGCCAGTAACAGCACAATAGTAGTGACTGTGTCAGTATCCTAGTAGTAGGGCAGTAACGGTACAGTAACGGCCCAGTAGTAGTTACAGTGTCAGTATAAGGCCAGTGAAAGTGCATTCACAATACAGTCGTACGTACAGTGTCAGTACAGTAATAATACGGTATCAATACAGCAATAGTGCCATCAACAGCACAGTTGTAGTGACAGTGCCGGTATACCAGCAGTAACAGTGAAGTAGAAGTTACAGTGGCAGTACATTCACAATAGAATAATAGTAACAGTGTCGATACGCCATAGTCTGACGGTGTCAGTACAGTAGCAGTGGTAGAACAGTAACAGTACAGTACAGTAGTAATAACAGTGTCAGTGGAGTAGCAGTCAGTATCGGTAACAGTGACAGTACGGTAATAGTAACATTTACGGTATCATTTCAGCAATAATGCCCAGTAACAGCACAGTGGAAGTCGCAGTGCTGGTACACTAACAATTGTAGGATAGCACCAGTACAGTTACATTACAGTAGTACCAACTGTGTCAGTAAGGTAGTAGCAAGAGACACAATTTACCCGACAATGTACAAAAAAAAAAATCGCATTCTCCACGTCTCCGGACAGTGCATATCTTCAGATTCGCACGTCATATTTGACCTGGTAGTCGTAACCTTGCCTACAAACAACATATTTTCAGGTCTGAGATGATCTGCAAGGGGATGCTTCGGAAAATCATTGGATCGAACGCGAAAGAGGGAGTAGGTGGAGGTTGACGATGTCGATTATTTCCACGTTTACAGTTTACTTATCAGAAAATATGTCTCCCAAATGTACTTTGGCAAATTGTACGAACGCCTATGTTCTTCTCAATTGTTTTTTTTTTTTCCTATCGTTCAATGTTCAAAAGCTCGATTGACAGCTCCGTAATATATATATATATATATATTACTTTGGAAATATTCCTCTTTTCATTTATTTACAAGTCAGCATAGTTGTTTGGAAAAGTATTGTTGCATGTGTTTTGTTTGCTTGTTTACTGATCAAACGAAAAGTCTCGACCGATGATGGGATTCGTTTTCGCCCCTTTAATGAGGTCCATGATATTCACAAACCCAGCCAGGGACGTGGAGGCGTTTTAAGGGCGTTTACTATATACGCAATACGAGAGATAGTTGCGGTAGTTAGTGGCGCTAGACGAATTTTTTAATGGATTTTTATATATATATATAATATATATATATATATATATATATCCAAAATATAACTACAGTGTGGTACTAGAGATAGAAAGAGAGATAGAGAGAAAGATAGAAAGATAGAGATAAAGAGAGATATATTTACAAGCATTAGAATGAACTATTTCGAGATTATTCTTTGACAGAGACCAATTTACAATTTTTTTTTCGTTTGGATTCTTGCTCCCGTACTCTTTTTCTTAGTTTTTTTTTTTTTTTTTGGAAGACACATTTTCTGACGCACCAACACGTTTCTCAGTGGCAAGAGTGTTTCGAGCTCCGTTGTGCGTTATTTATTTATTTATTTATATTTTTTCCTTTGCTGCGGTACGAGTGAACGCGAGGATCGTCAACGATTCGGTATTTTTTTTTTTTCTTCCGATTTTTCAACCGTGTTTTTTTTTTTTTAAAGATGTTCCACGATAACATGTGGATGACGAGAGACACGGATTCGAAGGATTAACAATGTTATTCAACGATGGGATATAATCATCAAAATTATGTCGATATCGTTGATTTAAAAAAATATTTTTTTAGCTACGATATTTATGCAAATTGCATAAAAATTTATCGTCGAGGGGTAGAGAGCTTCGAGGTAACTCGACATGGATATTTGAAATTTTACGACAATTTCCCCATCACCAATTTTTTACACACTTTGCTTTAGCCACAAAAATTTCCTCGAAGCTCGAATTACAAAAATATTACAAAAGTATACCGTGAAATATCACTTTCGTGATTATTTCACGGTATTATTATTATTATTATTATTATTATTATTATTATTATTATTTCTCTTTTCCTCCTTCGAACAGTATTTTACAGGAACTCCATGAACGAGGGCCTCGTTTCTTTTTTTTTTTATCCTCTTCGAGGCCACTGGGGATTTATTAAATCGACGTATCATGAATTTATTATAACTGCATCGAGCCTGGAACGTACCTGCAGGGTTTGCACCATTGGCTTTGTTGATCTAATCCGTACCTTGCGCGGCACTTCTTCATGTTGTTGCCTATAAAATGGAAATTCGAACGATTAATACGCATTATCGAACCTCTATCGCTCAAGTCCCTCGCAACTCGACATAAATTAAACTTTCGTTCTCACAAGCCCGTTCAACTATATTTGTACCAGAGACAGAGGTTAAAAATTGAGAAGAGAGCGATAGAGAAAGATCGAGATGGACAAATAAAAAAAAAAATTTGAAAGCTCAAAAAATTAAATTGATATCTTTTTTTTTCTTCCACATACTATAGCAATGTTCGAAGAAATACTGGCAACGAATAAACGGCAATAACTACAGGAAGAATTTAGGCTGAATGAAGAAAAAAAAAAAAAATACTCAAAGATTCGAAAAACATCCATGACATTTGACAATTATAATGAAATATTCTATCGAGTCTTAAACTCGCTATTTTACGACAATTGCTTAACTAGGATCATGCATATGAGTATAAAGAGATCGATAACAGAATATAAAGAATATCACATTTCGTTGGGTCTCGTTAACCGAGGAACCTTCTCGGAAAGAAAAAAAAAAAATCACATCAATACATTGATAATCTGAAATTCGAAATATTCCTCGCCACTCATTGCACGATTAATTCTTTCATTTTTCTTTTTCCTTTCGTTCGGAAAAGGTTCACCGTAACGAGAGACGCATGAATTCGAACAAGCAAATTATTGTCGTGCAAAAAATTATGCATGTGGACACGAATCTCGAGGTATGTAAAAAAAAAGGTTTAGTTTTTTTCAAAAATAAATTCTATTTACGCTCGTTGCTAATTGCACAGAAAAAAAAAAAACACAACAAAAATTAATAGTATGTCAAAAAGAAGCTTGGTATGATAGGCGTTTTGAACGAAAATTTATTACGAGGGTCGAGTATACTTGGGTCGAGTAACGAAGAGGTATGAATTGAGAAAAAAAAAAAAAGAAAAATTGCAAAAAAATTATATATCGAGGATTCAGGCAACATTGAAACGATCAAAGGAGAGAATTTAATAATTTTACACTGCAAGGAGTATCGAAAAATAAAAGACAGAAAGAGAGAGAGAGAGAGAGAGAGAGAAAAAATAGAAAGAGAGAGAGAGAGAAAAAGAAATCAAACGCTTTGAAGGATTGTCTGATTGGCGGATTATATAGGTCCCTGTAAACAAAAATGCAAGATGGCCAGCGTCCCCAAAGTTGTATACGTATAATTAATATATGTATATGTGATTACGTGCGTGAGCATGTGTCCCACATGTATATATATATGTATATATATATATATTTACACATTATATAATAACAATTGTAAATATAATAATTTTTATTATTATATATTATATATTAGGGTGGGTCGAAAATGGACTTTTGTTTTTTTCTTCGCTCCATACCACTCAAAACTTTAGGTTTTTACATTAAATAGGTCCTCGTTCAAGGAGGGTGCTGTAGCTTGAAGTTTAGTGGTCTCTCAACGAGGATTCCGGTTTCCCATCTAATTAACGCGTAAAAAATATTGTTTTCCGTTCAAAATGATGTCAGGCAACCAAAAAATTGACGATGTCTGTGTTTCTTGGCTTATTTTAAAGCACGACTCATCCCCTAAACGATGATAGATCGTTTTTCGACTTACCTTGTTCCAATTTTTTTTTTTTACGCCACTTTTCGACCACAATCGTCACTTTTTCAAGTTTACAAAGTTTCCGAGGCCTCAATGGGTTTCAAAATGAATTGCTACAAGCATTGATTGTTGATTCGAATATAAATAACCAATTCCAAAAATTGGTAAAACGTATAAAATACCTCTCAAAATAAGCATGGTTTTTTTAAATAAAATTGAATTTCGTATTTCCGTATCTTCAATTTTATTCAAAAAACCATGTTTATTTTGAGAAATTTTTTATGTTTTGCCAATTTTTGGAATTGATTATTTACATTCGAATCAACAATCGATGCTTGTAGCAATTCATTTTGGACTCATTGATACCTCGGAGACTTTGTAAACTTGAAAAAGTGACCAATATGGTCGAAAAGCGGTGTAAAAAAATTGGAACAAGGTAAGTTGAAAAACGACCTATCATCGTTGAGGGGATGAGTCGTGCTTTAAAATAAGCCAAGAAACACATCAGACATCGCCAATTTTTTGGTCACCTGACATCGCTTTGAACGAAAAACAATATTTTTTACGTGTTAATTAGATGGGAAGCCTAAATCCTCGTTGAGCGACCTTTAAACTTCAAGCTACAGCGCCCTCCTTGAACGAGAACCTCTTTAATGTCGAAACCTAAAGTTTTGAGTGGTAGGAACGAAGAAAAAAAAAGTGCATTTTCGACACACCCAATTATATATATATAAGTGGTCATGGGATGTACGTGTACTCGCGCATGTACGTGTTTTCGTAATGTATATATATTTTTTTTCTTTCTTTTTAATTTTTTTCTAAACAAATATATATATATATTATAAATATATACATATATAATAAATAACCGACCGAGAAACCCCCCGAGACGGGGAAAACATGCAACATAATGTAGTGTAGCAATAGTAATGTAATAAAAAATAGTATATATAACAATTGATGAGGGCAGGGGGGGCAAGAAAGGGTTCTTATATTTCTTTTTTTTTTTTTTTTCGAGGGATTGCAAGAATGTGTGGAGTGTGAGGCATGTGGGTACCTCCAGGATCACTGTTTGTGTCTTGTTTGCGCTTCCTCTTCTTAGTTCGGTTGGTATTTGCGCGGGAAGACCAGTCAGGGTACAGCTGCATGTGCAACTGTCTCTCCCGTCGCGCCAATTCATAATACTTGGCCTGTTCCTCTCGCCCTAGCGCGTGCCACTACCGAGAGAGAACCAAACACTTTTTTTTTATAATAAATCGCACAGAAACCGTTTGGCTGCTAAACAATTATTCAATCAAGATGGAAAATTAAGTAGATAAAAAAAAACGATATATATATATAGAGATATATATATATAGAAAAAAAACGATATATATATATATATATATATATCTTCAATACTATTCTACTGCCGCCACCCTGTGTTGCCATTACTCAAGTTAGATCATCTAGTAATTCGTATTGTTCTTTCGTACATATATATATATATATATAAATGCATATACATATATATATATATATATGTATTTATTTTTCTTTTTAATCATTTTTTTTGTTTCAACGAGAATTAAAAAAAAAAAAAAAACAACAGGAAAAAAGTTAAAAAAAACAAATAAGCATTTCAGTAGTAACATTGGGGTCCCTACTTTCCGTTTAAAGTGCTAGAAGAACAGCCTAGGTTGCCCCCCCCCCCCCCCCCCTCGGTCGTAGCGCTATATATTCGTCGTTTGGTATCCCTAACAATAATTTATATCTCGATAATTCGTACCAGGGTTGTCTGATGGAATTTTTCGGAAAACAGTCATGTTTAGGTTTTTTTTTTTTGTTTTTCCGTCTATAATCGTCCAAGTTGACAGTCGAGACGAGTCCTGAGAATTCGATAAAAAAAAAAGAAAAGAAAAAACTTTCAAACAAGCAAACGCATCAAAACGACCCTTGAATCGAGGGCGCCCACATGCCGGCCAGGGTAGGGATTTTTTTTTTTTTATTTTTCCGTAGACCGTGCGAAAAGACTCGGCTCGTCAATTCATTTTTCATATAAGGAAGAGGGGAAAAAAAAAAAAAAAAAACTCAAATGCCCCAGGTTTCCGGACAACTCGTACCAGACATCCCCCGTACGTGAAGAAAGAAAAAAAAA
Source organism: Rhorus exstirpatorius (assembly GCA_963564615.1). Taxonomy (NCBI): domain Eukaryota; kingdom Metazoa; phylum Arthropoda; class Insecta; order Hymenoptera; family Ichneumonidae; genus Rhorus; species Rhorus exstirpatorius. The sequence continues at coordinate 29,695,095 of OY751314.1, read as the reverse complement.
ATTGTTTTTTTTTCCTTTCTTCCTCTTCATCCTCTTATCTCATTTGTTATTAATTTATCATTTTATTATTCCGTGACGAATACCGCTTTAGGGAGTTGGCCAGACAATCATTGCATCGATATCGCGAAACGCGTTCGTTTTTTTTTTCGCATTTTCTTTTTCTCATTTTTCATTCTTTTTGTCTTTTTCTCGGTTTCATTTTCTTTTCGTTTGTTTTTTATCGCTGTTTTTTAATATATATATATTTTTTTTTTACGTTTTCTGCTGCCACATTCCGCAATCCCCACAGACAATCCAAATTCAATTTGATATCAAATCAGCTCATCAAAGAGTACATACATATATATAGATACATAGATATAAATATATATATATATATATATATATATATATATATATATTTATATATATGTATGTATATATAACAAGAAAAACAAATGAAAAACAAAAATAGAAACTCATGGAGAGACTTTGATCGTTTCAATTCAACCAATATAGTTTACCATTTAAATTAATCAATTAAAAGAGAGAAATAAAAAAAAAAAAAAAGAAAAGAAAAAAAAAATTGTAGAATTATTCAAGGGCCTGCTGTTCTAGCACTGGAAAGTGGTACCTCCGGTGGGATCTGCGGAGCGCTCTTTCTTCCTCTTCTTCTTCTTGCTGCCGTATCCGTAGTTATCCCTGGCACTCCAGCCGGGGTAGCGCTGCTGGTGCAGATGGCGTTCCTGCCTGGCGGCCTCATAATACCGCGCCTGCTCCTCCCGGCTTAGCGAGTGCCACTGCGTGTCATATCCCCAAAAACGTCTTCATATTTCAAATTTCTCGCAAAAGGAAAGAAAAAAAAAAAAAAAAAAAACAAAACAAAACAAATTCGTGCACCGTGCTTTCTCCTATTTTTACCGTTTTCTTTTTCTTTTTTTCGATCATAAGTTTTATAAATTTTATCTTTCGACTCGATTTAAAAGGAAAAAAAAAAAAAAAAAAATTATCAACAAACAAAAGAAAGCAAAGTAAGAGACACTCGTGAATTTTATAACGAACCGGCCCTCCCCACCAGCACGCAAAACCCCTTCAACTTTCTTCGTCGTACTTTTCATCGTCATTATTATCATCATGATCATCATCGTGTTAAGAAATTTTGATATCGTCGTATCGAGATTCCTTAGATCCCACCTACAATGCTCTATTTGTACTAAAGTATTTTTAAATTTAATTTCATATTTTCGTCATATTCTGGGGTTAGTTGTGGTTACAAAAGTACGCGCGATAGCGTTTACCGACACAAGCGTTAGGATGAAACATGCACAACTTTTTTTATCTACACGTGTGTCCTCCTAAACGAACGTATATATATATATATATATATATATATATATATATATATATAAATATATATATATATACGAGTCAAGATTCTGCTGTCGCCGATACATATGCTACCATCTTCAATTTCTTCCTCCTCCCTCTCCTCTTCCTCTTCCATCGTCGCCTCTTCTTATTTTTCTAAACGCAGAGATACACACCACGGGGATGGTCACCTCGTCATCCGGTTGTCAGGGTTTCTTTTTTTTTTTTTTCAAGGTTTTCGATTGTCAAGTTATGAGCCTGCGGCGCAGAATTTTGGATAGAGATGAATCCTAGAGTGTCGGGCCGACGATGGGGGGACACGGTGTTGCGCACAGCAGGATTGAACCACAAAACGCGTCATAGGATGTCACTGGTACGAAGAATTTTTCGCAACGCAAAAAGCTCGACTCTCATGCCAATAGGATCGCACATTTCTACAGAGTCCAACTGTCATTGCGAGACGACCGTGTGTCACGAGGTTAACGAACGCAGAGGAATATTTTCACGAAAGAAACTGCGTTCCAGATCAAAGTTTTTGCAAAGTGATTGTAATTATGCAGAGGTGTCATTGGGTAGACATTTTTTTTTTTTTTCTAAAGAGCTGTTATTGGGTAAAAAACGTTATTGAGCAGAGATGTTATCAGGTAGATGTATCGTTGGGTAATGCGTAAGAGCTGTCATTGAGTCAAGATGTTATTGTGGTAAGGTGTAATTGTGTAGAAGTGTTGTTGGGTAAAGATTTTATTGGGTAAACGTTTTTGAGCAGATACGTTATTCAATGGAGATGTCATCGGGTAGTAGTTTTATTTTGTTGAGATGATATTTCGTAGAGGTGTCATTGGGTAGAGATTCTTTTGGGTAGAGCTGTTATTGTTTAAAGATGTTATTGGGTAGAAATTTTATTGAAATGAGATTTTATTCAGTAGATGTGCAGTCGGGTAGTTCGTGAGAGCTGTCATTGAGTTGAGATGTAATTGTGTTGAGATATAATTGTGTAGAGGTATTGTTGGGTAAAGATGTTATTGGGCAGACGCGTTATTCAATAGAGATGTTATCGGGTAGCGATGTTACTGTGTTGAGATGGTATTGCGTGGAGGTGTCATTGGGTAGCGATGTTTTGGGGTAAAGCTGTTATTGGGTAAAGGTGTTATTGGGTAGAAACGTTATTGGGTAGATGTGTCGTTGGGTAGTGCGTGAGAGCTGTTATTGAGTCAAGATGTTATTGTGGTAAGGTGTAATTGTGTAGAAGTGTTGTTGGGTAAAGATTTCATTGGGTAGATGTTATTGGGTAGACGTTTTTGAGCAGATACGTTATTCAATAGAGATTTCATCGGGTTGTAGTTTTATTGTGTTGAGATGATACTGCGTAGAGGTGTCAGTGGGTAGAGATGTTTTTGGGTAGAGCTGTTATTGTTTAAAGATGTTATTGGGTAGAAATTTTATTTAAATGAGATTTTATCGAGTAGATGTGTAGTCGGATTGAGTTGAGATGTAATTGTCTTGAGATATAATTGTGTAGAGGTATTGTTGGGTAAAGATTTTATTGGGCAGAAGCGCTATTCAATAGAGATGTCATTGGGTAGCGATGTTTTGGGGTAAAGCTGTTATTGGGTAAAGGTGTTATTGGGTAAAAACGTTATTGGGTAGATGTGTCGTTGGGTAGTGCGTGAGAGCTGTTATTGAGTCAAGATGTTATTGTGGTAAGGTGTAATTGTGTATAAGTGTTGTTGGGTAAAGATTTCATTGGGTAGATGTTATTGGGTAGACGTTTTTGAGCAGATACGTTATTCAATAGAGATGTCATCGGGTAGTAGTTTTATTTTGTTGAGATGATACTGCGTAGAGGTGTCAGTGGGTAGAGATGTTTTTGGGTAGAGCTGTTATTGTTTAAAGATGTTATTGGGTAGAAATTTTATTTAAATGAGATTTTATCGAGTAGATGTGTAGTCGGATTGAGTTGGGATGTAATTGTGTTGAGATATAATTGTGTAGAGGTATTGTTGGGTAAAGATGTTATTGGGCAGACGCGCTATTCAATAGAGATGTCATCGGGTAGCGATGTTATTGTGTTGAGATGGTATTGCGTAGAGGTGTCATTGGGTAGCGATGTTTTTCGGTAGAGCTGTTATTGGGTAAAGGTGTTATTAGGTAGAAACGTTATTGAAATGCGATGTTATTGCGTAGATGTTTCGTTGGGTCGTGCATGAGAGCTGTCATTGAGTCACGATGCTATTGAGTCGAGATATAATTGTGTGAAGGTGTTAGTGGATAAAGATGTTATTGGGTAGAGATGTTGTTGAGTAGAAATGTTATCAGGGTCGACATATTGACCCCGGTAGAGTTGTAATTTCTCAGGCTCGTTCAGGTAGCGCAAATTCTGATAAATTTTTTCAATGATCAGCGAAGTTTTCGTTAGGGTTGTGAATGTAGCGATTAAAAACGATGTCATCGGCAAAACTAAATATTGCACGAACGCGACGGGCGTAAATCCTTGGCTTACTGGACAACGCACAGTTTTTTTTTTTTTATCGCGACAGCTGGATGGTGACGGTACTGCACGATGATGTAAAAGTTGAAGTTGCGGAAATAGTTATGTCGCAGTAGCAGCATTGCGAAATATTCGTATGATCGTCATATAGTCGTATTTTCACAGTTGAGTCGGTGACAGTGTTGTGCTCCGTAGAAAAAAAAAACACGACCCTTCCATCTCGTGCCTTCGCTAACGTCACGCGCCACCGTTGGGACGAAAATTGGCACTCCGGTCATGACGAGCCGATTAAAGCCGATTTGTTTTTTTTTTTTTTACACGAGGCATATGTTGACGATGACGTCAGAATGACCGCGAGTGTCCGCGCGTAACGTTCAAACGTGAGAAGAGTTGGTCCTGTAGTCGACGGGAAAAAAAAAAAATTCCCAGTGCACACTGCATAAGATCTCAGGGCTCTGATTACGGATAATATAACCATTTCGTGTCCATGAATAATACGTAAAATAGTGACGTCAACGCAGCGTCATGCACAATGGCAGACGAGCTCGGACTTCTGCTTCATGCGGATGCAAAAAAAAAAAGAAACAAAAAACGTCGTACCGGTGACATCTCGAGTCGTTTTATCGTACAATTATTTCACAAAATTTTCCTCAACACGTTACATATGGCAGTCTATAGTTTAAGATCCCTCGATTCATTTTTCCCTACGCGATATCTCTCGCGTATAGTCGAAAATTGTAGAGATACATTTTTTTTTTTTTTTTTTTTAATATTGTCTCGGTATTACCAAATCTGAATAAAAGGACGAGCATCCATAATGATTCTACGAAAGCAAAAAAAGAATTTGCTAATACACGAGAGACAAGTGAGTGGAACGTTGAACTAGCTTTCATTTTTCGGGTAAGGGGGGGGGGGGGGGGGGGGGCAATAGGAGAAACTGGACGAAAGCTCTAGCTCGATAAACAGAAACGCAATGTAACAATAATAATAATAATAATAACAATAACAATAACAATAATAATAATAATATAAAGAGCGACATTTCAGGTCAGCCAATAACGACCCGAAATGTGACTGTATTTTTTTTTTTGTTTCTAATTCTTTGAATTTTTATTCCGTCGTCAGTCTTCGATCAATTTTTTTTCTTTTTCATTACAACAGGTCGATTCCTCGTAAATGATATCTTGTGCCTGGATACCAAAAAAAAAGAGCACTCCGCAGTTTGCTTTTTTTTTTAACTTTTTTTATTTCTTCTGTTATTTTTTTTTTTTTAGATTAAAGCGTGTGTGTATGTGTGTGTGAACTGTTCACAAAACTCGAATGATCGCATACAGGATAGCATTTTTGACATATATATATATATATATATATATATATATATATATATATATATATATATATATATATATATATATGTATGTATATATGTATACATTGTCGCCGGCAAAAACAAAATCTTGACTCGAACTAAAAATCGATATTTCTCGCATCAGGATTGGACGGCAGCGATAGTTTGAACAAAAAATTGTATCAATTGTTATAAAGTGACATTTAAAGAAATAAAATTAAGAAAAAATTCAAAGACTCGAGAGTGTTGGAATTCGATAAATAAATTCCTGATGCGAAAATGTACGATTGGTGAAAAAAAAAAAAAAAAGAAAAACAAAAGGTTCGTAAAACAATATTTGATTTACTCACCCGCCTCCCGAGAATTTGATTGATCGCAGCGCTCTCTTTTAACGTACACTCTGCCACAACTTTCGCCCTCATTTCCTTCATATACAGCATAAACGCGTTCAAAGGCTTTTTTATGTGGGGTTTCTTTTTATCTGTCAAAATAACAAAAGAAATGTTAATTCATATTACCCGTGACGCGTTTATGAAATTCATTTCTGTATTTCGAAATTACGATAAATCCTGAAAATACATGAGACATTCCACGTGCGATTTTGCCTTATTAAAAAATCATACATACAACTATTGCTGAAAAATTTTGTTCCTTCAATTTTGATCTTTCTTTTGTTCTTTCAGTCCCCTTGTACATTGGTCACCAATAAGGAGTATGAATGAAATTTTTTTTTTTCAATCATTGGGGCGCATAATGTAGAGTAAGTAAAAATAATGAGGACGTATTTGTTGATTTCTCGTTAAAAATGACAGATGCACCTGTTATAGGCAATTTAATTTCACGGATTTTGATATATATAGATATAGCGTAACATGTGTGACGTCATAATGTTATATTTTTCAATTTGTCATATTATGCAAATTAACAATGTAATACTGGCAAACGTAACAATGTAATACTGGCAACGTAACAATGGCAATACGAACTAATAAAATTATGAGAAGATGGCAATATGACCGAATGCACCGGTTATCCGAGAATTTAAAATTTAAGATCGCTGCGTCGTTCTTGAGCATCTCTGACGCATCGAAGGGTCAGCGCAAAGCATGAAAGGAGAAATTATCGAAAGACTATTTTTTTTTTTTTTTGCATCGAAAGCAAAAAGAGGACTCGCACTCGAAAGTTTTCAATGAAATTTTACTCGACGCGCATCTCCGATACATGATTCGCTAATATTGATTGTACGGGAGCGAGCTTTTTTGCTCACAAATGTCAATATCGATTTGCTCTCTCATGCTTTCTCATGGACAAATCTTTGATATCGTGATTTTTGTCGTTTGTTCTTTTGGATTGTGGAAAAATTTAATATAAAAGCTGTACGCGAAGAGCGCAGGGTTGTTCATCGAACGAGTCTTATAATTTTCAAGCGGCCCGATGTCCCGGGATACAATTTTGCGCAAGAGTCTTCTTGACCCCAAGAAAGAATATATAAAAAATCAAATAATTTCCAAATATCCATGGGCCTTTGATCAGAAATATATTATAGGGTGTTTGAAAAAAAAAAATTTTTTTTTTCGTTTTTTCATGCTCCCACCTCTCAAAACTTGAGTTTTGATGAAAAAAAAAAAACATTCTCGCGAAGAGTGAGCTCTGTGGCTTGAGCGGAAGCCGCCGCGCGCTCATTGGACGTTTCTAATTATAACGGCCAATTAACGTCTATGACGAACTTTTTGAAAGGAAAAATTTGAGATCATGGGGGATTGTGTTTCAAATTAAAAAATATCTTCAATGATTTTGAACTTTTAAACGACATTGCTGAACTAAAAGTAGATTTGTGCGCGGAATTTAATTAATTAACTTATTTAATTATTAACTAAGGATTTAATTATTAACTAAGAATAGAGATCAAGCGCAATATTATACTTTCAGTCGCTGATTTTCACCGAAAAACGCGTCGTTAGCATCAATCTTGACCGAAAATAAATAAATAAATGAAATTTTACGTTTTTTTTTGCATAAAATGATAGCGGAAAAATTGTTAAAGGTGAATAAATTTGCTTATATACTATCGTCCCTGAGACTAATGATTTCCTATTTCAGCAGAAGAATAAAGAACAATGGAGCACGTATTTGAGTTGAGAAAAAAAATTTCATCAGATACGAATTGCTTTTGACAATTAATAAACAATTTTTAGTCACAAAATTATTGTTATAAATAAAATCGATCTAAATTTTTATTTAAAACACGATGGTGCCGGAAAAAGCTGTTAAACTCGAATTTGTTTAGAATTTTTTATAAAAATTAAAAATTAGGAATAAAAAATTTATTTAATAAAATTTTTTTTTCTCAACTCGAAACATAATTCCTCATGGTCTCAAATTTTTCCTTTCAAAAAGTTCGTCATTGACGTTAATTGGCAGTTATAATTATAAACGTCCAACGAGCGGTGGCTTTCACTCAAGCAACAGAACTCTCTCTTCGCGAGGATGTTTTTTTTTCTATAAAAACTCAAGTTTTGAAGGGTGAGAGCATGAAAAATCACAAAATTTTTTTTTTTTGAAACACCCTAATATAAGACTAATCATCTATCATTGATTAGTCTTACAGACACCAAGCTGTGCAATTTACAAAAAGATCCCCGATAGTGAAGCCCAAACTTGGCCGATAATTATCGGTCAATATAAGACTAATCAATTATCAATTATAATTCATTACTAATCAATTATAATTGATATAAGACTAATCAATTATAATTGATTAGTCTTATATTGACCGATAATTATGGGCAAAGTTTGGGCTTCACTATCGGGGATCTTTTTGTAAAATGCACAGCTTGGTGTCTGTATTGAAAAACACGTGCAATAATTTTTTAACATTTTTTCCTCCATTTTTTTTTAGCCACCATTGGGGTATCGAATTCTTTCATTTGAAACTTTATTGTTTTTTTTTTTTTTTTTTTTTTTTTTAATTTTGGCGGCTTGAATTTGAAAAAAAGAAAAACAAACCAATTCTATATTTTTTTTTTGTAAAAAAATCTCAACTTTTCGAAAAAAAAAAACATAGCCTAATTAATATACGTGCAGAAGACTCGAAATCAAGATTATAATCTGAAAAGTCGTTTTTTCGCCATTGCCCAAATTTCAGAAAAAAATTCCATATTTTTTTCAGAAAGTTGAGAAAATTTTACGTAACAAATGTCATTTTTAAGTTGGGATCTCTAAAAACACTCCTGGGATTAATAAAAATGTAAAAAAAAAAACATTATAAAACTTATTTATTCTAACAATTTTAATATTTTTTTTATTTTTTGGAGTGGCTGTTGAAGCGATCAATAGACAATTATTGCGTACCGGTGTAAATACTGGGTTATTGTTTTTATTATTTTATCATTACGACAACATACAATAATTCCAGTTGAAATACATGCGCTAGAGAAAACGTTTCCGAGTTCGACACAGGTTTGAGAATAACTGTTCCGAAATTATTTTGTACAGGCGAAATCGAATGCAATGATTGAGTACGTTTGACGGCCTTTGAACGCAAAGATCTTTGTGTTCAATTTCAGTCTTTGAATTTATAAATTCAATATTTTCCAAAAACTCAAAAGTTACGAATTTATCAAATGTAACTTTTGAGTTTTTCGAAAAATATTGAGTGTCTGAATTCGAAGAGTGAAATTGAACAAAGATCTTTGCGTTCAAAGACCGTCAAAGATCATTGCATTCGATTTCGGCTTTACCAAATAATTTGGAAACGATTATTCTCAAACCTGTATCGAACTCGGAAACGTTTTCTCTGGCACATGTATTTCAACTGGAACGATTGTATGTTGTAATGGTAAAATAATAAAAAAAAAACAATAATCCAGTATTTACACCAGTACACAACAATTGCTACACCAGTACACAACAATTGATTTATAATGTTTTTTTAAAACATTTTTATTGATCCCCGGAGCGTTTTTAGAGATCCCGACTTGAAACTCACACATATATTACGTAAAATTTTCTCAGCTTCGTGAAAAAAAATATGGAAAATTTTTTTTGAACATTGGGCAACGGCGAAAAAAACGACTTTTCATATTACAATCTTGATTTTGAGAGTCTTCTACCCGCATATCAATCAGGCTATATTTTTTTTTCGCAAAGTTGAGATTTTTGTAACAAAAAAAAAAAATATAGAATTGCTTTTTTTCAAATTCAAACCGCCAAAATTAAATTTAAAAAAAAAAAAAAGTTTCTGAAAAAATTCTGAAAAAATTATGGCAGCCCAAACTTGGCCGATAATTGACACTTTTACTCATATATATTTACAATTTTTTCGGAAAAAAACCATTCATATCCGCATTACAAGATTTCTTCCGATCTCGGAACAAAACTTATTCCGGTGAATTCATTTTTCGTACGATCAAATTTCATGGCTCCGTAATATCAAAATATATCAGCGAAACGAAAAAAAAAAAAAAAGGAAAAGGAAAAATTTGACCGCATCAAAGGCGTTACCTTGATTATTCTGTTGACCGGTATCCTGAGCTTTTGTGTTGTCGGACGACAAGGAAGTAGAATTTTTCTGATCTATCGTAGACCTGAAAAGCAGAGAAGTAAAGAAAAAAAAAAAAAAAACCAAAGAGAAGAGAATTAGAGATCGCAGAGTGAAACGGGAGGCGGGGAAAATTGGGACAAGCGTACGACGGATTCGTCAATGGTATAATACCGTTTCGAATGGGATTGCTTGGCGTCTTGACCGACGTTGTCGCGTTTCGTCGTTGGCAAGGGATAAGCGATAGCTGAATTTTGGGAATTGCGCAATTGTTCGGCGATATCGGTCGCCGGACCGTCGAAATACGGCTGAGGCAGTCTGAGGGGATTTCTCGCGAAATTCTGCGGCGCCGACCAGCTCATACGCTGGCGCATCATTTGCTGCGCCTCTACCATCGCCAGCAGTTGCATGAAGTAATATTGCGTGCCGTACGCGGACGGATCGACGCCTCTCGGATTGCTCATATTGGACATTTGCATGAGATTGCTCATGTGAAGAGCGGCGAGGATCTTCTGATCGTTGGCGGGTATTCCGGCCTCCGCCGACTTCATCGCCTCCTGAATTATGGCCATATTTTCGTGAACCTTCGCCGCCGACTGTCGCTCCTTCTCCTCCTCCTCGCTTCGCCTACTTTCGGCCAGAAAATTTTCTTCGATGATTTTTGCCTCGCCGCCGTCCTTCTTAATCACCAAGTTCAATGGTTCCGGACAATCGGACTCCATCGCCGATCAGGGGGGGGGGGGGGGGGGGATATTCCAAGATCGCGGCACACTTTAATCCTTAACGAGCTTGTCAATTCATCGGCCGCGCTTTGTCGCGCTCGTTTTTCCAAGGATCGCGCGCGAAATTTCGGCAATTGTCATCGCTCGATTAGCGGAAAAAAAAAAAAAAACAAACAAACAAACAAACATCAACATTCCCGGGCTTCGCGATGTTCGGTCGATTCGAAATATTCGAAAACAACAACGAAAATAACGAAAAAAAAAAAAAAAAAAAAAAAAGCACTAAACTGTCATTCTATGGTGAACTTCGCGATCCTCTGTTGTTTTGAAGAAAATGAAAAAAATAACACGAAGAAAAAAAACAAATAAATAAACGTTTCTATGCACATTTGCTGGATGGCTGAATCTTTCATAGTTGCATTCTGTCACTTTTCTTCTCTCTCTGAACACAACGCGCGCACACACACACAACACACGGGGACTCACACGCGGGCTTTTGACTAGATTTTCAATAAAACGAGAATTTTGACTTGGCGATCTTTGGGCGACTCATTGTTCCTCGTTTATCGTATGAACAATTCGTCGAGCACGAATATATAGTTCCATTTGGCGTACTTCAACTTCTCTCTCTCTATCACTCGCACACGAGTCCTTGCGCCATCGGACCGTCGCCAGCTCCTCTCTCGACAATTTTAATGGCTCCATATCGCAGTGTATGACGTTTCAAAATTTAACATCTCTACCCCCCACCGCCCCGCGTGTGTGTCGTGAATCTTTTGCATACGCGAGATTAACGGCGTTATATGTGAGAATGAAAGACGGGGATTCTACAACGTTATTGTATCTCGGTACGTTGCGACGAATTTCGGGATAAATTCACGTCGTTTTACGTTGCAATTCTCTCGTCGCGGTCTAATCTATCTTTTGTATGTCTCCGCGTCTCTCGTATAGCCGCGAATCACCAAGCGGGTGTTACGATTGATTATCCGAGGATGGGAGGAGGTGGAGGAGGGAGGGAGGGCGTCGGGTGCACGGGCCATCATTGCAATTCATGGCTCTACAACTACATCACGCAGTGTGCCCTACAGATGTATAATTCTCGCGGTAGTTGGAGGGAGGTAAAATGGCATTTTTTTTTTGCGGGCTGTGCGGCGCTGCAGTCGCTTATATTCACGAGGGATGGGTATCCGGAAAAAGACAGCAGGGTATATATACATATATATAGATATATAGATATATATATAGAGCGTAAAATTTTTGTGTCCACTGTCGTGTCGTCGGACGCTTATCGCGTCTAATCCAACGTCTATAAACATCGAGTGTCTCAACTCGATGTTTACAGCGCTATATCGTACCTTCGAGTTCCATCGAGACGGATACAATGGACTCGTTAATTTACGACCATGGGCACGCGAATATCCTACTGTAAAAGTGTAGGGCTGGTATGCTATATATCGTTGGCTTTTCTCTCCCCTGCCCTGCCTTTCTCATTCAACAAAAAGGAAAACTAGACTTGACTATCCCAACGAGTACAGGGACTGTCGAAGGCATCAACCGTTCTCCATATATCCAAATATATATTGTCAAAACCCAATGACCCATTGTATATCTTGATTGAAGCATCGATTAAGTCATTTCTGGACTATAGATTTTTTTTTTTCTCTCTTTATGAGGATTGGTCGTTTCCGGCTGTACGAGCGTACAGGCCGGGTCATATCCGATGGATGAGAGTCTCTCGCGCGCGCGCCTCGTCATACATACCCCTTCACGATATTGCGAAACTCATTTGAAAAAAAAAAAAAAAAAAAGATGTCCGCATTTCACCCGTGTTCATCAGCAGTCGTTAGGGTCAATGGACATTTCTTCAACGCTATGAAGTATGCAATGAATGACATGATTTGCTTTTCGTCTGCTTCCCCGTAATACATATATATATACATATATATATATATATATATATATATATATACGTTCTCGTTTAGGTGGTTAGAATATCGTCGAAATTTTCGTGTTGGATTCAGGCTAATTGCTCGCTTCGTTTAATATACGTTTTGCCGTGAATTCTCATCCATGTAACTAATGTAAATTACAAATATGTTAAAAGGGCAATGATCAATAACACAGGGGGAAAGGCAGGCGCAGACGCTCTGACGTTCTAGCATCGTAACTCTACATCTCTCTCTCTCTCTCTCTCTCTGTCTCTCTCTCTGTCTCTCTCTCTTCCTCTCTCATTGCAGAGTGCAGAGTTATATGTCCCATCCCGTATATACAATTCGATAAGTGTTTCCAGTCTCGTCGATTCTCCGTGTCGTCAGCCGGCAGAATTTTCCGACTGCTATTTCGGTTGTGCTACCCTCTGCGGCATTCATCGAAACTAATATCATCCCCCTTATATAGATCAGACTCTTCTTTATCCACCCGGGGAACGCTATGACGTGATATTTTGTCTTTTCGTCACCTGGCCACTGTTTCATTCTCGCTCGCTCTCTCTCTCTTTCTCTCTCTCTCGCCCATTCTCCGTGCAAATTCGTCCCCCCCCCCCCCCCCCCGCCCCTCTTATCTACAGAGTCCACTAGCTCGATGTGCCACGCATGATACTTCAGGCGCGATGTTTACCGCGTTTTCCCCGTGTCATCCCGTTACCCGGCAATATACTCCCGGGAAGGGTTGGGGTTAATATTTTTCGTGACAGATTCGACGATAAGTGACCGATCGTAGATCGAGGAGGAAAAAAATATGTATTTATGGAAATTCATTAACGTCCTTCGGCAAGAGGCATCGCTGCAACGTTCACTTTTATCGATTATATTCGAACGTATCTGGGAATGCATATATATTTTTTTTTTCTTTCGGGAGCCGTTACACTCGCGTCAGTCGAGATGGAGCTGATGTGCAAATTACGAAACAAATCGTACGAGTTTTTTTTTTTTTTTTTTTTTGTTTCAAGGAAACGGTTACGATTGTAAAATTTACCTGTGATTGTGATCCAGGGTAGAATGATCGGGTTTCGGTGCCGAAGACACCAAGGCGTGTGAGGCTAGGGCATGAGCGTGCGGACTAAGACCCGGATGCGGTGGCATGAGTCCCGTTGGCGAAAACCGATAGAGATCACTGTGGAATTTTATGATAAGAAAAAAAAAACGTTTAAAAACAAAATACTCGTGGCGTTAGCCGCGGGGAGACTCGCGGAGTCGGGACATTAGAAATAATCATCATGGGACAAATAATGTTTATACCTTGGTAAGCTCGAACTCGTGATGGGTAAACTCGTTGGATATGGGCTCCTGAATCCAGCGCTAGCCGGTGATATGGGGTACATACTTGGAGTATGCCTGTAAAGCATTGCGAATCTTTGTAGATTAAAACACACACAATACCTATTTGGAAGTTTAAACTTGCAGCTTCTTTCACTCTTCTCTTTCGTGTATATAGTTTCATTCGTTTTTTTTTTTTGAGATTCAAGTTACTAAAAAATTTTCTTCATTATTTGATATTGCATAGGACAAACGAATTTATATGTTATTTTCTTGATATCGGACAATTTGGGAGAATCGGAGCGGTCGGAAATATTGTTTTTGGAAAACTCAAAATTTCATGAAATCTGAAGGCTTCAACCGATTCTCGCGAAATTCGAAACCAATCTTTCTTCAATGATACTTTCTTCGTTAAACAAGGAATTAGATCGATATTTTGAAGTTTGAGAAATTTAGAGCTGCCAGAAACGTTGTTTTTTTTTTTCGAAAATTCAAAATTTCATAAAATCTGAAACCTTTAACCGATTCTCGCGAAATTCGAAACCAATCTTTCTTCAATGATACTTTCTTCGTTAAACAAGGAATTAGATCGATATTTTGAAGTTTGAGAAAATTAGAGATGCCGAAAACTTTTTTTTTTAATTCAAAATTTCATAAATTGTGAACCTTTTCGGTAATTCTCGCGAAATTTGAAACCAATCTCTCTCTCTCTCTCTCTCTCTCTCTGATGATACTTTATTCATGAAATAACAAATTAGCCCGATATCTCAAAATTTGAGCTGTCGAGACTTTTTTTTTGGAAAATTCAAAATTTCATAAAATCTGAACCCATTGATCGATTCTCACGAAATTTGAAACCGATCTTTCCTCAATGACACTTCATTTATGAAACAAGTAATTAGCCCGATATCTCGAAATTTGGAAAAATAAGATCTGTCAGACAGTTTTTTTTTTTAATTCAGTTTCATAAAATATGAACTCTGCAATCGATTTTCCTCAAATTCAATACCCCAACCGTGATTATTTGATGATACTCTATTCGCGCAAAGAAATTTATCACGATAACTCAAAATTTACGAAACTACGAGCGATCTCAGAGATTCGTTGAAAATTTTAAAACCTCATAAAATCTTTATCCCCCGATCAATTTGAACGAAAATTGCAGCAAACGAGAGAGAGATTCGATGCTCGAATTGTGTGCAAAGCGTCAGCGAGATAGGTCAAGTCGTTCCCAAAATACAGCGGCTTAGCTTTTTCAGGGCAAGCACAAATACAAATTTTTTTTTCTAAATGTGATTTCTCGATGTTTCGGTACATTTGAGAAAAAAATATATATATGTATACATCACCAACACAAAGTTTCCTTTTGTAACGAATCGAAAGTATTGAGAACATAAATTACGTTGATTTTAATCACGAGACACGTGAAATGTACCGCTGAATCGGATGGGGTAGAGAATTGTCCAACTGATCGGGGACATTTTTCGTGTCTACGACGAAAGAAAGAGAGGTATAAGGAAGGAAGCGAGAAAAGGTAGGAAGGAAGGCCTACGGGCGTCTCCTAATTGAGGAAAGTCGATCTAATGATCCGTGGAAAATCTCGATTCAGGGTGGTTCAGGCAGAAAGCAAATAACAAGGATAGAAGGGGACCGGAGGTTTTCTAAGTGAGTTCTCGAGGGGAGGGAGAGTTGGAGGGCTTACTCGACGTCTAATAGACCGAAAACGAAGAGGCTTGACCGCCTCACTGACCACTCTATAGTCTCGGACATACTTAGTCCCAGATTTATATATAGTCCGATGAACCAATGAACGAACGAAATGAGAAAAAAAGTGATTTTTTTCGTGATTGCGCATCGCTGCAAGTTAATCGAAACGATTTTGGGAAATTTTCGACTTACCAGGAAGCAGCGACTTGCGTCATTTCCGGGCTAAGCATCGGATAAGGATATTGTCCCGTGGAAAATGGGTACATTGGTGCCCTCGTTAGACCTGTAAAAAAAAATTAAAATTAAAATGCTACTACGAGTCGAAAAAATATTCAAATTTAAGCCGCGTGCATGTACACTTTCACCACTTTACGTACGGCTGATTATTGATTAATTACGAAATTCTCGAGTTTTCGCAAAATACAGTGGATTCAATCATATTTATTTCAAGTTACATAAGTTCAATCATCGTTTTTTTCATTACAATTTCGTGGCATAAATATAGTTGAAAATTGATGATTTTTTTCGGAAATTTGTATGAAAAGAATCTCGTTTAAATTTTCGGGATAGTTTATTGTACTATTTAAGTATGTAGAAAAAAAATTTATCGTTCAAAAGATACAAAATTGTCGGAGTTACGAAGACTCGTGACCCAGCTGGTCCAAAGTAAAAATGTAGTTCCGCGGTGAGAAACGTATGACTCAAAAATTATATTATTCGAGAGATCGGGCTGCGGTATCACATTTCTTCAACATTTTTATCACAGCATTATACCTACATTTTCCCGGATATTATTACGATAAACAATTGTCCATCAACATTATTCGTTTAACCCTTTCGTGCCAGGTCTATTAAGCTGGCATAACTTCAACAAAAGTTAACGCAGAGTGTTCGTTAAGGGCTTGTTTTAAAGCTACAGGATAGGACTGACTCCAAAAAAATCACCGACCCCCTCGGAGCTACCCCTTAATGCGGCACACCTTCTCAAAAAATCGTCAAAAATGACGAATTTTGAAAAAATGTGTACAATTTTGAGGGTAGTTTTTTTTTTTTTGATTATTCATTTCTGCTGGAATTGCTTGCCTGTCATGACAGCAAAATGAGAATATTGTGTCATATCTCGGAATTTCCCAAAATCCAAGATGGCGGAGCAAATATGACGGATCGAAATTTCTGAATTTGAGCCGATTCGCGATAAACTTAGGTATCTCGGGATTTTTCGTGTCGCTGATTTCGAATCTGAAGTCAAAATTCGAGGAATTTACGATGGCCGACCCAATATGGCGGACAGAAATGACAAAATTTAAGCTGATTTGCATTAGGCTCAGTATTGTGGAGTTTTTTGGGTCGCTGATTTTTAATCTGTAGTCGGAATTACAAAATTCAAAATGGTCGACCCAATATTGCGGACGGAATTTGCAAAATTTGAACTGACCTGCATATGAAACTCGTTATTTTTTCGCACGATTCACGCGGGCGCACATACTAAAACAAAAAAAAATTTCTGTTCCGGGGGGTGGGGGGTGGTTTTTTTTTAGAAGCGGGGTCGTTTTAGGGTGAATTCCCGAAATAAATACTTGTGCAACTCTTTTTTACGTCACTTCGACTCGTTCCGATGTGAAATGACGAAGAAATTCTGAATTGGATGAAAATTGACTGATCATGGCACTTCAGGGAGTGGTTTTTTTATGATCGGGTGGCTCTGATGATTTCATATGACTTTCTCATCCTGGTTATTTATTTTCCTTTCATTTCACGATCTTTCGCACGATTTACGGGCGCGCATACAAAAAAAAAAAAATTTTATATTACCGAGGGGTGGTTTTTCATGAATATAAGGGCTGTTTCAAAGATAGGAAAAATTATTAAATATTTTATTCCCACATCTGGAACCCCTGATCATTCGTATCCAATCCTGACCTTTTTCAAAATCACCCTTTACATAAGTTGGGCACGAAAGGGTTAAATAAAAAAAGTGACTTTTGTTCAATTCCAATATATTTTTGATTTCCCATTATTTTTCAACGCAAAAATAGGTATATGCTGACCGTAAACTCATAAACCAAACGAATTATTTTGTTTTCTTGACTTCGAATTGATGGAGCAGACGCTATGAATACGCGTCCCGGGATAGAAAACAATTTTTTTTGGATCAGCTGGACACGATTCTTTATAACTTCGATATATTTTTGGCTCTTTTTAACAAAAAAAAAAGAAGAAAAAAAAATCTCCACATTGTTCAATAGCACAATGAACTAACCTGAAAATTTAAACATGACTCGTTCGATACTTTCTTCGCGATAAATTCCCGAAAAACAAAAAAAAACGTCAATTTTTGAGCAGTTTACATATGGGACATTCCACGTCAACTCAGCCACCCCGTTTTTTTTATTGTCTCGAAAAAATTATTCAGTATGTGCATTTCAAAGGACAATATATCCATGACATTTTACAAAAATTTCATCCCCCCACTATTGTTGGTTCTCGAGATAATGATTAATGAAGTCTCAATTTTGTAAAAATCATAACTTCGTAACTACTGATCGGATTGAAACGATTAAAAAAAGAATCTTTTTTATTTTTTTTGCCCTTTTCGAAAAAAAATATGTCATCATCGGATAAAAGCTCATTAGAGAGTTTTCGGGGTAAATTAACAAAAAACAATTTTTCCCTCTTCACTGATGCCTTGTTCCATTTTGAAAAAATTCTGTGGAGTTGTGTATTGCCTCCCTCTATCAGAAAAAAAAATACTGAGTAGAATTCCGATTGGCCCTTTCGTGGAAAAAAAAAAAATCGAAAAATTTCCCCGAAAACTGTCTAATGAACTTTTCTCCAATGACCGCATATTTTTTTTCAAAAAGGGCGAAAAAAATAAAAAAGATTCTTTTTTTAGTCGTTAAAATCCGATCAGCCGTTACGAAGTTATGATTTTTACAAAATTGAGAATTTATTAATCATTATATCGAGAACCAACAATAGTGGGGGGATGAAATTTTGGTAAAATGTCATGGATATATTGTACTTTGAAATGCCTATACTGAATAATTTTTTCGAGGCAATAAAAAAAACGGGGTGGCTGAGTTGACGTGGAATGCGACATATACTTAATAGTACGGCACCGATAATTGTATCGCGGTTCGTTTAAATTTCGTATCCCTTTTGCCCCCGTGTACTGAATGAATATATTTTTGTTCGATAACCCTGGGGACTACTGCGAGAGCGACGATCGCGATGTGTGTCTCGAATGGCAGGAGGATTCGTTACGAGGGAAAATCTTATACAAATATTATCGGGAGATCAAAGAAAGTTGAATGGTTCACCAATCCGCCCGCGGGGAGCACACGCGACTATGATATGCGCGATATTATATGATACAAAGAGAGCGACGATCCGGACAATTTGCACGGGCAAAAGAAAATGTAAAACGAATCGTTTTGCGCGCCAGAATTCGGACGTTGTTACACGGGCAAAATACTCGCCGTATCTCCATGAGCGCGTTGCATGAAAATTTATCGGTTCATTATTAATGTCCTCCGACGTAATTGGTAAAATGTTTATCTATGTACACGCGGCACCTATATGGTTAAAGATCACACGCAATAACACCGGAAGGGAAAATTGTTTGCACTGACTAACTATACCGCAACGCCGAGTTCCAACTGACCTCAAACGTTTTTCAATTAAAAACAACTCGCGGTGCATCATCCCCGAAGGTAAAATCCGTAATTAATACCGCTTTGCCGATCTACAAAAGATTATTCATTCCACGTTTAACGCAATAGTATCCTTCGTGTTTTCGGATAGGATGAAAATCATGCGCAACGGATATTACAAGCATTGCTCGTGAATATAAATTTAATTAGATCGTGTAATTAAGCGTTGACCGTTATGCAAGACGCAGGATAATTATGTTAAACGATTATATCGAGAGGTAAAATTATACAAATATTGCGCTCTATGAGCTTCATTACAGACCCTGGAACTGGGAGAAATCCGGATAGTTATAACGACCAAAAGACCACAACTGATATGGAACTTTGGAAGAGGCGACGAATATTTATTCAGTAATTTCGACAATTTGAAACCCATTTGTTAATTAAAGATTGAATATTACATTTTTTTAAAAAGTTTGGAACATTAAAAAAGTGGCAAGGAACAAAAATGGCGGGTCAGTCGTTGGATGGGTCGATAAGTCGGTCTCAGTTAAAATCTCAGGCATAGGTTAAAATCTAATTCCGACGGGATAACGTCCGGATCGGGTTTGGGTTTGAGCCCGGAAAAACTGATAAATAAAAAAAGAAAACTTCCAGAGCGTTAATTTTTTTTAAAATAATTACTCGTGGTTCGAAAGTGCTGAATACGTCGATTGAAGAGTAGCGGCTTCAAATTCCGGGCAACAGCTTCGTTTATTTTTAATTACAGGATTTTCAAAAATAATGAAACAACGTCAATAATGAGGCGTCAATACAACACGCTTTAGGCGCGCAGGACTTGTCTTTACAGGGATGTATACAATTTTTTCTGGCAATCAATAAAAAAAGAAAAGAAAGCGAATTTGAAGTCTTTTACAACCATAAATTTATGGTTCCCCATTACCATTTTTTTTTTACTATCGCAATGAGGTCATGACAATTCGTTATCGGACTCGGGGACAAAAAAAACCCTTAACGCGTCATTCGTTCGATCAATTACCGATTCTCGCGGTCGCTGTACTTGGGGCATGTATATACGAGGGGGAAAAAAAAAAGCATGTATATGAAAAACAAAACTCGACTATATATACTCAGGGCCTTTTACTATGATCGCTCGGTCCACCGAGTGACTTTGCGGTAAGGGTCGTATACGAAGCAACCCTTATTCCATTGCGGCCAAGTGTAACGCAAGTGGGGTTGAGGGAACGAACTACGTGAGCCTTCGGCGAACGAAATAATTGGCATCATAAGAACCAACGAGGGAGGCGCTAGGGTATCGGTCTTGAGGCTGAAACTGCCTGACGAGGCCAATACTTTCTCTCTCTCTCTCTCTCTCTCTTTCTCTCTCTCTCTCTCTCTCTCTTTCTCTCTTTCTCTCGTAATACTCTTCTTATACCTATATCGACTACTGGCAAAGAAACAGGCGTAATGCACATGGCTTTACGTGTCAAGTGTTGGGAGTTGCATCCTTTTGTTCGCTATATCAATCGAGAGCTATATACACAGATATGTGTATAACCCTTATCCAACTTTCAGTCAGCTTGATGACGTGTGAACGCCTCTCGCTGTATACCTTTGGCGCAAAGCTTTCTCCGACGCTCAACAATTCCCCCCCCCCCCCACCCCCCCCCCCCCCCCCCCCCCCCCCCTTTTAGTTCGCGCCCATATATCCTTCGGGCAAAATGTCCGTGAGACTAAGATCCACGCATGGTTTCGCGCGATCGAGCCACTCAACTCTTCATACGTCCAATCGAAATTATAATTAACGGGCACGCACACACATGCGACAATAAAAATTTTGGTTTTCACCGCAACCGCGTGCTGTAGACGAGAAATAGTTTGTATAGGATAGGGGCACATATGGCTAGTTGAATCTGATACTTCTTTTTTGAAAAAACCATCCGAATTTAGCTACGAAATTGCGAATGACGTTTAAAATCGGTAACAGCCTTATAATTTGGGATTTGAAAAAGTGAGACAATAATGTTACTGTTCCAACGATTCGCGTTAAAGAAAAGAAGAGAAGAAAAGAAAGGAAAAATCTCAATCCTTTCGATTGATTGCAAGCATATATAACGAGATGAGAGAATAAGCTCGAGTGACGAAAATGGCGACGGAAACCGCGATGTATCGCAAGGACATGCAGGCTTGCGTCTCATTCGTTTCAATCAAAGTGCTTTTGGAGCTTCTCACAGGGGCGAGAGGCAGGGGGGGGGGGGGGGGGGGGGTTCGCAAATGATAATAGGGTGGTTTTAGATTGAAAGGATGGATTCGGTGTATGTAAATCTGTGAGAAAGGAGGTAAGCGGGCACCTGTCGATTAGAACGGAGCACACGCATACAAGGGAACGAGGATAGAGTGTGCGGGGGTGTGTTCGAGCTGGAGTATACGACGAGGAATCGAGGGGACGAATGGGTGGGGAGATTAAGGGGTGAGGGGGAGAGAGGGTTCGTAATATCCTGGCGAGTTCGCGGAGGCTCCGTCATGTGTGCTTAATCACTTTCCAGTCGACTCGGCAGTCTGCAACCCCATTATCGGCGTCTCACCATCCGGAAAATTACTCTTTTATTCCCGAACAACCCCGGGAGATCCCGGGCTGTGCTACACGATAGTTCCGAGAGAAAGAGAGGAGAGAGAGAAAGAGAGAGAGAGAGAGAGAGAGA